>JARVJO010000061.1:16170948-16184868 GCA_031762555.1 Cynodonichthys magdalenae | reverse complement strand
AGGAACTCTGTAAACCCGTGACCTCCCCTATGAGAATATGAAAACCATTGATGCTCCTTGATTTTTACAAGACCCAAGGGGTTTAGTGTAGACTTGAGGAACTGAACAACCCCTTTAATACAAATTAAAGGCTACACAGAGTTATCATGGTTCACTGTGACCACAGGATCATTACTGACTTTTAAGACTAAAAAACAATTACAAAACTAACACACCTGTAGTTAAAATATTATTTTGCATTAATAAACTTTTATGAATTTTATATTTTGAACATGGTAGAGAAAAAAAATTAAATGAAAAAAAAAACAGCTGTAAAATCTTTTTAGTTTAAATCATTTTTGTGTCTGCCAAGGCCATCTTCAATCAGATTGACCAGACCACAGATGTATATCTAATGCTTACGTTCTGAGAAATCTGTTAAATTCAGTTCATTGGTTCATGAGATGCTTTGCTAACAGACAAACACACCCAGATCCACCTTTCATGGCAGCAGGTGATGATTAAGGTACGGAGAAGGATGAAAAAAAAAATCAATTGGCTGTATTTGACAGAAAAAAAACCTGGAGACAAACACTTATTGTATCATAAAAGACAAATAAAAGCAACAGTAAACTATGTTTCCTCAAAACACTCTGGTTTCCAGGACATCAACGTGATTCACTTCAGGCAGCCTCTATATCATGGTGAAAAGGACCCGCGTGGCTTCATTGTGCGGATGTATTTGTGTGTACACACTGGTCTGTTTGTGTTTGAAAGCATATATACCAATGTCAAGATTAACTGCTGATTTATTGGGCTGTCCTGTTGATTAGTCAAGGGCCCAGGCCTATTTTAAATAAGTGACAAATCAAAAGAGAACAGAAAAAAAAGAACTAAATTAGAATTAGTGTGTGCACATGATAAGAAGTTAGGCTGCAAAAGACAATGAAAATACTGAAAGAAGCAAAGGAAGCTTAGAGTTCTGACAAAAAGAACAGGGTGTAAGGAAAGAATACAAACAGAAGAGAGTGAGGTGTGGGAAGAGTTGTCCAACCCCCAACGCAGAAGATTTCTTGGCTGAATCTTTGTTCTTTTATTGGCCCTGTCTGTGCTGAGCCCAGTGGAGGATAGACTGAATGTATGGCACTTAAGTTGGGATTAATGGTGTATTTGTGAGTGGCAGACACTTAAATTAAGCCTGGCTTTAATAAGGAGCACACACTTTTATTTCTATACGACTTTAAAATGTCTCAGCAAGTGGATTGACTATGTGGATGTAATTAAAAAAAACAAGAAAAAAATGATCATATATGTTTAAGATTGTGTTATATTTATTGTATTAAATCTGGTTTTGTGGACTTAGTTATGTCAGATAAATGCAAAACTTTGCAATGTTTTGGAGGCATTACACTCTCATGGCAAATGGCCTCTTGATCTTTGACCACTAACGTAAAAAGTTAGTCTGCAAAAAAAAAAGTTTTCCCCCCCTTTGGACATTAAAGGGATAATGCATTCACAGGTTCTACATCCTGTAAGGTTTCAGTGTCCTTGACCTTAGACCATTAAAGACTAATTAGTTCAGCTCTTGCGAACATTTCTGTCAGACTGGATTCCCCTCAGATATTGAAGAAATGTTCACTATTGGCAAAATAAAACAAAAATAAAGGCCAACCATTCCTTGAATGAGTGCATATTTCCTTACCTTTCATGACTTTTTGTTTTAACTAGGATGGCATTGTAGCTGTTTTGTTCATATCTTGTAAATAGCATTATGCAGATGATTTGGTAAGATGTATTATATTCAGTTTGTGGTGTTAACCACAGCTACAGATTGTACAATCAAACTTAAAGCCAACGTGTGTAAAACTGACTTATTTATAGACACTTCAGTGTTAGCCAAGGTTGATTAGCTGTGGCAGCCATCTTGGACCAAGTTAATGCCAAAAGTTAACAAAACCTGGTACATCCAATGATTCATTTTGGAGAGGGTTATTAAAATCTGTCAAGTTCTTATTGAGGTATTTTGCCATATTTTGCTGTGTCATTATCTGTAAAAATGATGAAAATGTTTTATACTCATATACTGTATGGATATGCTATGGTGGCTTAGATGTGGCAGCCATCCATATAGTAGAAAAGTTATTTAATGGACATCCAATGATTCTCTCTCTCTCTCTCTCTCTCTCTCTCTCTCTCGAATATATATACTGTATATGACACTTTTCTGTATAAGTCTCAATACATAGTTTGAATAAAATCTGAAGAAATTTAGTTGAAATTGTTTGGTTAACATAGTTAACGTCATTTCATTGTCACTTGGTTTTCAAACTTGTGAGAAACTTTTTGCAAGCTTGATTTCAAGTAAAGAAAAATGTACATTTGAAGTAACAAATAATACAAGTTCAAGCAGCACAAACAGAAGTTTACAAAATTAAGAGAGACAAGTCAAAGGGTCTTTAAATTAGTCTATTGGGGAAAAAAAGAGTTTCCAAAGCTAAGATTTACACCAGGTTAAATGCATTTGACTGAATTGGCTTTGGCCTTATTCATAATTTAAAGAAAAAGGTCAACTACTGCCAAAACAATGTGTTTAAGTTCAAGTTGTTTTCCTCCTGTGGGCAATGTTTCTTGTTGCAAACTTGTTTCTAAAGCTCTGCTCACGTGTCTCCCTGAGGTCTGGCATGTCTTACACTGCTGCTTTTACTTTTCTTCATTTTGAATTCATTAACTCGTTAAGACTTGCTTATGGGTCCTTACTAATTCTATTCTTTAACTGAAGAAGTCTGTACCAGACTAGAGTTTGCTGTAGGCTTTGTTTTTAATGACAATACACTTGATTACTTCAAGTTAATTCCGACAAAAAAAATCTTGCTTAGTAGTGTTTGTTATAGAAAAAAAGCTTTGGAAATTTTTCTGACTGAAATTTTTGTGAGAGGGCGAGTGGTCTTGTGATCAGCTTTGTCTTCTTTAATTATCTGACATAAATGCTCACATGAATCCTTTTATTTTCAAAAAAAGAATGGACTGGAGGGAGGCTGAGAGAGAGAGAAGAGACAAATTTACAGCAAACATCTGTCATGGATTTTGTTGGCTGCATTCTAAGAATCATAAGAACATGAAGAAAACTGATGTAAGAAACAGGTACATTTTGAGAGGAAATAAGAAAAGTGGAATTACAGAACCACATTATTCTATTTTAATTTTAAATATCAATTAAGAAAACCAGACACAAAAAGAGACTAAAAACAATAATTTTGTGGTACAAGGGTCTACCTTTCTGCCTGGGAGGCAGGAGCAGTAAGAGTTTTCAAAAAGTAGTTGATGTGGAGTAACCATTTCAAAAACCCAAATGCAGGACAAAGTGACCTTACAGACAACTGGCTGGTTAATGCCTATGTCAGACTGACTTAAGAAATGTTTCAGTGACAGTCTTCAACAACAGTGGTTTTTTATAATAGTCAGAAATTGACTATTCGAGTCAAACTACACCTCGAACAAAAGGGTTCCTCTGCCTTTCCTTTATGTGCATCTGAGTGTGGACCTATAAGAAAAACAAATAAAAAGCAAAAACCAAAACTCCCTCACATTCAGCCACAGATGTGAAGTGAGCCTGAGCTGTTTAAGTTTCAGCTTACTCTGACCTGCTGAACATGTCATGCTTAACGTGACAGAAACCACAGTGACCTGCTGGGAGCGGAATGAGAACTGTGAATCAGACAAAGACATGAAGAAGAGCAATTTATCATCTTTAAACCCTTTCTGGGGAGGTAGAACGAAACGGCGTGCTGATGTAGCACAGTGCCATGAGACGATGAAGCTTTTATCACACAACAGGCTCTGACACTGACCTGCTGAGGAAGCTGGAGAAGGACAGGCGGACGGGGTACCCATAACGTATCACGTGCACCATATCGAGCACACCGATGTACTGCAGCTGGGTGGACACATGGAAGCTGTCAAATATGTCAGGCTGACCGCTGGAGTTGGGGCGCACGCACTCCACAAAGTGAGGGGTGCAATTCTGCAGTTTACTCATCATCTCTGACAGCGAGTTCTGTGAGAGAAAACAGTAAGAGAAGAGACAGCCTTTAAAAGGATAGTTCACATCATTATTTTTTCTTTCTGCCAGAATACATTTATAAATCAAAACTGACTACAGTGTCCAATGTTTAAAAAATAATAATGCTGTAATTGCCTCCTTACTTTGCACCGTTTTAAAAAAAATCTATGTTTTTACCATGACTAATTGTTTCAGATCAAATTCTCTCATCGGACAAAAATCACCTGAATAAATACAAATTGCAGTTTTCAAATAATGATTTAATCTATCAAGACAAAAAAGCTATTTAAACCAACCTGGAAACGTGAAAATGTAATTGCCACCCTTGTTAATTCTTGAATTAACAATGATCTTTTTTTTTTAATCTGGGTTCAGTTTCACCAGCCACACCCAGGCTTGATTACTGCCAGACTTGTAGAATTAAGAAATCACTTAAACAGAGACATTATACACAAATGAAGAAAACATAGCGCAAGTGGTTAAACTTTTCAGGAGCGGCTGGCCGACCAAAATTACAAAAGTTCATCAATGTCTTATCCAGGAGGTCTGAACAACTAACTCACAAATTCTAAAGCACTGCAGGTCTCACTTGACTTAGTTAAGATCAGAGTTCACGATAAAAAAAAGACGAAGGGCTAAAATGGCCTTCATGGAAGAGTTTCAAAGTCAAAACGATGTTTGACCAAAAATAAAACAAAGGCCCATTTTGCTTGCCAACAAACATCTTGAGGAGCCCTATAATGTTTGAGAAAATGTTTGGCGAACCAAAAACATTTGACTTTTTAAGTGTGCATTACATATGGCACATTGAAACAAACACCACAATTAAAAAAAAAAAAGCAACAAAAAAAACTATCATACAGGCAGTCAAATTTAATAGTGGTAGTGTAATGGTTGTGGGCTGTTTGCTGCTTCAGGACCTTGATGACATGCCATAATGATACCATGAATTCTGTTTTCTAACAGAGAATTATGCCATCTATTTGATTTGTGACCTTAAAGTAGGCATATCATGCTTTTAAAACCTTTTCCACATTTAAATCATTCAGTTGGGGGATCTGTATGTAGTGGAAGCTTGAATCTGAATTCCCCATTGTAAATCCTTAAGCCCCTCTTTCACCCCTTTTCTGAGGTAAGTCTCAGATCAACTTATTTTGAGGCTGTCTCTTTAAATCCAAATGAGACGTGTCACACCTGGATCCCCTCCAGCTTCCAGAGTGGTCCATTCGAGTTTGAGAAGGGGGGTTACAACTATGTAGTTCAGCAGAAACCTTTTTATTTATAAACAATTAAAATATGTAAACAACAGAAGACTTGTCCATCCAGCCTTACATTTTGGAGCCAGAGTCTGATCCAGAGCCAGAGGAGCAAATTGTAGTTGGTAAGTCCAGACCTTAATTGGCAGTTCTGTTGTAAAATCTGTGACTTAACGGTTCAGAAAATGTCATAGAAATTAGGGAAAACTGAAAGGGAGGATAAATATAACCCAGACAGAATATAAAGACATCTACGCAGCACTGGGAGAGACTAAATTCAACTTTTTTGCACTCATGAAGACTCCAAGTACAAAATGAATTCAACAGCTAAAAAAGTGGATTTTGTCCCCTTTATTTCAGGCACACAGGGCAATTTTCTGAAGCACTGCAGCAGAAAGCCAAGTGAAAAACTTCATTGCCATTTAGTATAAATGCTTGATTGCAGTTGTTCCCAAGGGTGGCACAACCAGTTATTTGTTTTAGGGGGCTATTACTTTTTCACCCGGGGCCATTGTAGTGTAAATAGCTTTTATATCTTCATAAATGAAATCATCAAATTTTTAACTAAAAGGAGAGATCTGTGAGGGGGGGATACTGATTTACAACTCTGTAAAACACTGTCCACATGACTGTTTTAGGATTGAAGTTGTGGTAAGATGGCAGAAATCCACTTTGGTTGTAATAAAGCTCTGTTTCTCTAGACTGAAGTCATTCACAGAGACAGCTACAACAAACTGGAAATTATTAATTATTCCCACTTCAAAAGATCTCAAAGATAGCTTTAATGATAAACAACAAGCTGCTGTGAACATTCATTAGTGTGTGAGGCCAGACGAACTCTGTGGCTAGATTTACTGGGAAGCAGTAATGTTTTTTCTTGATGTCTTTTTATTAGGATGACACTGTGTTTGTGGCAAAGTGTTCTGACTTCTGGGTGTGTGTCTTGCCTTTGAACGAACCAAGAACACAAAGTCTTTACTTTTCTGAGAAAGTGCGAAAGAGCTTTTCTTCAAATCCTCAATTCAAAAAATTCCGCATTCAAGGTCACATGGATTCATGTGCGTAAACACTAATATCTGTGCTTCATGCCACGCCCACGTCTGACATCAGTCTGCAGCAGAGCCTCAGGTACAATACTCAGTGCCTCAGTTTTGCCAGCTCCCACAATGCCATCTTCTCTTGAAACATGTGCATGCATATAAATCACAGTAGCTGTTCATTGTTCATTCATTCATTCATCCATGTGGCGGGCTTCATGTTTGGCTTGGTACAGCATCATTCTTCAGCCCACTCTCTCCCTCACTGCCATTCCCTGAAGGGGCTCGTCGACCGCAAGTCCACAACTCTGATTGTGCAACACAGTGGTTTCTTTCAGACCAAAGGTACTCCTCCTCTGGAACACATCTCAGCCTTCTTGCGTCAGTGGCACAGCCCGAACTGCTCTTTGCTAACTGAATGTTATTGTTGCTTTAAAAAAAAGTTATGAAATCACTGCATGCGTACGTCTCAGAATTGCATTCTTATGAAGACTGTGAGTACTATTGTGACAAAGGCAGAGACTTCAGATACAAACTAAAATAAATCCTAGCAAAAAACAAAACAAAACAAATATATATATATATATATATAGACATAATCTTCCTATTGGTTTAATTCATCAGAGTGTAAAGATAACAGGAAGTGTCCGTACCCTTAGCTGGACACCCACTGTGATGGGCCCACAACGCTCTAGTCGCTGGAGGAAAGAACTTGAGCCTTTTTTCTTCAAGATCTGACAACAAGACGAGAAAACCAAGAGCGCATTAGCTGAGTCTCAAGTGACCAGTAAGGAGCACATAGCATTATGAAAAACAGTATTATTATCATTAAATTTGATTGGCTGGTCTTAAATAGAGCCCAAAACATGATGATGATGGCATCTTTGATGGCATGTTGCAAATACAATAAATAGCCCCACCACAGGTTTTAGTCCCAGTTATGACGTTTATGCTTTAAAAATTAACAAGACCTGTGACATTTACTATGTCGTAATGCTAAATTTACAGTCTTACTCAGCAGCTCAGCAAAATTATTTAATGTTTCTGCATAAGGCTGCTGGGACAGATCAGGGAGCTGAAAGAGGGCCTTTTATATAAGTATTTGCTCTACATGGTTAATGAGCCACAGAGACAGAAGACTGGACCTCCAGGAGGTTACACAACAAGAAAGGCTTTTAACTCACATATGTGCACAAGTACACTGTTTTATTTTGTGTGTTTTAATACTGGTGGGGATAAAAAAGAGGGAGATGCATGGAAGGAAAGACGACATTAAATAAGAAGGTGCTGGAACACTAGTTTTACATGTGCTATTTGTTTTAGGGACTGCATGTTGTTGTGTGCATTCTTGAAGGATTTTTATCTCCTGCATGAGTGCACAAACATATCCAATTCCCAGAGGTTTATATATAGATGCACAGTGGGAAGTAGCTCAAATTAGATTTTTTTCTTCTTCTAAAAATAGCATCTCAGTTTTTCCATAGATAGGTCCAGCAGACTGTTCTTGTGGTTTTGTTACTTTAAGCCTGAGATAATTGAAGTTTTATCAAATGTTTTAAAATTTGTCAAGTGTTGATGCTCAGTCCAAGTTGAATATAGCTTAATTAACTCCAGCTTCTCACTGTGTGAACAACGTGCTTTACCTTAGTGAGATCATGGTACCTCCGAGGCTGTTGCGGGACAGAAGTGGCATTGACAGAGTATGCTGATGGCATCTTCTGGAACAACAAGCCAGCTTTAGTCCCCCTCAGCCCTATGTGGCCCTGGGCTGCTGGCACCAGAGAACCAGTCTGAGTCAGCTTGGACTGGAAGAGCTGCTGCAGTAACAGGCTTTCACTGGCTGCAGGGCACCACGCACATACATACAGAGAGGGAGGACAAGAAGTGTAAGAGTAAGCCACAGTATTGGTGGAGAAATGGGGTGGAGGACAATATGGAGAGAAAAAAAAGAAATGAATAGAAAGGAAAACATAGGGGCAAAATGCATCAAGTGGACATAAATGAGGAAAGAAAGGAGGATAAAATAAGGAGTAACTGAGGATGCATGAATACGTAAACATGTAAACAGTCACTTGTGAACAATTTAGAAAAATGTATAAAAGTTAAGTAACTTCCATCAGAATGTTTAGAAGAAAATTAGTAAAAAAATTACAGGTGAAAGATTTCAGGTTGACAAAACAATACAAAACAAGAAACACATACTTTGGTCTTTTGGATAAGTCATTTTAAAAGTTTTAGTTTCTGTTAAAGGGGACCGATTATGCAAAATTCACTTTTTTCATGTTTTTATGTTTCAGTTTGGGTCTGTGCTGCTTCCAGAAACAGTCCAAGCCCCACAGAAATACTACCAGCTGTTATTTGACAATATGTAAATGTTTTGTTAGTGTCAACAAATGAGCTGTTTCAAAAACCTGTGGATTGTTGGTTACAATCCGGGTAACCTAGAAATGCCAAGGCAAGCCCAGCCCCTCACCTGGTAACCCAAGCAGAGACTCCGCCCACTTCTTCACAGGGCGATCACTTTTCACAGTCATGAGTACAAAGATGTAAACAGAGATGTGTGGCTTATTTTTATTTTTGATGGCAATGTTCTAGCAATATTGCCAAAGAAAGTTGTAGTTTGTGCAAATAATTTCACGAATAAAAACTACTATCAGCCCGCAGCAGGATTTACCCAAAGACTTTCAGCTGAAGGAAGCTTCTGTCCCTATTGTTCCTCACAAGTCTGCAGATGATAGCGGTAAGTGATGTGTTGTGTGTTTAGTATTGCTGTTCGATAAGAACATGATTTGTCATTTAGCACAAATTAATTTTGAACGGGCTGCCGGGATTGACTACCAAGAAAGCTAACAGCTTTGCCTTTTCCCCTCCATAATGCTGGTCTGGGAAAGCGGCGACTGTTCAAGGACTGTCTGTGCTGCTGCAGCACAGGTTGTCTTTCCCCCTTCACTACGCCAGCATTGGGAAGCGGTGACAGGTGGGGAGGCACGTTGCCCTCCCCGGGCACCAGTCTGTCGCTCTCCCATGGAGTGGCGGCACAGCGCGTCATCGTCAACTGATCTGGCAAGGAAGAATTGTGCTGGAGGACTGGAGACTTCCGTGCCACAGTGCTTGTCTCACGAAGCCTCCAGGATGTTGGGAGCGGAGTTTGACCGCCACTCAGTTCATTTTCACCAGCTTCGGGAAGCAGTGAAAGACACACGTTGGCCTCCCCTGCACCGAGGCGTCTGACTTCGGTCCAATGCACCAGTCTGTCCCTCCCAAGCCCTCGCCTGGGGTTGGCCGCACTGCACGCAGCCCGTCTACTGCAGTTGTACCATTGTGCATCTGCTTATACTAGCCATTTTCACATTTCTGAAGTGCTAACATAAACGCTGTTTGGAGAGTGGAGCTAACATAAACAAAAGGTTGGGAGGGCGTTGCCAACAGCAGCTTATTTGCATGAACAGCACATTCTGAAGGAAGCTCAGAACTGAAAATGTGAAATCTCATTATCTGAGATTCATTTTGTTAATTAAATCAAATGAACATGTTTTGTATAGCCCACAGATGTATCCTAACTTGTTCAAGGACCCCATAATAGAGCCTCCTTAAAAGGTTCTTGACATAACATGACAAACCCACTATGGTCTTCATGTCCAACATAACCCATTATAATGTAGATATATTACTGGTCTCTCACACCACCACACTCTTCACATCCACTAACTTCCTTAGCTGCCAGGATGCAGTTATGCTCCTCAGCAAATATTTAAAAATTTTTCATAACAAGCACCATTTCAGGAAACACTAAGTTGTCCCTGTGCTACCATTATGACCAATTTAAAAACCTGTTAAAAAAGTAAGGTCCTATAGAAATTGTACTGGCATTGATAGCCACTATCACAACTATCACAACACATTGTGTCCATTCTCTGCAGGGATTCTTTAAGTTTCAAGCAGTTTCCATTTGGAGGCAATCTTGCTACAAATTCTCAATGAACCAGCCACACACAGACCCTCTTTATGGTCTTTATGGTCCAAACATGCTTCAACACTGAAATGTAGAACTTGTCCTTGAGTTTGAGGAGCGATGCTTCTTTCAATCTCATGATCTGCTTTTCATCTTCTTCAAGTTGTCTCTTGGTGTGTTTACAGCATTGTGCTTTAATTTAAATAGGTATCACAAATGTATTTTTGTCTATAAAAAAGTAGGGAGTGGTGGTACACATTAGAAACAACAACACTAACATGTTATATGGCTTTGTATGGATGCAAACCAACAATGTGTCAGCTTGTCAGACGGAGGAATTAGATCCAAAAAATGAGTGAAGAGTTAGTCTTTAAAAGATTAGCCTCATCATGGAAATTATACCAATTAGGCTGCTGGACGCAAGGCTAGGCTGGCATCCACACAACGAGTGCCTGTGTCCTGGTAGCCACAACACCCCACATCTGGCAGCTTATTTAGACAATTTACACACAAACAGTGCCTGCTGCACACGGGATGAAACACACTCACAACCACAACCAGACTAAGACAAGGAGCAATTGTTGTGTGCGTTGTTTTTAAACAAGAGAGCGCCTTTGTGCTCGAGCATGCTCTGACGACACATTGTGCTTGTATTGGTATTAAGTACCTGATACTTACACTTCATTGTAAGCTGCAGATTCTGAGGGAGGGAGTCCTTGTTTTTTGTCAGGGCTCTTGTGAGGTCATATGAAATCTGACAGAATAAAGAAACCATATAATGACTTTCAGCATTTTTCAGTTCATTATGCAATATAACAAGTATTGGATTCCAAATTTACATTGTAAATGCAAATTAAAGCTTCTTTAGTGACATGTTAAGAAAGCATGTGGAAGATGGTCACTTCTTCTATTACAAGGTTACTGTTTTGTAAATATCCTTAACACAAAAAGTAAGGTTATTTCCGATTTCATCTCTGCCTTGATTGGGCTGCTCACTCTCCCTCCCTCTCCTGCTGATTGGTCATTGTCTCCACCTGTGCTGCTTCCTATTTAAACACCTGCTCTTTACATACTCAGTGTGAGATTATCTGCCTTTGTCACAGCATTAAAGTTTTGTTCCATGACCCATAAGTTTGCATGTTTTTTTTTAAATAAATAAATAAATAAATAAATAAATAAATAAATAAATAGCCTGCCTGCCTCTGACCACTGCTTTTTGCTTAAACCTTATTGGTTTGCGAGTAGGGTTTTTGACATCCTGTTGCTGAACTTTGCTTAACCCTGACCCTGTTTCTAGCCTATTGTAGTCTGGATTTTCCTCTGATACTCTCCTGTGCATGACCCTGGACGGTTTTTGGACATGGATCTATTGGATTGTGGATGCACCCAGCCCTGCAGTAACTGGACTCTTGGACCTGGTGGATCCCTGATACCGATATTTCTCTTGTTTTTCCTGGTTCTCATCCAGTCACCATACTCATCTGTTTTTGTGTTTCAGACCCGCCAAGTGCTACCAGATCTAACAAGAGCACTTCAACACCATCCAAAAATTTGTTCTTATATACATTTTATTAATATTTTTTACAAACTCCCTCCTTGTCTTGGCTGCGTGTTGGGTTCTGGCTCTTACTAAAACATTACAAATTTGCCATATATTTTATGCCATAATCATGCATCTTATTTTGCTGATGCTATTGAAACTTGTTTTGAGCTTCTGTCCCAGGTGCTCAGTATAAAATTTGTTTACCAAGAAGCATTTTTCCAACAAAGAAAATATCTAACAGGTAAAATATAGGTATTATTTCTTTGGTTAATAAATGCTTCAACAATTAGGATTTTATGTTCTGCCAAAGCATCCTGACACCCAATGCAATACCAGCCTGAAACTATGAATGCTCAGTAAAGACTGTGTCTATTTGTTTGAGTCCTGGTGTTTAGATCAGTAGAAACAGACCTGTCCTGCATAGTGGCAGACAGTGAAGGCCGGGCCTTGGTCTTTGGGTGGGGGGTTGCCATTGCCATCCTTGGTGGTGAGAAAGAGCTCATGAATGGGACAAGAGTCCAGCTGGGTGGACAGTCTCTTGTAAAAAGTCTGCTCTGCAGGCCGTAAGCTTTGACTCTCCTCGTCCAACACACACAGCAGTCCCTGAGGCTTCTGCAGCAACAGCAAGCACATGTTCATGTGTTATTTATGTTGGTCATATTTGATCCCAGTATTTTATTATTCCTTGTGACACTTCTATTGATCCTCCCAGAGTGAAGCGCGCTCTCCCATGTAAAGTAGATTAAGACAGGTTTCTCTGTTTCATGTTTTTTTCAGTCAATATTTGTGTTCATATTAACAGAAAAAGTCATCTGGATGTTGGGTGAGGAGCATAAAATTCCCTTGTCACTTTCAAACCAAGAACATATTTATCTTTTGCATTGCTTTTTTTTTTTATCAAATACTGGAAAAAGACAGCGTCAAAGCATTTTATTTTTTTTCATTTGTAGAAACAGAGTAGGATTTGCAACACTAAATCCTTTCAAGTGAGACCTGACTGGACTGATAAAAACCAGAGTCAAAGACCTACCTGAAGAAAGTAGTCCAGAACAGCACTTTGGCTGTTATGGGAGTGGGTCGTTTCCATGGCGATGCCCTCCTGCAGACACTCGGTCTGCTCATGCTGGAAGAGCACCTCGGAGACGTACTGCCGGAGCCGTTCGTTGATCATGTTCACGCACAGCTGGAACACACACACACACACATCACACTGTAAACACATTGTGTAGTTCTGCAAAGACACACTCCTGAATGTTTTTAAAGCAAACAAAGGCACAAATACAAACTCAAACAGAACCTACTGTGGCAGTCAATGGGGCATGAATAAAATAACTGCTCATGTAATGCAGGAAATGTAAATTTAGCCAATAATGGAGACACTTTGTGGATTTTATACACACTAAAAAGGTGTCACTTATTCCACTCTATTAAGAATAAATTGAGAGTGAGTAAAACATTGCCTTTAGTGGGAAAAAAAGTTAGGGGTGACTTGACAATGCAGGGATTTAAATACCAGGGTTAAAGTGGAACTAATGGGTACTGATTTTGATAAGGCTGTTGGAATTCACATGAACAACTTTCCTTTTCTTACTTTATGTACAATAACTTTATATTTGTTTCAATTTATAGCTTTCCATGGATCTGAGGTGACCTCCTTTTACATGAGCACAAACTGAGACATAAAACCAGGATGCTGATTATCACTGTTTGGGTTATTGGTGAAGCCGGGTCATGAAAACATGCCTTGAATATTCTAAGCTGTTCAGTGCAGGCACTCTGCCTGGTTTGGTTTCTCTTGAATCCATAGAAGGACATAAAGTAGTATTATAGTGTTGCAGTTTGAAGATGAGCTCATCACATTAGGGCTCTACAAAGGCTTATCTCTTTTCAACAAAAAGACTGTCTGTTTTCTGCAGTTGAATAAAGATCTCATGTCCTAAACTAAAAAAAAACAAAAAGAGACAATTAGGAAAAATACAACTCGATATTGCATATAAGTATAACCATGAAAGCCTGTTCCTCGCGCTGAGGCTGCACTGCGTAGAGGCGCGTCCCCCAGGTGGTGGATAGGGGATCCCTGCTGTGTAGGGGTG
>JARVJO010000061.1:16138989-16170920 GCA_031762555.1 Cynodonichthys magdalenae | reverse complement strand
AGAGCAATGGGCCCACTTATGAGGCCCCCGCTCACCTGGGTTGTACCCATCCCCAATTACCATAACCATAACCATGAAAGCCTGTTTCTGTGTGCATTTTTATGTCTCCTAGCAAAATATCTCATGAACCACTAAGCAGATTTTCTAAAAAAAAAAAAAAACGTCTCGGAAAATAATCAATGGATGCACATTTACAACTGATTACCTTTTGGAGTTAATTTGATTAAAGGTGCCTGTCACAACTCAGACAATTTTAAACATAAATGTCTACAAATCAGCGGTTGCTACAAATACTGAGATTAAATTTTGTGTGTTAGAAGCTGAGTGTCATCCCAAACACATACTCTGAGGCCTTGCAGATCACACAATTAAGTTTAAAAGTTTGTCATGCAAGGTCACAGGCAATTCTTTCAAAATGATACTTTCATTCAAATCTATATGTATATTTAGTTCATAATTACAGACGTAACACGAAATGCAGGTGATATTTGTAGTGTGAACAAATACATATTGCTCGCCAAAATATATGTTGCCCCATTTTCACAAATTTGCTTGGAGTGTGGGACATGAGTCTCAACTTGTATCAAACATTTTGTTAAATATGTATTTGCCTTCAACATTGTTTAAATTATCCTTTTCAGGAAAAAATTGACGTTTACAATAATGTTAAGAAGATCAGGATAAATGATAAAACAAACTTGTTTTAAAATCTGTATGCAAAAAGGCTGCTGCATTATTGTTTCCTAACTCGAGATATTTAAAATTGTCCATTTTCAAAAGTGTTCTTTAAAATCTTTGTTTTTCTCATGAAAGCAGCCATTAGCACAATGATGAGAGGTGCAAACACAACAGAAAATATTTGTTTTGAAAGAAAAAAGACCCATGTAACTGTAGCTGGGGGCTTAGACGAAACAAAATGTTTCATTTAGAAAAATATGAGCCTTCAGGGCTTTGTGTAAAAGAGAATTTGCTGTGTAATAATCAGTCATATCCGGGTTGATTTCTGTTTTGCTCTTAGCAGTGTCATGTAATTGTGACAAACTGTGTCATGACCCACATTTTGGGGCCCACCCCCCACCGACTGAGAAGTAGGTGTGATGTTTCATGATGTGGGCGGCCATCGTTGTTTTTCCTTTCCTCTGCGCTCGTCTATTGTTTATCTCCCAGCAAGTCTAGCCCATTAAGAGCTTAGTCCCAGCAGGTGGCTGATTGAGTAAGCTCATTAGTAAAGTGCTGAGCAGGTACAACACAACTTGACAAACATGGTTTTAATTAACTAGCTCTAATAACCCTGATCATGCCATGCATGTGTTTGTGTGCATTTTTGTTTATGTGTTTATGAGTGTACAAACATGTCAGAGCTTGTCCCTCACTGGTGTGACGTAGATGTGCAAATTGTTGGTGGTCCTTGGAAATTGCAGTGTTTTTGAATCTAAAACGTAAACTTCCGGAGATAATTTCCCTGATTTTTTTGTTTTTTCCTGCCATGACCCATCCTTTTAGACTTTTTTTATGACCTGTAAAAAAAAAATGGTTGCACAATCCTTCATTTCCGCTTCAATTAGAAAACATCCAGATGGGTAGAGCCACTTATCTATGAGTCCCGCAGACACAAACATAACAGACACACAACCTTCCAAAGGCAAAGACAAACACACACTGCCTTTAGTAAAAGCTGGAGGAAACCAGCAGCTCCACGGGGAGGAAGTGTAAGCTCTGAATAGGAGCTATAAGCACTTATCTACTTGAGCACTGTGAATTACACACACACACACACACACAAATAAATACAAACTTGTCTGTTGAAACCCTGCTGATCTGATCAAAGATTAATCTATTAACAGTGAAGGTTTGATGAATGTTGGAGGATTTGCAGGCTGTAACAGGTGAGTTGTGTCAGTCTACAACCTGTATGTTGTGATAATGTTCAGTGACAAGAAAAACAGAGAAAATGTCCATCTGTGTCCATGTAAAACACATGCAGTTTTAAACTTTTTATGAATGGAACTTCATAAATAGTACAAAAAATAACCTGCAAACTAAAAATATTCTATTCTATTATGATGCAATACAATTTTCCAACTGTAAATAATGTTGATCAAATATATTGTTTGGCCAAAACAAAGACATAGAACTTATATCAGGATAGTAAGTGTACAGTAGTGTAAGGAATTGTTCAAATTGGATGCCTGAATAATATAAAGAAAACTGATTAAATTTACAGTTAAATGTTGATTTTCAGATCTAAAGATTCCATTTCACTTTAAGTCTGTTTGTGGCTTCAGAGTCTAAATAAATGGCTTTGCACTTACCTCGTCACACCCCTGAGGGTGGTCCCTCTTAAGTCAGCATTGGAATGCTGGAAATGTTAAATGTTTTTCAAACACTGTTGGAGCGAGGCACATGGTAAATGGAAACTTGCTGATTCTCTTACTGGTTAAAGTTAATGATTACAGCTGATCACAAAATAAAAGATATACGACTGTGTCTACAATTCAGTTAATCAACCACATAGTATTCAATAAGAGCATTGAACATAAAAATATATATATATATTAACATTTATTTATATACTGTGAAAACAAAAAAGTTAGAGGCTTCACATTGATTTAAAATTATTTTTATGGTATATTGTACGGAATGGTGGTTCTGGGTTGTTTTACAGTAATCAAAATTTTATTTTATTTTAAATTTGAACTTTTATTTCAAATTAAATTTTTTTAATACAATTAACATTTTTTGTACAAAGAAATATAAATAAAACTTTTAATTTGCATCAACATGCATTTAAAACTTTTATGATTTAGCTCACTTTCACTTTTGCCAGAGTTTTAGGTTTTGCTTTCTTAAAACAGTAGTTTTCTATTGTGTCTTGTGCTGCATCTAAGACACAATATTTTTTTTCTAAAACAGGATTTCCCACCCCAACGCACAGACTCGTGTGAGGCTGCCTACATCTCACACACAGACAGTTATTGTGTCAAGCATCAGTTCATCTGAGGACAGCTGAAGCATCACGCCACAGTCAGCCACAGACCTCAGCTCATTCATTACAATTACACACAAAAATGTCAGGGCTGCAACCGATAAGAGCTCCAAACATTTTAACGGTCTGACTAAGACCTGTTTAACTTTATGATTCCACATATTTTTTATAGCTCCAGACAGCCACAGTGACTCTATGGAAGATTAAGACAGCAGTCATTTTCTTTTATTTGTAAATGATATAACTCCAGCACCAGCCCACCTGCTCATATTCATTCCTTTGAAATTCTTCAAACCCAAATATGTCCAGGATTCCAATTTCCATTGCAGGATCACTGGAAAAGACAAAAACATATTTAGTATTTTATCAGTTTGAGTTCCCAGAATTGGTATGAGAAGTTTTTGTTTTTGTGCTGCCTTGACGACCACCGTAACGCCTGTCTGCATGTATGTGCAATACCATCTGAAAACGGGTGTGCCATAAACGTGTGGCTGACACTTTTATTATTTTCAGTGGTCGGTGCGTAAACAAGGCAAGGAGCAAACACATTCCAGAAGATTTACTGCGGGTAAACTGTTGAAGTGTGATAAGACTCCACAACATCAACAACACCAAGGATCCCCTGACCTTCACCTGCTTGGATCAAGTTTTTTCCAATCCAGGGTGTGTCCTGCATCTTTGTTCTCCTTTGGCCTTTACATTTCATTCTACATTCTGCAAGTTGTGATACGCAAACTATTACAAACCTGCTCCACAGACTTTAAGTAATGTTACACTATCAGTGTCAAACACTTAGCCGGCCCTGAAAGAATGTCAGATTCTATTGTGAAAAGTGAAAACACTCCTCAGAATGGATAAACACACACACACACACACACACACACAGAAAGCTTTACCCAATGCTGTCATCTTGTCCTTGAAGGTATATGTTAATACTGTTGACCAGGTAGCTGAAGAGGCGTCCATAAATAGTTTTAGAAAGCTGGTCTCTGTTCTGCTCTGACATCTCTACAGTGTGACGTCGCGTGATCACATCACCTGAAAAAAATAATAAAATAAAAAAAAGACTTTGACTCTTCTGGCCTCTGGAAATCAGGATTAGATTTATCTTGCTGTACTATGTTTATGGTTGAAAGAGGACCAATACTCTTTAAATGAAAGTAGCATTGTGTCCACCAGCTCACATGCCAAAGTTTTGAATTAAAAATGTGAAACAATAAGTTCCAACTTAAAGCAGGGCTATTCAACTGTATTAAATCACATACAAAAAAAAATAAAACAAAATTTTTATTTATAAATTTATTAAAAGATGTCAACAACAAAAGCTTGTCCATCCAGCCTTACATGTTGGAGCCAGAGTCTGACTCAGAGCCAGAGGAAAACAAACACGACGAACCAGCAGAACCACAGATTCACAATTGGTAAAATGAAAATTTATGATCTTGTTTAGCAGTTCTGCAGCAAATACATGGCATATAGTTTAGAAAACAAAATAGGGAATAGAGTAAATTGAATAAACTGAAAAACAAGACCCAAACAGAATATCTATTCAGCACCAGGAGAGACTCAGTTTAAATTTTCTGCACTCCTAGAGGCTCTAAGTACACATTGAAATGTATTTAACAGCTATAAAAGTGGATTTTGCATGATATGTCCCCTTTTAATTATACTGTATATATATTTTCTTCTTGTTTAACATACTGCTCTTAGATTATGTTACCTATGACCTACTGGAAACAACATGTTACCTACCTATGTTTAAGGTAGTTGTACTTTATGAATCTGTTTTTGTCAGGTTTGGAAAAGATGTGATCATGGATTGAGGGCATTGAAACCTTGATGCCAGCTATATGCGTTTTTTTCTTCTAATTCTCACTATAGACATTCTATGTGATGTATAAATTGTAAATGAACAAGAAGCATTAGCAAAAATCAATAAGTTGGTACCTTTAATATACTGAACATCTGAGGTGAGGGCCGTGCTCAGGTCATTTGAGGACACCTGCAACAATCCAGCAACTACAGAGAGAAAGATAGGGCAAAACATACAACGGAGTACATGAAATGATGTAGAACATCAAAATAGCAGCAATAATCACTAACTGAGCATCAGAGAGGTAAAGCTAATAACATCTAAGAGCCCAGTCTGCTCTGATGATGACGTCATGCTGACAACATGGCCACGCTGAACCCTGCTACAGTCGAGTCCTTCTAGTCATCATTAAACTTTGAAGCAAACAAGCAGTAAAAACAAGTGACGGCAACCCAGAGACCCCTTACTGTCATCATCAGTCATGACATCACATCTCCCTAACAACGAGTGGCTGTTTCCCACTCAGACAATGAAGTCGTTGTTTACCATCTCCTAAGGGGTCAGAGGGACACAGGAGCACATGGACTTGTAATGATAGAATAAGTAAGGAAAAAAGAAAACACTGAGTCTAAACTGTGATTTTGTTTGCTGGTCAAACAGATAGGTGACTGACCTTTAGTTGCTGCTGGGAAGCCACAAAGCACACATCAAACTGGGAAGCTACAGCAACATTTAGTGACGTTTCTGCAAAGGTGGAATGTGATTCTGACCTCTGTCCAGTAGCTGCAGGTCAGAGGGGAAGGCTGCGTTGGCCTCAGTCAGTGCAGTGAAACTTAGGTCCCCAATGTGGAGCACAGCTGACAGCATCGTAAACACAGAGTCGGCCTCCTGTCAGAGAAAGAGTCACGAGAACAAAAATAAATAGAAAATGAGAGAGAAAGTTGTGAATTACTCAGGATGAAATGTTATCAAACAGAAAGCTGGAAGAATACCTACCCAAAATCGTATAAATTATATTTACAAAGTGCAAAAGGTTTCCATAGTTAAGTAATATCAACAAAAGAAATTGCATTTCCTGCAAAAATGCAGTGAATGCTTATTGTTGAATTACCTGAAAGCTGCTGAAGATATTTTTAAACTTTAAACTATTGCTTGCTGAATTTTACCAGTTGAGGTGGAAAACAAAATCAACTGAATGATTGCTGAAAATTGCTTTAGAACCCAAATTGTGAATACAAAAGCTTCAAGGAGATAGAGAACAGCTGCCAAATACAGATAAACAGTAGGATTAGAAATATAGCTGAGGGGGCAGAAAAAGCTGAAAATGACAGAACAATTACAATTTCACGATACATTTTAGCTTATTTTACAGATGAGCTAAACTTTAATGTGGTATTAGTTGAGAGCGTGAGATTGAGCATAATGTATTTTTTCTTTTTTTTTTACTTTCAAGTTTTGACCAAAACAATTATAACCCATATTTCTCAAGATAAGATGATTGTTGTTAAAATTTGGACATGAATGGCAGTGGGCAATGTGCTTTCCTTTAATAATGCAAAGTCTTTAATCTCGAAAAAGCGTACCAGTATTTTCCATTCTCCCATTCAAACATTAACTCATCATGGCAGGTGCTGACCAGCAAAATCAAAGCCTCTACAAGAGCTACTAACTGTCTGGAAGTCACAGATTTGTTGATATCAAGAAGTCCCAATTTATCCCAGTAACTGAATAGACCATTTATAACAAATTGTTATGTCAAAACCTCATTAAAATTAGTCCAAAGACCAAAACTGCAGTTCTAAACACACAAAGTGACGTCATGTGGCTTAAATACCACAAAACCATACAAAATTTGTTCCATTTTTAAAATCGTTTAAGTATAGCTTAGGGCTACACAACAAAACAACACAAATATAAGAAACACTGAAGACAGTGTTGGTCAATGTTTTGTAGAATTTCTTACAAGATAAATTAAGAATAACTGCAACTGTATTGTTACAATGTGTTGAGCGAAGAACCAAATAAAGTGAAAGTCTCTATTCATCCCTCTCCTCTATCACACCCTTCTGTGTCCTTCAGTGGAGGACATCTAATGGAACCCCGCCCCCATCATTTAATTGCTTTGAATCTTTGAAGGGGTGCCGGGGGGATTGTCTGAGTTTGAGGATGTGTGTGCATACATGCATCTTTGCAAGCACTCTCAAGGCAGGAGGATATTGGAGCTGATATCTGGGAGATAAATACAAGCATTAGTCTCTGTCTGACACTATACAGAGTGACCCCCACCCTCTGCACCCTCCTCATTTTCCCTATGTTTAGAAAGGAGAAAAAAAAAACCATGGGAGAGAGAAAAAAGATGGGGAGTGTTAATGATGATTGACCTATGGGTCTGAAAGTTGTCTGCTGATGAGAGCTTTAGACAGAGACCAATGGGTGGTCTATCACTTCCACTACCCCTGCCCCCTTCTGAGCCTTGGTTTCTAGTAGCAGATTGTTATACCATATGATAACACCACCATCCTTTGCTGCATTCCTCCTTATCCTGCTGCTGGATTGAAAGGTGAAGTGATGGTCACTCATTGCTGATAAACTCTATGGGTATCTATAAAACTTGATAATGGTCTGGGAACACAGCTGGTGGTGCATAGGACAAACTGTATCAAAGCACACAACAGCCACTCCGTATTAGGTATCCTCTGCTATTGGTCACATGTGTTAGGTCCGCACATACATGCCTGACTGAGCACACGTGCATACATTGACAATGGACCCCTGCAGCCCTCAATGTTCTCTTTCCCATAATGAATGGTCAATTATTCAATGCCATGTGGGGCAGTAAATATTTGGAGACTTGTTCAGTCCATTTCCATTATTTATGAGGCATTGCTGTGTCATTGTGCTGATAAAACTTGTATTGTTTGATTTGACAGATTGCCTCAAAGCCCCCCCCCCCAATTCTTATTGGATAAAAGTTGAAGGCTAAACTTGCAGGTGAGCGTTCTTAGAAGGGCACAATTTGGTGGCTGCTGGATCTGGTAACATGCAAATGTTCTTAAGCTCAAAAAAAATGTTTGGTAAAATTTTCAGCCAAGACCTGTCAGGGTCTGTAACATCAACATCTTTCAGGTCTGTCAGTAACATTTAGCTAAAGGCAGAATACGCCAATCATCACCTGTTTGTTGAATCCCAGGGCTCGCAGAGCTTGTGTGACAGCAGCCAGATGTTCCCTGCTCTGGACAGATGCTGTGGCTACTGGTGGGTTCTCTCCTGGATGTCCTTCCCTTAAATACCTGGTATAAAAAAAAAAATTCAGACATGAGAACTGAGACACCTAAAATTAGCATTGTTCTTAATCAGCTTTATTTTATATATATTGTGCTATATGCTATATTGTGCTTTTAAATCCTTCTTTTCACATTTAAATAATTCAGTTGGGGTCTTTATAAAGTGGGAAATGCTTTGGTCTGAATTCCTATTGTAAGCCCCTCTTTCACAAGTGTTCTGAGTTGTGTCTTAGATCAACTCGTTTTGACGCTGTCTCTTTAAATGCAAATGAGGCGATTCCCCCCCCCCCCCCCAAGCTTCCAGAGTGGTCCATTGTAGCTTGATAGCAGAGAGACTGTATATACAGCAGCGCAGAAGCTTTTTATTTACAAATTTTATCTAGAAATTAATTATTTTGCATGATATGTCCCGGAAGAAAACAGACGGACCGGATAAGCGGAAGAAAACGGACGGACGGACGGATATGTCCCCTTTAAAGTCATTGAATCAACTTGTAAAGTATGTGAATATTTGTACAGCCACACACCTGTGAGCCAGGACATTATTGAGGTAAAGTGCACTCTTGTCTTCTGGTGAAAGGCCCTCAGCCATCAGGTAGAAGATTCTGAAGTTGTGTTGCTGAGGAGGCAGGTGGACCAGACGAGACTTCTCCAGCATGTATGTGTAAACTCGAGCTGAAATGTGAGACGTGTAAATTTAGTATAAAAAGTCAGCATTGCCCAAAAAAAAGTCATTCAGTCATTCAAACACTACATTTCAACAAGGCTGATAATTAGGGTGGCAAACACTTAATCTTGCGTTCAGTTGGTGACCTTACTAGTGATGAATGGGGAGCAAGAGGGAGAGGGAGAGCAAGAGAGCGAGAAAGAGAGAGAGAGAGTGAGTCAGATATCTTGGCCACCACTTAGTGAGCTTTTACTGCCTCTTACTGGAATTTTCTAAAAACTGTTCATCTGACAGTTAAGAAAAATTACTTGGGGATTTATTAGAATATACAAACTGTATTAGTAGGTTCAACTGTTAAAATAATAAAACTATAATATTTTAAATAAATAACAAATGTTATCTTTATGGTAAAACATTAAGACTGATTGCATGGAAATCAAATATTTGAAAACTTTGAACCAGGATGTAAATGTTTGTGAGTACCAAATGTGCTTCGATTGACACATCTCATGTCTCTCATTTTGAAATTTAGATCAATTAAAATGACAATAAAGTTCACTGAGAATTAATTCAAGCCCAGTTTAATAAAGGCAGAATTGCATTTTACCTCTGAGTATTGTCCTCCTCTTTTCACAGTACTGGATGGTAAACAGCTTAGTAAAGCGGCTTGAATTGTTGTTTCTTGGGGTCTTTGCATGACCAAAGGCTTCCAGAATGCAGTTTACCTGCATATAAAATAAACAGGACATGTTATAGGAGCTTTGCATTGTCTTTTCGAATCCAACAATTCTATATGTATTTAAATATGAAGAAAAATTATTTATGACAACAAATCTTGATCCCTCTTTATACCACTAGATGTCAGTGCACAATCACTATCTGAAGATGTGAGATTTTTGAGTCTCAGAATGACAAGCTGACCTAGATATCGCTTGAATAACAATGACTTCATCTGAAGTCAGTACTCTCTGATGAGCACTCGCTGCTTTTTGTACAATTCACAGAGACCAAGTAATGAAAAATAGACCGAGTGGAAAGTAGGTGAATATTCTAAATGAGGACCAGAGCAACTACAAACCAACTTGTTACCTGGTTTTTGCTTTTTAGTAAAAACTTGCCAATAAATATAGCCTCATCTCTGTTCATTCTATTCTATAAAAAAGCTTTATAAAGTAATACGGAGCTGAAAATTTCAAATTAATTCTCATTAATTCAATAAATTGACAAAAAGACCTATAGATTATAGAATGCTTCAATAGTGTATTTAATAGACAAATAGCAATCATGACAAAAACAAATAAAATAAAAAACTTTTGCATTTTACTCTGTGGTAATTCACACATCTACTCTTGTCTTTAGCACATCAGCAAAGAAAACACAGAGTTATAAACAGTGTCTTCATAAACTATGAGCACCAGGAGACAAGTTTGTCACTGAGGACAAAAGGAAAAGACGAAAAATATGCAAAATATGTGTTTCACATCTGAAAGCAACAAAAGATCCAAGAATCATACCAATGACATGCACTTGTTTTATCTTTCTTCCAACTCTTTGAAGGGCAGAACTTGACAATTATCTTGCAGACTTACATGTTTCATCTGGGGCTCCAGCCCAAAGCCTCTGGAGCTGGAGCGGGCCGTCAAGTGTCTCACGATATGCTTACATGCCTCTGTTTTCCCAGAACCACTCTCACCACTAAAGAGATAAAAAATAAAAACAATAAATAAAAAAAAATGATCAATGCCTTTCATGCTGTGCTATAATGTTTATGAGGCTGTTATACTATACTTTTTTTATAATTCATAAAGCTTCAGTGTGTCTGAAATTTAACTAACCAATAATGTTGAATCATGTCATAATAGTTCAGAAAACATTATAGAAAATAGAAAAAACAGGTAAAAAAAATGAATCAGACAGAATATAAAGATATATTAATTCAACCAAAAGTACACAACAAAATGCAGTTAATGGCTAAAAACGTGGATTTTGCATAATATGTACATTTAAGAATTGAAGTGAATAAACACTTGAAGGACATACAGTAAATGGAGGCTCTGTGTGTGTCTGAGAATTACGGGTGTGAGAAGTAAGTGATCAGGGTGTCACCTCTGTTAAATGTCACCACCCACCTGACATCCCCTCCTCAGGGACGTTCGCCCACAAAATGTATAATTTATAGTTTTTCTCCCAACATTGACAGCTTTTTACCCAATGACCGTCACTTTTTGCACTTTTTAATTTTCTGCTGAGCGGATATTAAGGCCGACATAAGGATCCTCTTCAGTGCCGGCTCCGACACTCCCTGACATGTGGAGCGTTGAGATATGCAAAGTAACACCAAGCAGATGGCTTCAGAAGGTCAGAGGCCTACACTAATGGTCGCAGCATGCTTTAGGTGGGCTGTTTTGTCTGTGTGCACAAGTCTTGCTACATTTCCTACAAGCAGACCTGCTGAGTGTGAAGTCCGAAGGTCTTTCCACTGTCTTTTCATTTACCTGTGTTTTATTAGATTTCAAGGGCAATTTGTTCGAGCACTTGCCTCAGGAGGGGTTGCTGATTGCTTAAAAACGCGTGTGTGTGTGTGAGCACGGGTGTGTGTCAGGGAGTTACACATTGGAATACATTGTATAAAAATACGCCTAACCAAAAACAAAACCAGAGCAGAAATGACATTGTGTAAGAAAGGAATTGAGAAGGTGTGAATGCTGAGTAAAACGTTGCTGTGTGTGTGTTTGTGTAAGTGAGATGGATGGCGTGTGGCCAGCATGCGTTAACTCTCTGCCAGATTGGTTACGACTCAGTGGGAATGTCACTGGAGAGCCGGAACAGGATTTAATTGCAATCAGGGCACTGCCTCGGTCCAGTCGAGGACAAAAAGAGCACAACTCTGCAGCACTCCCAGCAAACATCCATCTCTGCGTGAACGTCGAACAGGTCTGCAGCTCTGCTCAGTCTATTAATCTTTCTGGAAGTGTTTAACAGGTGTAGGGTCAAGGGGGCCTTGGAGAAACGATGTGGGCAGCTTTTGGATCGTTTCCACAATTATTCAGCTATGAGAATGTCAGAGCCATTTCGGCCTCACAGTTCTAAGACATTAAGCTTTGTCAGCATGAGAGAGTCCTTTTTTTGTTTTGTTTTGGTGAAATGGGTGGTAGTTGCACCTCAAGATAAAACACTGAGGGCGTCGCTCCTGCTTCATCATGTGGTACGCTCTCTCAGCTGAAGAGAAGATGTGAGGCGGCAGAGAAGAGCACAGGCGACCAGTGGAGCTCAGGTACAACTGACTCACCTAAAAAGACAGAGAGATGCTTTATATAAAAAAATACACCATAGGTGTGAGAAATTTATGGGTCAAAGTGACCATACAGCAAAATCAAGCAGTTCCTATCAATTTATCTATCGATCAAGCAAAATTATCTTTAAATATTCAATTAAATTTTGTTAAGAGAGTAAGTAATTATATTCTTAAGTTGCTAGAGATGTTCGTAAAACCAAAAACACGAACAAATTTGAAGGACCGATGTACTTCAGAACAAGGAATAAGATTGTGGAATAATCTGGTGATTATAAAAATGTTTGCTCAATAAATTTGTTTAAGAGAATGTTAAAAGTTAGGTTGTTAAAGAATTATAAATTTGTGTAATGTGTGTTCATAAGAGCTGTTGTTTGGGAAGGAGCTGAAGTTTCTTTTATTACGTGTTTGTGCTTTGAAGATTATTATTGTCTAAGATGATTATTTTTATGTGTACATGTATTATTATTATTTTTATATTTTTTAAAAGAAAAAAGGGGCAGATATTAATAAGATTTTTTTTCTTCTTTCTGCTGCCTTTCATTTTATTTGATTGTATTGTTTTTTTTTTGTTGTTGTTTTGATATTTTTATGTTTTAAATGAAAAATAAAATGAATAAATGAAATAAGCATTAACTAAACTAAACTAAACTAAATTCCAGTTTAATATCCCTCTCTAAGGGGTTATTTCATCAATATCCCAGATGACTAGAGTTATTCACAAGCAAATAAAAAAAAAATTGTGCTGCAAGTGGGCATGTTGAGAGTGATTTACTAAGACTGCTTGAGTAAAGAATAACAGGTGCAAAGGTGGTGCAGACCGCCCTATTGAAAATATTCAGTGGGTCTCTGTTAGACAAACCAGATGCAAGAAAACACAGTGTTGTTAGAAGTTTTTGCCATAGAACAAGGATTGGCAACCTTCGACTCCAGAGCCACATGCATACATGTCAACCCCTTCAGACCTGTATCTTGACCCTTACATGACCCTAATTTTCACAAAAAAAATCTGTTATACTCACACACGATACAACAGGGCTGTGGGGACTGTCTATCATGGGAAAAGAAAGAATGAGGGGCGGAGTGGGGAAAGGATGACGGAAAGAGGTGGCAAACTTATTTCTAGCAGCAGAGCAGGTTAGGAGATATCGTATTTATTGTTTTTTGATTTTCTTTTTTTACATCCTACAGGCCCTGAGATATGAAATACATTTAACAGCTCTGAATAACTTAAAAAAAAAGTCAGGACCACAGCTGAAATGGACTTTATATTTACTTTTATTCAGTAACACTATTTTTTATTTAGAATAAATATAATAATATGTTTATATTTACTGCCACACGTTCGCAGCAGAGTGGATAACTGCGTCTGAAGCACCTGCTTTGACTCTAAAACAGCAGTGCAACCAGTTATAAGGTTTGATAAGTGCTAAATGATTATATATGCATATCCTCTTCCCACAGTATTTTGCACATTCTGGTAATCATCATATATTCTGCGTTTTCATGAAGGCAAACATTCTAAATGGATTGCGGCTGCTAACATTGCTCATCTGATGGTGGCAATCCTACCTGCACACCGTTAATAAATCAGCTTTGCGTATCTTTTAAGAAGCACTAAGCATTAAAAAAATCAGCCACTATGAGTGTGTGATGGTGTGTTCATTAGAGAGGTGTGGTTCTTAATCTCTGTCCATATTTATAAACTGTGAGCAGACTGTAACATTCATTCATGCCCAGTGCAGCCGACATGTGCGAATGTTGACTTTGTGGCCACAGAGGACCGGGTCGTGGACCACAACACCAGGGAGGTTGACAGATGGCCAGCAGATCACACATGTTGGGACGTATGTCCTTCTCACACACACTCATTCACAACCTCACAGTTAGGTGCAGAGGCATGGAGTGAATCCAGACAGAGGCCAGAATGGGACAACCAGACAGGAACTTGGCTTTGTTTTTATCCTGGCAGGAAATTTTTTACTTTTTTTCTTGTCCATGCGGTCAATTTTGGGTCGTTACCTGGCACTAAATCAGCTATTTCAAAATAAAACAAAAAAATTATAGTATCACATGAGTGCTATTTTAGCAACAAAAATAAAATAAAATAACAAACATTCAATCCATACTCAGTTCATATAGCTTTGTAATAAACAGCTCATAACATTACATTCATTCATTCATTACATACATTACATTCTGTAACAGAGTTTGTGTGTGTATGAAAGAAGGAGTGTTTTTTTTTTTTTTTCTCTGCCTGATGCAGAGTCAGCTTTATAGTGTATCACTAACAGGAAGACTGCATTATTTATCAACTGCAAGGTCCAATTCATCTGTTCCTGTCTGACGTTTTGTACCGGAAACATGTTGTCTTTATATTATGAGTTGGCATTGCTCATCAAATGCAGGCAAACAATAATAGTCCGAACATCGAATTGTTTACAACAAAGTCTTAAAAAATTTTTAAAGGTAATTTAAATGCAAACTTACCAAAGTGGAATAGATGGGGAGCTCTTTGTTTGGATTGACCAGTAAAAGGATGTGTCCAACGTAAGTCTGAACATAAGCAGGTAAACACATTTAAGTAATTAATAAATAAAAAAATTATAATTTTTAAATAAATTAATAAATAAAAAAATAATAACTAGGTCCTCTGGACGGGTTCTTCCAGAGGACCTACTTATTATTATTATAATTGTTTTTCCTGTCTGGATTACTGAGATACATCTGAACATAATTAAACAACATTAAAGTTCTGTTCATTTCTCATCAATAAACTATAGAATTATTAAAAGACATTAAACACAATTCTATAGTGTCACTTTCTAAAAAACAATAGTTTCACTCACTTCTATTTACCCTTTCATTCCTGTGAAAGTAGTAAGGACATATTTTTTTCTCACACAGCCACAGTATTTTGATTTGCTTGATTTTAAAATGAATTACACGTTACTCATCTTAATCTGTTTTAAATGCCTGAAGTGTGATATCTAACATATGATTCTATATAAGCACAGAAGCTTAAACTGATTTTAAATTGAGGTGACCTCATTTTGTTTTTTAAACATGTTTTAATGCTCACAATTTTTTTTAAATAAGCTATGATAATTTTGTAGAGGCAAAATGTAAATAAGGCAATGCAAGACATCTTAAAAAAAATTTTTTAAATAAAGATATATTTTCCACTCACAGTAACTTTAAAGCCCTTGAGACAAAAATAAATAGCTCCCAGTTTTTGACCCTTTCCTCTAAACTGTTAACCCTCCAGCTTTCACAAAGCACCCTAGAGGCTGTTTGAGAGCAAAACTCTGTTTGCTGTAAAACTGCCAGCTTTACTATCATTAACTTACATGCTGCTCTGTCCTAAAGCACAGGCTCAAGGTTAATGACTTGAACAAATTCCCACTGCTTGTACACATAAAGTGTAATGCATTCTTTCCTTTGTTTGTTTTACTCTATGTGCGTTTTTATAGAAAAGAAAGTCAGGGGTAGCTCATTTTTATGAAATGTTTGTCACAAATCCAGTTTTTAGCAGTGTGTTCTGGCGCAAACTTGTCCAGTTCTGAGCTCCTTGCCCTGGGGACTGGGTCCTGGCAGAAGGCAGCGACCACTCATGAAAGCTCCTTCTCTGACATCCCGCTGAGAACATATGGAGTGTTTTCTGTCTTTGTTTCTTATTTTTGTCCTCTTTATTGTCTCTGCTTTGTTCGTTAAGGTAGCCAGAAAAAATAAATAAATAAAAATAAGAATTGTTTTTTTGTTTTTTGTTTTTTTACATGTATGCTAAAATTTGTGGTTTGACTAATCATTTATTTATGGTTTCATTTTATGTTGTATTAAGGTTAGTTTTACCAGAGTTATTGTTCACATTAGAGTTAATAAACATTAAGGTCAAACTGTGTCTTATATGACGTCTGCATTTTTACAAACTTTTTTCCTCAACCCCTTCTAGATCCACCTTCTGGGTTAAGTTTTCATTTAGAATTCCATCTCTTTCTCTCTTTTTCCTCCTGCACCTCTTGCACTTTCTGTTATTGACAGTCCCTAATGTTAGTCTCCCACTGTGGCTAGCCATACTGTCTATCAGCCATCTGCGTTCCTGTAATAACAGACTATTACTGCCTCCCTACTGAGAAGACTGCTCACAAATTACAATAATTGTACAATTCCACGTTGATCTGGTTCCTGTCCTTTTTGGAGTCTCATCTCCATGGTGTAAGACTTTTGAAAAAAGGAAATGTGAAAAATATGGGATATAAAATGGGTCAGTTGCTGGAGATGAAGGTATTTCACTACAGCATACAGTAATGGGTTTGTCGATCAAAACTGTATTGATTTTGCCATTTTCACTAGTGTAAGTGTGTGCGCCTGTGTGTGTGTGTGTGTGTGTACTAAGGATTTGGTCAGCAGAGTTTTGTTGCTAAGACTGCTGAGAATCACTGTTGGTCAACTATTTTATATGTGCTGCTGTAAGAAAATGTTTGCGTAAAAAAACAACAACAAAAGTATAGTTCTGTGCTCATTGCAGTGAATAAATAATTTTTTTGTTTACCAATAATAAACACTGGACATTAAATATTGCAATATTATAACTTATTAGTTATTCACACTAAAACTGATTATTTGTATTAACTTTATGATAATAAAGTTTTGCATAAAATATTACAGTAAGCTTTAGACAACCCTTTCAGATATACGGTAATCAGTAATAAAACCATTGATGATGGATTATGTGTGATATTGATACTTTATTACAATATACTGTAAATGCTAATGCTGAAGGGAAACTAGAACAGATTATATAAATAGAGAACATGATTTAAACACAAATAAGTAACAGAAATGATGTAGTTACATCAATAATAGAACATTTTATATATTTGTTTGTTTGTTCTCCACAGCTTTTATTGCATATTGGATGTTCTGTGAAGTTTCTTGTAAAAGGAACATAATCTTACATAGATTTGGTCATTGCCAAAGCGCTTCTGCATCTCATAGAGCAGGCTGCTGTCGGTCAGCTCGCTGAGGGATGCAAGGTCATCATTGGGGGCTGGGGGCATCAGTTTAACCTAAAGAAATACAGTTAATTAGTGGAGTCTGGCTATCTAACTCCTTCTCCACCAAGGAAAGAAAGTAAAGTAGTTAAAAAAAAAAAAGGTCTTTCGAGAAAATGTACCTGCTCCAGTTTACTGGGTCCAGAGCTCAAGGGGCTATCCAGGCCGATTTCCTGAGAGGCCTGTCGACTGAGTGCTCCACCTGTCTCTCTGAACATGGTACATTTCTCCAACAGACTGTCCCGCTTAGAGATTCGAAGACCCAGGGGGTTTCTGTATGATAAGCGTGAAGTGTGAAAAGATGACTAGAAGGTGGGAAAGCAAAGAGATTTGGTGATTTATTAAAATGTAAAACAAGGAGTGTTCATGAAATATTTAACCCACAAGCTCTTGAGAGGAGTGGTGACATCGTGAGAACCGCCATCATAGCGCTGGTCGGTGGTAGGAAGAGGAGTGGAGGGGTCCTTCAGTCTCTGCAGCCAGCTGTCCTCTGCATTCAGAAGCATTTCTGCTATCGGCTCTGTTGCTGCAATATCTGAAAATAAATTCCAATGAATTTAATTTAATTTTGATGCAAACTGGAACTTTAAAAAGTGACATTTTGGCACATCAGATGTAACTGTTTCATTTCCTGCACTGCTCTTGTAGCATGGACACATCTAAAACATGCAGAATTGTGGCCATAAGGACTGTCACCACTGAAACATTCTTTTTAAAAATTAATGGAATTACATTGTCAATTTGTGTTTGTGTCTGTGTGTGTATATGTTAACAAGACCACTTCAGGTTCACCAAATAAACCAAAGACTGGGTTTTGGTTTGGTTGCTCAGTGAGCAGCCTTCTGTTTTTACTTGATTCATAGGGAAGTTGCAGAATAGACCATACCAAGAAGATAAGAGTATGACAAGACTGGTAGCCATAAATTATGATATTCTAAACCGTACATCTCCTCATCTTGTTGTCATTCTAATGGGCTCGACACATGGGAGGCGACGTCACCCTCTCTCCATTCATTTCCTATGGAACTTGTAGGATGAGGCGACAATCGTTTCCCCTCCTCCAGCCAAGCAACCGGCAAAACTCATGCATGTAAAATTTTGAGCTCATACACATAGACGTGCACATGCGAGCTCGCGACGCGACATATGAAAGTTGAAAAATGCAACCAATCAGCAAGAGTTTAATTGACTGACCAATGAGCAGAGAGTTTGCTACACCCTGCAGTTAGCTACCACTTTCAGCTTTTTTTAGCTCTGTCAAACTTTACAATTTTAAAAGACTTCACAAAGTGATTACTAAAAACAAAGGCAGTCATATGTGAATTTGTTGGCGCCTGGGTGAAGTTGTCCTATAAGTTTTTCCTCATAAAATGGTATCTTGGTTTGTGTTTGTTTTTCAATATCATTAACATCGCAAGATTTGTTTAGTTTACACTTCCGTCATGCACACCACTTTATTTTTTATTTTTGCAAACCACCAATAAACTTTACAAGAATCAGTAGAAGAACCAATACAATTTCTTGAAAACAAGCAACTCGAGAGCCCAATTCGCAACTCTGTCACCGCTATCGCATCCCGTGTGTCGGGTTTCACCCTGGTTGCGATGACAGCCGTTAATCGCTCTTGTTTGTCGCGCCCCGTGTGTCGAGCCCATAACTCTCTGTTTCTACTCATGTGGGTGAGTCCTCACTTGAGCAGAATGTGAATCCAGCTGTGGATCAATTCACAGCACTGCAGAGGAAGACAGAGTCAAAATTCCTGAATTGGTAATGAGGCCTAAGAGGGCCTACGGGAGGGAAATAGCTTCATCCTGTCTTTTTATTTTTCTGTTACAGACAGCACCCCTGACACCCATCTCTTGCTTCGCTCTTTCTCTCATCCTTTGTCTGCAAAAGGGAGAAGTGTGGAGCTCTAAGTGAAAAAATAAATAAATAACAGATTGCCTCAGTGTCTAAGGGCTTGTTTCACATCTTGTCATAGTCCACATGCAAGAAAAGGATATTGATTAAGACCAGAGTGAGCCAATCAGAGGCTGAATTAAACTATGAATACATGAGGAGCGACAGCTGTTACATTTTATCCCACTAGAAAGGTTAGAATCCATGTCCAGGTCTTCTGTATAGGAGTTTTTGACACTGCAGTACCACAAAAGATATAAGGGGTTCAATCTTGTGGATATATACTGTATGTGTTTGTTTTCATGGAATGATGGGGTCCAAACTCTATTAATAAACTAATTTGTGGAACATATTGTAAGAGTGGTCAAAATGTAAATACAAAATTATTGTGAGGGTTATTCATTTTTGGTTTGATGATTTCAGTTGGTTTGGGGATGCTGAAGAAAACAAATATTGTCTGCTCTCTTCTGAGGAGATTCAGCAAATTTGCACAGATGATTTGGTATGTGTTTTACACTGGATGCCCGTCCTGATACAACCTGAGCTTGTGTCCTTATTTGGGCATAAAATGAGTTTGTGTAAGTGTGTTTTTGAGGAGAAGTGTAACATTTATTATGATCCCAATTTAAAATAAACTTGCATTGTAACAAAATGTGAATAAAATATATGTGAACATGTACTATCATTCTCCTCAGCCCGGAGCATACCACAACTGAAACTTGATTTGTGAAAATCACACAGATGTTGATATAATAAAAGACTTGCCAATTTACTCTGGAGGTTCCTTCCAAACAACAACAATAATAACAAAAAATCTTAAAACAGTTGTCTTATGAGATGCAAATGTTGTATGTGATCTGTTTAATTTCAAAATATTTGCAAATTCACTGTTACGAACACATAAAATGCTGTTTATTTAGGCTTGTTTAGATTAGTTGCCTGTTCTTCACTGCTTAAATGGAACATTAGCTTAGCATATTTCCAGAATGCTCATTCTTCACATGATATAAAGCACATTCGGACAATCAGGTCTAAATTGTAAATGATGTGTTAGAACATGTTCTTTCTCTTTCTGTTTGAGCTGCCTCATTAGTATGTATTTTTTTTGTAATAGGACCAGCATTCACACCAAGTTCCACTGAAGCCCTGACAGCTGGTGGTCACCATCTTGAATGTGAAAATATAGAACTGAAATTGGGAATGTTCAGTTTATTAGAATACTGGTGTAGTGTGATCAGCAAGACTCTGAAAAGCTTTGGTATTGTAACTGTGGATGAAACTGAATAAAATGTGTGACTTTAAAAACATTTAGCATTAAAGTAAAAACAAAAATAGCGTTAAGAGCAAAATGTCACTCAGCTACACCAGTGATACAAAAAAGTAGAATAATTTAAATTAAGCTGATAATTGTGCATTAAAAGTAGGCTTAATTGATCATAGATCAATCAGTCTGCATCAGCAATTTATCATTTCTTCATCTTTTGTTTTTTAGATATTTCTGCTACCAGTCAAAACAGGAACAGATGTCTTAGACACATGTAACCATAACTATTCTAATTTCCTTTTTTGTTCCTGTACTTTTTAAAAAAGACAATGTTTTTTTATTTTTTTGGTGGGTATAAAGATAAACTAAAGTGATACATCCATTAGAAAATCATTACCAAATGTTTCTTACTATTATTGTTTCCACCCTAAAGAGATCATTTCACATCTTTGTGTACAGGAGAAAAAATATCATCTTCTCATTTTTGCATCATTATCTCCTACTTCCTAAAGCCTATTTTCCTTTTCCAGCTGCATATTTTTTTTTGTATTTGTGTGTACATGCTAATTTGTGTAAATGTGTGCAGTAAATGGTTTACCAGATGGCTTGTCTTGGTTGCAGTTCAGTAGAGTTGGGTTCGCCCCATGCCTTAGGAGCTTGCTAACAATGCTCGTCTGTGAGAAATGGGAGACAGATAGCTCACATTTATTTTCACTTAATCTTTGAAAAGAATTATAATTGAAAGAAAAAAGTGATTTTTACACAGAATTTCCTTTTTAAATGCCTTTGCAGCTGTACACACAGATATGATACACTGACACATCATACATGAAGATGTCATACATGGCATTAAAATGGAGCCTCTAAAAAGAAAAAAAAAAAAAAAAAAAAAAAAAAGAAGCTGTCCAGAGGACCTACTTCTTTTTCCTTTTGGAGCCTCTAATGATAATAATAATAATAAAAATAATAATAATAATAATGCACAACATATGAAAATCCATGTAATGTGGATCTGATTGTATTGTCATCTGGATGTACCGACTCCAAAACCATGTACAATAGGTTGCCTTCAGGCTCAGGCCTCCCTTGATAAACAAATCTGCAATCTCAATGGGATTTGCCTGGTTAATTAATGTAAAATAACTAATTAAATAATGATGTCAGTCTCATATTATTTAATGTAACTCCAATGCAACAAACGTTAAAAATATAATGAAAGCATTACACTGCCAGTCATTATTGGCACAATGTAATCATTTTTAGAATCATGCTTAAGATAAATAACTATCCAATAGAATTATGTCTCATAAAATAAAATCAAACCAATTCATTATATACTGTATATGAGAAAACAAACTAACATTTTAACAAAACTTTTTTTTCTGAATATTAAAAGCCTAGCATTTTTTGAAAGAAAGCATTTTGCTGTAAGTGTTTTTTTCCGGCAGCTCAAGATATTTAATGTTTAAAGTTTGTGAATTTGCAAAAAACAACAACAACAAAAAAATCTGTTTGAATATCTTGTCTTTGTAGTGTTTCCAATTGAATATATGTTGAAATTCATTTGCAAATCATCATTCAATTTATATCAAAAAACTTTATTGTTCCCAGAGGGAAATCACAGAATCATCATCATGTTCCGTTTTTATTTGTTTTACACAATTTCCCAACTTCATTGGAATTAGCTTTATAAATAAACTCAGATTTCAGAGTAAATAATAATGGAGTTATAGCTGTTTGGGTAAAATCTTAACACTGATATATGTGCGATCTCTGGTGTCACAGGTTTTGCACGATCTGCTAGCCTTCAGAGTCTGTGTTTGGAATGACTTTGACCTACTGCCACAGGTGATTAGCTGCAGAAGCCATCTTAAATTGGGGGACTCCAAAAGGTAATGATTTTTCGAGTTAAATACAAGGAAGTTCATGAGCTATTTTACAAACAGAAAGACTTTTGAGCACACTCTGACAATTGTTATTGTTCTCCTTTTATGGTGACAGGTTATAAAAATAACCCAACTATAAAACTGTGCTCTAATTTAAATAAAACAGGTTATTTTATTTGTCACTTGCAGTAAATATTGAATTTTTGTTTCTCTAAATAGCGAACACTGACTTGCAGTAAAAGCTGAAGACGATTTTTGGCATGCAGCACATTGATAAGACACCAGTGGAGCACACAGAGTATGACTCGGCACATTTTACCCTGGCTCTGACATATGCCAGCAGCTGTTCATGTTATGAGGTTACAACACGTTCTCTGACTGTGAAGCCTATCAGCAAAACCGACACTCTATAAATACTGACGTTCGAGGCACAAATAAAATCTGAACACTTTAGCAGATGAAAGAGCTGGAAAATGTTTAATCTGCAAATTTAGAAAAAACAAAAAAAAAAAACACTTCTGTGTTTTAGAAAATAAAATTATACAAATGGTGCTGCTTAATTGTCACTGGTGTAATTATAAGACGAATTGAAATAATCTTATTAAGAAATATGCTATTTTAATACTCATTCATTTTTGCCTGAAAGTCCAACATTTAAAAAGTGTCCCTCTAGAAAACTTAACTTTTAAAGCCCTGATTCAAACTAGGGGACCCTCAGAAGCAGCACAAAGCTTATCATCAGCTCAAGGTGGGGAAGCTTAATTAACTGCATAATAAGGTCATACATCTTCTTAAAGGGTCATATTAGTGTGCATGGCACATCGTATAGGGGGTCTGTGAGTTTAATGTACCAGCTGGTGCTAAGCATTTCCTAGAAAATACTTTTGATTTATGACAACAAAAAAGAAGTTATTTACATGGTTGAACACATCAAAACAATGTCCTACGTTAGTCACTGCAACGCTGAGGGACTAGCTATAAAAAGGTGACAAAAGAGAAACGTTAAAAAGGCTCAGGGAGTGGTTTGTATTCAAGAAGCAATCCAACCACCAGGAAAGAACAGAACTGCAGTGGTTTAGCAAGAAGAAAAAAAAGCAAACAAAACGAATCTATTCTACAGTCCTCCAAACTGCCATTGCTAAATACACACGTACAAAAATACAAACAAGTGTGTGCAGAGAAAAGTGCAAGAACAAGGAGGTTAACATTTTTTTGGCGGTTCTGCAGTCAGAATTTTTACATGCAGATCTCCTGATTAGCTATTGTTTGAGCATCTAAACACAAGTCAAATAGTGTAAAAACTGAAATCAAAAAGAAATATTAAATGTCTTTATAAATGTAAAGGGGGTGGTGGGCAAAAACAAAAAATTAAAAAAACAGACTTGAGTAATGAAAAGAAACATGGCTTCAGGACAGATAGACCCAAGGAAGTGTGATTCCAACTAATTAAATCAATGAAATTGTCTTGTTTAAAAGGAAGAACACAAAACATCTATAGGATCACTTGTTCATAGCTAGAACTCATTGAAACAACATGTTTTCATCTTGTTCCACATTCTCATCTGGGATTCTATCCCCTCTCCTCTAACACCAATAAAAACTGAATTGCCTATCAAAAATGACTAATTAGTCCTGTGCAGCATTTTTTCTTTTGTCCCTACAATAGGTCAAAAAGCAGCAATTTGTGGAGGCAAGATCCTCTGAGAAAAAAGCCATCAATAATTTTCTTAATATTAATTAATGGCAATAATCACCTTGGGTCAACACTTGATAAGTTTAAATGAGGTTTCTACTTGATTAACATTCAGATATTCATGTGCAAGTTTGTAAGTTACCTGCCCATATTTAGCAGCCAAATGAAGTGGGGTCCAAAAGTCGTTATCAGCTGGATGAGGGTCCGCTGCATTCTCCAGTAAGACAGACGCCACCTCTCTGTAACCACTGGCACAAGCAATGTGGAGCTTCAGACAGGAGAGAACCAAAAAGGAGGGTGGATTAGAAAAAAAATACTAATACATAATCGTGTAGAATAAAAACTGAGTAGAAAATGATAAAATTCTTGGGCCAGATAAAAGTCAGTGTCCATATTAACGTGTGACTTTTCTTACCAGAGTAACGCCGTCATCATTGACCTGATTGAAGCTTCCCCCTGATGCTACCAGTAATTTAACATCAGATATCATAGTGGTGGCTCTCTGTGTCTTCATGGTGTGCATGGAGGCAACATCTACACCTTAAAAAACAAACAGAACACAAATGTTTCACTCGGGGTTCAATGATTAAAGGCAATTTAAAGTTTTCCTTCAACTTTCTTGTCAAGAATGTAGTACTCATTCATTCAAATAACCTAGCTTAAAAAAGCTTTTAATTTGGTAATTTATTAAAAATTTGAATATTAATAAAACACAATATATAACTGGCTTTCAATACATTGAATTGTAAATGTTTGCATCCATAATAGGCTATTTATTTTAGAACTAAAATAAAATACACCAAATACAGTTTCGTTTTAGTGCTTTTCACAGCTAAATGAATAACTATGATGAAGCTTGCTGCATGTTACCTGGGGTGGAGCTAGACTTTTTTGCAAGGGGTGTCATAGGCCATGGTGTTTCAAACAAATAAAGAAAAGCTAGATACAAATGGTTTTAATTCAGCTGTTTTAAAAAAAATTGAGCTGCAAGTTTGTATGAGCATAGCTAAGTATGGTCCAAAAACATGCTGAATGCTAGTCACAACCTATTATTCAGCCATTTTTAAACAAAGAAAGCTGAAGATTAGTGAAGAATAGGTGAAAGAAATCTTTACCAAATCCTGAATGCTATCCTCTATAGAAGCATTGGCTTCCTGTCCATTTTAGAATTGATTTTAAAATGTTATTGTTTGTTTTTAAAGCTTTTAATGGCACTGCCCCATCATGTTTATCTAAACTTTTAGGCCTAACTGCACATGGCAGATCCCTGAGGTCATCAGATCAACTTTTATTGAACATCCCAAGGACAAGGCTAAAGCACTGGGGTGACCGGGTTCTTTTTAGTGGCAGGACCCCGACTCTGGAACAAACTCCCTTAGTTCCACCTCTGACCTGGGCATCTTTAAGTCTAAACTCAAGACTTATTTCTTTAGACAGGCTTTTTAATACCATGTAGCACAGTGGCATTTTTTCTTGTTTTTATAAATTTTTTTTCTTGTGATATGATTTTTACTATAAAGTGCTTTGGTCACCTTAGTTGGTTGTTAAGCGCTATAAAAATCAATAAGTGAATTAATCAAAAGTTCAAGATGACCACCACGGCCAACTATTAACGGCTATAATTCAGCCATTTTTAAACATACACAACTAAAGATTTGCACAGTACAGTAACGGAGAGCAATATTTAACTAAATCTAAATGTAAATACAAAATCCAAGCTTGTCAATTATTCGGGGGTGGTACGTTTTCATTCCTAAATGTTGTGAAACTAAAAAAAAAGCTTAGCATTAGCATTAGTGTACACGGCTTGTGCAAACAGAGTAAAGTCTTTATGGAGCAGCAGTTCCAGTCAGGACAGATCAATTCACCTCTCCATAATTACATGCACCCAACTTAAGCTGCTGTAATAACATTGATTGATTACCAATAAGTTTATTTATCACTCTGATAGGCTCTTGAGTATTAACTAATGGGACTTTTCCAAACCAATTTATTGAATCTTTTAATCAATATGTTTGTCTTTAAAAACTGACGACAGCCTCTGGGTCTAGACCTTAGAGGTATACTCGAGACATACAAATACAAGTGTTACAACTCCAGGTTCATAGTCCCCATGGTTTTTACAGTCTGCATTAAAAGTGAGACTAACTCCAAATACACTGTTTCCCATTACTTTTCAATCCTACCAAAACAAATGTATAAATCCAAAATATGCATTCTGCATCTTTCTACATGAAAAATACTAAATAATTTTTGATAATGCAAAAACACTGTAATGATTAGTTTAACATGTACTGATGTAGTTGTTATACTTGACAATTATATCACTACCAAACATAAAAAGAGCCAACCCAAAACAAAAAAGAAAACCTTTTTTTTTGACAATAATATTTTTTCATAGTTTTTGAACAAATGCACAGTTTAGCTCCGTGTATACTGATTAAGTATACTATTTTTGTCAAATATTCTTATGAACTTTTTAAATTGATTAAAATAGCATAATTTTTCCTGGTTAAAATGATTTTATTGTCTGAACAATGACTGTGAACACTTTTTAGTGTTTGTTTCATTAAATTTTGTTTGTATTTCACACTATTGTTTTGGTTTTATGCAAGCTGGTTCCAAATGTGATAAATCATTTTTTGTGCCATATTTCAAACTGAAGGTCAATGCCAAATGTGAATTATTTCACATTTAGTCAACTGTACTTGTCAATGTTTATAAGAGGATGTGTTACTGTTTTTATGTACAAAAGACCACGCAGAGCTCAAGTATTGTTTGTTAGTGGTGCTCATCTGTAACAATGAGACAATAAAATTGATGTTTCATGTTTAGTAAAAGTTGAACACAAAATGTCAAAGTTAATTACAACAGACCCTTTGAGGGCAAACATACTATTCATGTGGCCCTCAGTGAAAGTGAGTTTGACTCCCTTGTCTTATTTGGTCATACTGACATTGTCTGATGAAGAATGTACAAAGACTGATTTTGTATTGGTTTCTTGAAGGAGCATTCAATGTCACAAAGGAATTTCATCACTGTTACTCTTTGCAACTTCAGTTCAATAGAGTGAGGGTGGGTTCCGGCATTTCGGTCAGGATAATGCAGTAAAATGAGTTTCAGCATGACCGACTTAGCAGAAGAAGAAAAAATTCATTCTCCATTCCCTCTTTCTGGTGTTGTTAATCATGGACAGTCTGTCTATCGCATAACCTCACAGACTTGATAAGGCTAAAAAGCTACGTTGCTATAGCAACACAGGCTGAGTGAGCCCGTGAGTAAGGGTATGTTTCATGAAGGAAAAACGAGTGGGAATGGGGTTGGGTTTTTGCATATCACAACATGGGGTTGGCAGGAAAAAATGTGATCTGTTTTTGGCAAGTCAGCTGTCGTAACTCATAAGTTGTATTTATCATGCGATTTGGTTCAGGCTAATATAGGCAAACTTGTTTTCTGTATCTCTGTCTTACTTTGTCATGGGGAAGCCCATGTCTTTTTTTTCTGCATGTTTTTTCTGTATTTCTTGGCTGCTTTTCTCTCAGTCTCAGGTTTTCTCCCTGTGCTGTTTTATCTCTTTTTTTACCAAAATATTGACCTTCTCCTTTCTCTGTTGGAGACAATTGCCATCATTAGGCTGGCGGCTGTTCTTCACTTTCACACAGATGAACAAAACATCCCAAGTTTACCATTTCACATTATCCCAAAGCTGTGGAAACAAAACACTAAAATTAAATATGTTTCTGTTTATTTTAAAATTATGCATGTGAGAACTCTGACTCAGAAACATTGACTGTTACAGGCATAAGCTCATAACAAGGATAATGTCAAAGTTATCACAGAACGAAAAGCAGTTTCACAAAGCTTTTACCATTTTCTTCCAGGTGTTTTCGGAGAATGTAGCTGGTCTCTGTTCCCTCAAAGGCATAGTCAAGAGAAATGTTTCCATTGATGTCCTGCAGAAGAACATTTACTCCGGCCTGTTTTGAATACAAAAAAAAAAAAAAGAAAGAGAAAAAAAAACAAGTGTTATTCATTATTTTGAACTGCATCTCTGATCAGGCAGGAGTGTTTTTGTTAACCTTCAAGGAGGAAGACTTAATTAACATTAACAAAATAATCAGCTGTTTTGATGACTGTCTATAAAAACACAAGAACTCTGTTCATAATTTGAAGAACCTCTTGAAGAGGAGGAGATGACACTTTGAGTGAGTCAGAGGGAGAGTAATTATAAAAGCAACATTACGCCTCGTCTGTTTGCTCTCCCACATCACGTTATGTATACACATACTAACTGCTCCATCTAAGACATTTTTTTTTCTAACATTTGCAAAAACCTCCTCAAAAACAGTTAAAAACCTCAAGTCTTCTCGGTAATAGGTAACGAAGGAACCCAGTCCACTTGATTAACTTCAAGGTTCAGAAACAATCAATAGATGTCTGGCAGGAAAAGTATTGATTGACAGATAGATCTTATCTTGCTCACTCAGGAGCCCACTCTCATCATCTAATACACCCTGTTTCAATTTTACATAGTTGCCTTGTGTTTAAATATGTATAAATAGTTGACTGTAAGAAAATAGGGTCACATGATTGTGAAATACACAGACTATAATTTATTAGGACCTAATACGGAAAATTTAATAAATATTATGCATATTCTGCAGACTTAAATACAGGTGTACCAGGCTGGTTAAATGAGGAACCTCACAGCCTCTAATAGGGTGGGAAGGTGTTATTTGGTGTCACAAAAACAAGTACTTAACTAAAATAAATTTCCAATGTCATGTAACACAACATTATTGAGTCCAGAATTTTACAATTGTGTTAATTCTGCATCACAAGCACATAAGAAATTAATGTGCAAACTGTTATTGTGTGTTTTATTTAGTTTTATTTGAAGACAAGGAGATTAAATGACAAATTGCCAAACTGAGATATGCATAAGTAGAGCAACAAACATTAGCAAGAAGAACAGCCAGAAGATAGCTAGAGGCTGACAGGACATCACAATTCGGTAATTATCACAAGAACTGTGACAATACGATGCTAGGAGCAATGCCACACCAATGTGTCATAGATATAAATAAGTTAGTGCTAGTTGTCAGTCCTACTGCCTGCAAGGGTTTAACTAATTGACTTTTGAACCCATCACAAGCCAACCATGACATGATAGATATACCTCAGGTGTCCCAGAGATAAAAATCTGCAAACATCACGTCCTTGTGCTTCAGTTGTTCAACACAGTGATCACTAGAAATCAATACCACTTATAGATGTGTGCTGTGGGGAAGCATCCCTGGGGAAGTCTGCTGACCTGGACACGACTGTGTAAATCTGAACAACATAAACTGCCCCCATATGCTGAGTTGTCTATTGGACTCAGGATTTCTGTCAGTGCTGCAGTTTGTACAGCTGTTGTCAGGGCTTGAATCCAACACAACTCCATGGCTTTAACTTGAAGCAAATATTTTTTTTTATTATTATGTATTAAGATATAAGAATCAACAAAGAACATCAATTATGAAATTACAATGCAGTTGAACAAACTTAATGCATATACTATGTTAAATATTGTTGCTAAACACAACAAATAGTTCAAACTTGTTTAGTTTTAAAGAACCCGATGTTTTACAATTGACATAAACCACTTGTTTTGACATAGCAGTGTTAACCCCATGTCACATATGCTGCCTGTCATGTCTGCCCACCCTCAGCCTCTGCTCACTGCCACTCTGCCACACCCACCTGACTTCAGCTGCAATCAAGCTCATGAGTTTCACCTGTTCTCTACCCCCTATAAGCTTCCTTCTCACACCAAGTCTCTGCCAATAACCCGGATCACACTATACTTGATATTTTAAATCCATGGGAAAAAGACTACAAAAAGGAAATTAGAAGTTTTGGTTGGATAATTAAAAAGACAATAGAAGATATTCAGATAAATAGTTTAGAACTTAGCTCAATAATGCTACTGTCTGTTATACCGCCTTGGATTTTACCACAAGCCACAGTAGATATGACATTATTCAAAAAGAAAAAGGGTAAATCATATAATATGGATTCACAAACAGTTCAGTTATATGTAAACAATTATTATCAATGCATTCAGATTTACACAGATACATCAAAAATATCAGAAAAAATAGGAATAGCATTTATAGTGCCAGAATTTTGTATACAGATTAAAAACGAATCACCAACAGATTATCTGTATACACTGGAGAAATGTTAGCCGTGCAGTGGGTGGAGGACATTTGCTCAGATTCAAGTTCCACATTGTTAAGTTTAAAACACAATCATTCAGACAGCAGGCCAGACATTTTATTAGAAATATTAATACTTTATACAGAATTCAAAGGATGAGTTTAACTACCAGCACATATTGGAGTAGAAGAAAACAAGAAGGCAAAAAAAACGGCAAAGAAGGCAAATCAAAATCCCATTAATTTCACAGTACACACAAATAAATCAGAAGCAAAGAGTATTGTTAAACACAAACTGAAGAAAGAATGGCAAAAAAGATGGGATTAAGAAAGAAGGGGAACATTGTTTCATAGAGTCCAAAAGATGGTAGAATAAATGAGAAGGGGGAGGAGAAGCAGGAAAGAGGAAAGATTAATAACAAGATTAAGATTTGGACACCCAGGACTCAACCATTTACTTTTTAAAATAAAAAAAGCACATGGGGAAATGTATCCACTGTGAAAAGGATGAAACAACAGAACATGTACTAGAAATGTTATAAAAATAAAGAAGAGAGAAAATATATGAGGAAACAATAAACATAACAAACACTCTACAAAAGCATTTAGGGTGCAAAGCAAAATAAATTATAACAAAAAAATTGATTAATAAAGTCTGAATATATAGTTTTTGCACAAACATAACATTTTAGAAATATTCAATATTCGAACCACACTCCATACCAGTCGGTGGCGGTAATGCACACCAAATGTTTTTTTGCCAACTGCCAAAAAAAAATAAATAAATAAAAGAATAAATAATTTCAGAAGAAGAAGAAGTCTCTGCTAGATTATCAAACCCTTTCAGTCAGTACATGTCCGGCATTTCTTCCAAGTCCTTGCTTGATCCCCTGTTAATGACCTCACGCCTATTTCCTGGTTTCCTCCCTCTCCAGCTCGCCCACCACTCCTGGTGATGTCATCAGTACTGAAAACACTCTTTCAAGCTCTTGGGGGTTTATCTTCAATAATCAAGTCCTCCTTGCCAGCCTGAAAAGGTTTGTGGCCAGTTTTCTGTTCTTCAGCACGCTGTCAGTACCTTACAGTCACTTACCTTTGTTTTTTCTTTTAGAACAGTCCAGTGAGAGGTTCCTGACCCCCACCAGCTGATTTATTATAATAAACCTTGTTAAATGTTCACTGTGTCCGGCTGAACTTTTGAATCCATACCTCTGGTCCTGCCACCCCATTGGAAAACTTTATCACTGTGTTTAGCACAATCAGTTCTTATAGATTGTAACAGAGCAACAAGAAAATATAGTCACATTATTTCTTATAGTGTGTTTGAATGAGTGCAGAGCAACATTAATGAGTTCTGTTCATAATAAACTTCTCAACTTAACAATTGTACTGTATTTTATTAAAACATAACCTTTTTTTCCACTTATTGACTCAAAACAGGCCACGTGCCACATGCAGGACACAAAAACTGCTTCATTTTTAATTTTTTTTAGTTATAAGTAGAGAACATTATCAGCAGAAAAATGGAAAACAGATATATTTCGTCTGAAAGTTGGGAGAAATGATAGCAGCCAGGGTTGCTGTGAATGATTTGTCTTCAAAAGTCTCAAAGTTCAATTTATAATTTACAATACAGAAAGTGGGTCAGTGCTCCAACTGGATTCACCAGCTGGGTTCTGAACTGAAGATATGAAGGTGGCAGACTGGAACTGCAATCTATATGTCTACAAGTTTGGATACAAAAACAAAGTATTTTACACACAAAACTTTGATGCCAAAGAGGAACAACTAACTAACTAACTAACTAACTAACTAACTATCTATCTATCTATCTATCTATCTATCTATCTATCTATCTATCTATCTATCTATCTATCTATCTATCTATCT
>JARVJO010000061.1:16120995-16132051 GCA_031762555.1 Cynodonichthys magdalenae | reverse complement strand
CTATCTATCTATCTATCTATCTATCTATCTATCTATCTATCTATCTATCTATCTATCTATCTATCTATCTATCTACAAATAAAAGTTTTGTACTGGTTTCAGACAAGCAAACCGAGAAATAAAAAATGGACTAATACAGGCAGAAACTAAACAATCATTTTGTTTTTGTCAATTTATATTTAAAGTGAGTCTTAATTTGGCCTCTAAGAACTAAACTTTGACACGTACTCGCAAGCTGTTATTAGGAAACTAGCAAAGATGGAAATCATGACAATTAGAAATGATTATGATTAGTTAAGACCTCCTGATGCATGAACACAAAACATAATGCCAAGCCACAGAAATGAGCAAGAAAAAGCAAAATTTTTTATTTTATTGTATTTTTTTTATTTTATTTTTTTATGGACAAAACAATTGTAATGTACAAATTACACAGATGCTAAGACTATTTGTAGATATTTATAAAAAAATACACAAACTGTTAGTTATTTTTTTTATTAACAATCCACTGTGCCTTTGAACTGCTGCTTAATCCCTCCAGGTCTTTAATGGAGGTCATTAACCAAAACTGTAGCTATCTAGGTTTAAAAATGGGTTAGGAAATGGGTTGGAAATGATTGAGTTTTGAAATGTCTTGGTTCCCTGCTGTTTGAGAGCAGGAGATAAGAGAATTAATATCACTGCCTGTAACATGCTCTGTCTTCTGATCGTGCCCTCCTCATCCCCTGCTTTGCTCATAAAACAAGATTGGTAACATGTCTGTCAGTAAACAAAACAAAAACAAACAAACAAAAAAAAAACACTTTCTATCTGCACAGCAACTAGAGTCAGGGAATCACGAACAGCAAAGCAAAGGTCAGAGGAAGGAGAAGGGAAATGGGGGAAGAGATGGCAGAGAATGACACAATGGATTAGTTCATATTAGCCTCAGTATTCCTTCCTGTGCCAGTCCAAGATAAGGATGGCACAATCATGCTCCACTAATAAGCTCATTCTTCAGATTTCCCATTACAATCTAAATCTGTTAGAATCTGTGTCTGGAGAAGATCTCCACATTGAGACCAGAGCAGAAAGTCTGAGTGTTGATGGAACCAATGGTGAAGAAGATGTGCTACAATGAATAAACAAGAAAAGGCAATTTTGCCTCAAACTGATTCAAATCAGGGTGTTTGGTAAAGGTAGAGGATGCCAATGAGATATTGATAGAAAATAATATTTGTATTCATAAAAAAGTAAATTATGCTAAAAATAAAAGTAAGTAATTGGATATTTTACCAGAATTTAGCTACAATTATTTAACTCTAGAAGTGAGTTTTAGTGGCTGATATACAGTAATGTCCAGTGTTAAATCCTGGTCAGGGGTGGATGTGTATCAGAATAAAGAATACTGCTTTTCAAGGTGGACATGTCATGCAAAATCCACTTTTTTAGCCATTAAATGGATTATGTTGTGTACTTGGAGTGCAGAAAGTTGAATTTAGTTTCTTCCAGTGCTGCGTAGATATCTTTATATTTTGTCTGGGTCATATTTTCAAACCTATTCAACTTTCTCTATTTTCTATGATGTTTTTTAAACTATTACATCACAAAATTGCAATTGTTATATAGTTGTAAACGCTATCAAACTTGAATGGAACAGTCTGGAAGCTGGAGGAGGATGGGGTGTAAAGCTTCTTATTTGGATTTAAAGGGCCAGACTCAAACAGAGTTGATATGACACACACCTCAGAAAAGGGTGAAAGAGGGGCTGGTAAAGTTACCACAAGGATGAATTCAGACCAAAACATTGCAGTTCCACTTTATATAGACCCTAAATAAGTAAAAAGAAGGACTTAAAAGCCTGATATGTCCACTTTAAGTCGATGAATAAAAGAGAAACTTCAGATTGCTCATGTTGCTGTTAGTTTTCTTTATGGATATCTGCATAATCAAAACAAGCCACACAAGCTCTATCATCATCAAATTGTTATACTGGCGCTTTGTTTGCTTGGTGTCTGGTGACTTTGCTGACTCTCACTTTGGCCTTCTCTGTTTTATTCCTCTCATCTAGTCAGTCTCACCACCGTCCCTGAAACAAAGTAGCACCAAAATCACTATTTCTGAGCTTTGGATTGAGCTACTTTAAAAGACATTTAAAGTTCCCACTCAATGTTTTTGGCACAGACATATTGTTTCACACTGTTTTACCTCCATCAGCGTTAATGTGTCATCTCAGTTTGTTTAGGAGCACAAGAGACAAACTTGTGTGAACTCTTTATGAAAAGCCATCTGTTGATGGACTATAGCCATTAACATTTAAAGGCCTTATTCATTTTCTTGTATCGATCAGACTATCAGTCTAATTTTACTTTCTTCTCTGACTACTGACATATAAACTAACAATATTCTACAAATTGAAGCAGTTAATGACATGTATTTTATTACTACCTTTTTCATACAAAACAAATAGTTAAAAACCCAGTTTGCACCTTTTCTATTATTTTATTTTGGTTTAACTCTGTTCCCAGAGGGTGGGAAAAGCCTCTGGCTTTCTTTGTAGAGCATGTTTTCTCTTGAAGTTTAAAAAACAGAAAAAAAAAGAAAAAAATCATTTCCGTCTGTCTCATCTTGAAGAGAAAAATGCACCCCAAGCAAATTTGCACTGTTAAAAAAAATGGGAACTTTTGATGTGTCATTTCACAAGGTCGGACTCCTTTAAAGCAAATGTTACAGTCATGCTAGGCACACAGAGAAATAAACAAACCTTTAATAAAAAGAAAAACCTTCACTTCTGAAAGCTAAAAAAAATATTTTGATAAAAAACCGTTTGAAGTTTTGACTGTGCTAAAACAGTTTTGAGTTTCTCAGAAATGCTCTTCCTCTTTCTCCTCACCCCATGTTGCAACAAAGGTCACTTCATTGTCATTTTAGAGCCTTTCCTAGAAAGAATAACTGTTTTCTCTGTGGTGAAAAAGAAATAAGTAACGACTGTCTCTAGTGAAGCTAAATAAAACGGTTTCTCTTGTTAGTTTTGCATCATGCAACTCACTGCATCAGACACATTTGGGATTACCATATTACATCATACCTTTTATCAAACCTGGCAGCCTATATGATTCTCTGATTCAATGGAAAATAGTTGCATGCAAATGCTCAAAAAAAGTGACCAGATCTACGCACCCATAAGCTATACAAGAGCAGATGACACATTAAATTTGTCTTTCTCCTCTTCAGATTCATCCATTGCGCTTTGGATCATTTCTTTCTGTCTGACAGCAATCACCCAGGACCCAATCAAGAGAACCAAAATGTACAAGATTCAGCATAGCTTTAAACGGCAGTCAACCCTCCTTGGGTCTAATCAACAGAATAGTCCCACCCCATTGAGTGACTGGGGCTGGGTGTGCATACCCTCCCCTGCAGCTGGCACATCTCTGATTATGGACCTAATCAGTATACACACAGCTCCTGTCAAGACCCACTCTGCAGAGTAGAATCTCTCTTTGATATCATGCTAATGCACAGTTTCTAAATATTCTCACTTTTAGAGAATCAGAGAAGTTTATGAAAGAGAGAGAGTTATGTTTCATGTCCCAGAAAGATTTGTTTATGGCTAATGGAAAAGGAACTAATATAACAGTTTTAAATAAAATATACTCCAAAACACACATTTAACTTGTACTTACTGACAGGTTTGATTGGATCTGAGTCTGTTCATTTGTGAGACCGGTTAAAGCCACCATGTCAGTGTGTGCGTGTGTGTGTGTGTGTGGGGGTGTGCGTGTGTGTGTTTGTGTGTGTTCCTTACCAGCAGCAGCAGCAAAACCATGTCTGCATGGTCGCACGCACATGCGACATGCAGAGCCGTCCACAGGTCTTCGTCTTGCAGGTTTACGTTCAGACCTCGCTCCATCAGAAGCTCTGCTGCAAACACATTGTCATGGCGAGCACACTGCAGAGAGCAGAGAGGGAGAATTTCATCTTTAGTAGTGATTATTATCAGTGGAACTGAATAACTGCACAATAATTAATACATGTGGAATAATGATTAATATATCTAGAAATCTAATATGCATCAATATTTATTATTATAATTTTGTGTTTATTCAGTAAGTGAAATATGAAAAATAAGGTTACAGATAGACAATTAAAAAAAAAATACGGACAAATCATTCATGATGTTAGAGTAATTATTGATTTACTTTTTATGTATTTTAAGGCCAGAATGTGGCTAACCTTAAACATTAAAAGTATAAAATTATAGACCGTTCATTCCCCCAGCTTTAAAGCGTCAAGAGGATCTTACCAGATGTAACAAGGATCCCCCTGAAGAAATTAGCATGTTAGGGTCTGCTCCTTCCTTTAGGTGACGCAAAACTGCAACACAACAAACATCCAAATGTTAACACTCAAAATGTGTGAGAATAAGCTGTGTGCCTAGGAAAAGTGGAAATAAACCCATACCCAGACATAAATACACACTGGTTTGTCAAAATCAATAAGTGTTAAGTGTCCTGTGACTGTCCGACACGTCAGTGTGGATCAGTGTCAGACCTCTGGGTGTGTGATCCTGCAGCAGGTCAGAAAGCCACTGGGTTATTCACATCACACACTAACACACTGACACAGATCCACGGAAAAGCATCTGAACCTTTTCTAACGTTTGCACGTTCAGCTTTAAACAGATGAGCAGAGCTTCGTAGACTGAACAAGGCCACAGCAACTCTTCTACATCACTGATAAATATTTCATGGAGGGAGTGAAAACACAGCAGACAGTGAGAGAGGGCTGAAGAGGAGGAATGCTGGGGCGAGAGAGTGACAGACAAACGTGAAGTTTAGGAGAGGGAGAGTGCTGCCATCAGAATATTTAGTTGACTTCAGGGACTGATAGTACAACACTGTTGTCAGTTCCATCAACACAGACTAAATAACATAAAAAATACATGAATGAACAAAACCAGTGGCTCTGAATACTGCACCTATGGTGAATCTATGTTATGAAATTACAATGATTCGTTTGAGATTATTGAACAAGTCCAGACAATCTTAAATAATGTTACCTAACCTTCATGTACATAAACTGTGAACACAAACTGAGGATGCTTTAAAATGGCTAATTGAGTCTTATCATTGGTCAGACAAACCTACAAATCTATAAAAATTTAAAATGCAAAAATTGGGAAAGTAAGTATATATATTCTACTATAAAATATACATTTGTTTTATAGCATTTTATGCATTATGATACCAAAACTCAATATAGCCAAAATGACTGAACTAACATTGATTTGCAATCTCAACAAGGGAAAAAAAACAAGAACTTTGTTTATTATTCATCAAATGTTTGTCACACAAGCAAAAACGCACACTGTGCTTCTGTTTGGCTCAATACATTGTTAAAGAGTTGCTGCGTAGACAAACATGCAGTTCAGCCTCTGAAAAATGGGTGAATTTCCAGTTGCAGTCTCTAAATTCTGAGCGCGACAAGCGAGTCATACAGTTCCATTTTTGATATGTGCAGCTTATACCTGCCTCGACCCACTTTGAGCACAATTTGGCAAAGGACTTGGAGTTCAATTTTGAATTGAAGCTAAAACCAGTTTTGATATAAATAATCATGGAGGTGATTAGACATTTGAGTCAGAAGCTTCTGATGTTTTAAGTCAACAAGCGAGTCCCTGTAAAGGTGTCAAAATACCTCTCTCTCCCTCTCTCTCTCTCTCTCATCACAGAAACTAAAGTGAAAAGTTTGAGACTTTAAATCCAAGCGACAAGCCTCTGCAACCTATTCAAGGAAATTAATTAGGTACAGTAAGTAAAACGTTAGTTGAATAGTGATTCTCAAATGTTGTTTGCCAGCTTGTTGCCACCAGAAATGTGTAGTTAAATTACAGCTTTCCATGCAGATGAAGACTGTTGAAATTTTGGTTTCTTGATTTAAAATGTAGATTTTATCTATAAAAAAAACCTTACATGTATCCATGAACGCAACAACAAGGTTGGTCATTAAACTGATGCAAACGATTGGTCCTGCAACACTTGAGTTTTTCTTTCTTCTGGTAAGCCATGTTATTATATGAATCGAATCAAACCCATGTGATGCAAGCTCTAGAAAATGTATCTTACAGCATTATTGCTATTTCTTATAACATCCAGACATATTCTCAACAGATAAAGCAATATTACTTACAAGCTCAATATTAAGTTTCATTGTCTTCTGCCTTATAAATGCTGGTGAATCTTTGGTTGTTTATCACACAGAAAGGGACAGAAGGACTGTCTGAATAAACATTGAAGAATCATCTCAAAAACTGGTCTCTAAGAGAAAAATTACTTGTTCTTGATACTCTCTTTCATCCATTGCCTCCTTAAATATAGACATGTATAGTTAAACCTCTAAAGGGAATCAAATGAGTCATCAAATGATCCATAAATTTAATATGTGAAGCTTAAATAACCATCACCTCCAGTAAAATTAAGAAAAAACGTTTTGTACTAAGCTTGATGCAATCTCTATACATCTCCAGACTGAGATTTATGAAGAAACAATTAGGATTTTATTAAAATAAAAAAAAGTTATTTATTATGCATTTTTCCCTTCTTCTTCTCTAGGGATAGGCCCAGTTCTGTCAAAAACAAGGCAGACATCTGACATAGCTTTAGTCTGGTACATCTAAGAAAAATGTCTGTATTTTTCTCCACATTGTCTCCCTGCACAATAACTTTGTCAAAAGCATGGTCCCAATGCACCACAGCAGACAGAAGACAGATGAGGAAGAGGTAATATCTTTATATTAACTCTGCTTATTTTAGTTTCTCATCTGTACAGAATCTGAGCACCTGCATGATCATTTTATACACATTAATCAAAAGTGCAGTCAACTTTTTGTGCAAGTGCATGATTGCACAAATACTTAGGCTGAACAATTCTAAAAGCACAGACATTTCACTTTTAGAAGACACACACTGACCAGCCAGACACAACAAACAGATGGGAAAAGAACTGAATAATTACTGTTGGGACTTAGATAAAATCCCCAAAATAATACATTTTTCACAGTTAGGTCACACTTAAATGCCTGTGATTGTGCTGCAGAGGTGTTATTTTTTATTTTCATGCCAAAGAAAAAATGTTTGAGTTTTTTAGCATAAGGAAGGTACTAAAAGAGACCAGAGAATAAAATATTTTTGAATACATTTTCATATGATTTTGAAAGTTTTTCTTATTTTTTTTTCTGATTATCCATTTAGTACGGAGCCCGTACGGTGACATGGTAAAAGAAAAGAAAATCACGTGGCCACAAGATAATAATGTGTTCCCACACAATAACTAACGTGTTCCCACACAATAATTATCGCGTGGCCACGCGAAAATAACGCGTTCCCAATATAGCTAATTTTTGCATCAATTTCCATGCAGAGCCTGTCGATTGTTAACATGGACAAGTTTGAATTAATTTTATTTTATTTTAATTTAGGCATGAATTATAATGACATTCAAATAGGTTGCTGACCACATACACATTCTGTATTCGCGTAATACACTAAATTAAACATTGTTATGAGGGACTCGTACCTGAATGGGAGTATTTAAGTGAAAGATAAACCACATTTATTCATATTGTATAACATAATTGAACAGAGTTTTGTAACGTTCAGGAACACAATAAAAAATCAGTTTCCCAACACTCAACTAGGGCGTTGAATGTGATCTAAAAAAATAACCCATTAAAACACAGGTTATACTTTTAGATTGAATGTCAAACAGATTGCTGAAAATTATCTCGTGGCCACGAGAAAATTATTGCATTGGAACACGTTAGTTATTGCGTGGGCACGCATTATTATCTTGTGGCCATGTGATGATTTCTTTTTCTACCATGTCACCGGACTCCGTAATTTAATGTTTGTTTATATCCATTTTCCACTTTTGGTCAAGGTGGCTGATGGAGATTGTAGAGAAGAGTTGTGAGAATAGCTAACAGATGCACAAATAAAGTACACAGAATTCATTAAAGAAATTCATATCACTTGCCTCTTTGCATGCGAAATTGACTTTCTTTCTTTCTTTCTTTCTTTCTTTCTTTCTTTCTTTCTTTCTTTCTTAGCCTGCTCTTTCCTGCAGGGGTTGCCCCATCAAGTAAACTCCCATGGATGTTTTGCAATTATTTATGCCAAATGAAATGTCCTCCCTGATGCAACACAAGTTCAAATGCTCCAACCTGCATTCTCAAGATTACAAGGCCACATCACTGACCACTGAGCAGCTAAATAACTGAACTGTTGCACTTGCAGGAGCTGAGCCACACTCAGAATGTCACTTCATATAAATATTTCATCTGAAAAGCTAGAACCCAATAAACAAAGCTTTTAGGTAGCATTGTTACAAGGACAAACATGTGCTGCCTTTTCAGTCCTGTCTGACTTTGATGCATTTGAGAGATTGACTTTGGAAAAGCAATTTTTACCAAATGCAAAAATGGATGGAAGCCAGATGTTTGCATGTGACAGATAGGAAAGAGATGATGTGCAGTGTGGTCCAATCCCGTGACTGAACGTATGTTACTGGTGTTTTTCATCTTAACACCATAATCGTCCCTCTAAGTCGATAGCTCCTGCCTAATGCTTGTTGTTTTTTTTCACTTTACAGTTTTTCATTTTCTCACTTTGTCCAACCTCAGTTTTTCCTGCCTTGCTTTTCTTTATCTCATTCTCCTCTATCTTTGCTCTTGTACAAGACAAATGATAAGAAACTAAATGCTGCTCTGAATTCATATGTAAGAATGTGTAGATTACTGATGAACGTGATTACCCAGATGCTTTGTCAGCAGCTACATAAATCCAACTTAATAAAATCAGGGCTTTGTTAAAGCAACCTAACATAATCTAATATTTTGGTATTAGATTATGTAATCTATAGCTAAATCAATTCAATTCCATATTTAGCTCTATTTCCTAACCTAGCTTAAATGAGCCACCAGAATGCCTTTCCATTAATTTTAATCACACAATCTTGGGAAAGCATAGCAGATTATTAGTTTATTATACTAAAATATGACAAAAATGATCAAAACATCTTTGTTGTGTAGCTAAAAGATGATAGTTTATCCATCTCATTTTGTACTTTACTGCTGAAGTGATCTATGAAATGAGGGGTATTTTTATTACACAGAAAGCAAATGAAAATCTATACTTTTACTCAATAGTCCTACTTAATACTGTGTATGAGTTATAAAATAGTTAAAATATAAAATGAATAACCATATTTTCTAGCTCAAAATTTTTGTTGCATTAGGCTCCAAAGCTTAAGGCCACCCTTGCATCATCTATAAGTTATAGGTGCAAATATACTCCTTTCTTTAAAAAGTGAAGTTTTTTTTTATATTGTTCCAATTAGGAGTCTGGGCTGAAACAACTTCTATTATTCTCATGGAATAAGTTAGAAAATGAAGTCAACACAGAAATTTCTGTCACACACTTCAGTCTAGTCAAAAAAGTTGCATCCAAAATTGCGAGTATTCTTTGGACAGACACTAGTTCTGGAATGTATAAAATGCAACTTTGTTGACCAAAGAGATAATGCAGAGTAAATATGCTCAATGTCAGAAGTTCAGATATGTAATTAAAAGGGAGCAGCCCAAAAAGCACTCTACTATCCACCATTACTGTATTCATCTTGCACATGCACAGTAAAACTCTTGACTGCAGCCGTTCATAGTGCCCATGCAAAGTTTTATACTGATGCCGAGCCTATAGCCAGAAATTCCTGGAAAGGCCTGGATTTGAAAATGTTTCTGTGTTAGAGAAAAGGATTGCTGTTATTGTGAACACAAATGGCCATATGGCAAAAGAACTGTTCCACCCCTAATTCCGATTTTTAAAATTTTCATTATTCTTTGAAGAGTCTAATTTCAACTGAGCAAAAAAAAAACAATCAGGCTTAACCAAGAATGAGTGAGTGTCTTTCATCTCTGTTTAGGTATTTTTGTCATTGAGGATGGTTTAAATGAGGCTGACAGCTTCTCCCTGCTCTCCTCAGCTGAGTGGGCAGCTTCCAGCTGAACAAATTATGAGCAGCACTGTTTTGGCCCACTTCTGCTGCATCTGTGTACTGCCTGTCTGATGCCAGTTCTCACTCTATTTGTTCACACATCTACTGCCAAAATCCCAAACAAAGATATGAACTTATTTATACACTCCAAGTAAACACACACACCTTCTTTGTCATCACGGCGAATGATGGCATCTTGTAAAACCTCAGCGAGCCGGAAACGGACTCGGTACTTCCTGCCATGGGTGGATGGGGCTCGACTTTTGATCCCACCTTGTTGTCGCTGAAAGTTCTTTTCCCTCTCATAGTACGCTCTTATTTGGTCACAGCGCATTCTTCTGACCAGCCGCTGGCGCTGGCCAATGGGGAGAGACTCCAGCAGACACTGGTCTATCTCCATGTTCTGACGGAAAACGTTACATAGCTGGAAACAACCTGGTGGGACAAGAAAAAAAAAGAACAGGAAAAAGTTAGACAGCTACAGTAAAGTACTTGTAATTTACCTGTTACCATTATTTATTTAGACTCAGTCTCTGGTGGAAAGCTTTGCATGCTCAGAGAGAGGCAGGTCATTCTGTGAAAACACTACAGTTCATAGTGTCTATCAGCCTGACAGTAAGCTAATAAGACAAGGCTCATATGATGAAACACACCAACACTATGAGAATCACCTCCAGGCAGAACTGTACATCTGTGTTATTGTTTTGTGTGCTCACATGTCAGCAGTTTGCTCTGCTGTCTGTGGGCAACCGTTTAGCATATTTATAGCAAAAAATGTTTGGAGTCTGTTTTGCCCCGAGGTGGGCTGAGGGAGGCATCGCAGCATTTTTATGGGTCGGTTTCTCCCGTCCTGACAGAGTGTAGTAATTTTCCTGTCTGTGCATAATCTCCCTGTTGCTCAGTAGATCGTTGCCAAGCAGATCTCATAATGATGCAGCAGCTGAACCTAGGGTGACCAGTTCCCAAGAAACCAAATGTGGGACAAAAATGGTGTTTACGAGGGACAATGTGGGACACATCACCA
>JARVJO010000061.1:16073710-16093192 GCA_031762555.1 Cynodonichthys magdalenae | reverse complement strand
TGTCAGATTGAATTTAAATATATATATATATATATATATATATATATATATATATATATATATATAAATTTAGCTTTAAATTTAGCTTTCTTTGCTTTCTTCCTTGAAAACACCTCCATCTGTCTACATCAATCCCAGTCTGTTATTCCTAATCTGTTAGCTTGTTTTCACATCAGTTTTGTTTAAATATATACTGTATGTCAAATTATAAAATTAAGAACTCTGTGTGCCAATTTCTTGCATCTCTAATTATTTTTTTATGTGATGTAAAGATTAATAGTTCCCAACAGTAATATTTACACATTATGACATTAAGTTATTGTTCTATCATGATTTTTGGCAGCTGTCACCTTGGATCATGGAAAAAAGTACTTTCTGAGTTTTATTGAAATCTACTTGTTCATAAAATATGTTAGTAACAGACTAACTATTAATAATAATAATAATAATAATAATAATAATAACAACAATAATAATATTATTATTATTTTTTATTATTATTATCAGTAGTAGTAGTAGTAGTAGTTGTAGTAGTTCAATATCTGTAAAACTAAGGGTTATAGCTATCTCTGTGTTTTTAAGGTTGAATAATTGTGATGGCCATCTTGAATAAAGTTGCTGCAAACATTAATCTGTTGTTGAGGTAAGTCCAATGATTGCTTTCTCCCAGTTTCAGTAAAACCCATCTTCTGGCTTATGAGATTTTGACCATCACAACAACAAATTAACATAACCTTTACACATGCACACAGACAAAAACATTGTTATCCATGTTTGTCCTTTCAGCAGTGATAGTTAAGTGACTAAACATGTGCTGTAATGTTACCTAAAATCTATTTTATGCAACAGCTGACTGGAGATAATCACACTGACTTTGACTTTTAAAAAAATATTTCATGCACTTTCTACTGAATGAAGTCGAAAAATGCAAAATATACAATTTGTAAATGAAATGTTAGAAAGATTCATGAAAAAAGGCATGAAATATCAAACTAATAGAATACCAAACACATACACACACACACACATAGAGATACTATAATCTAAATGTAAAGCAATTTCTTCCAGAGTAGAGTATGTGATTTAGCCTTACAGTATCACCTTCACAAGAATGACAGACACTAGTAGGTAGTTCTTTATCACCATTTTTACCATGACTTCTTTTTTTCTCACCATTTGCATCGTCCTCCACCTCAAACCCTCTTTCCTTTCCTCTGTCATGTTCCACCATTTACCAAGCTGAGCTTTAAGTTTAATCAAAACAATCTGGCTCACACCCTCCACTTTTGACAAGCATCTGCCACAGATAAGCAGGATATTAAGTAGGAAAATATCACAGCATTGACAGAGGGGGGTATCAGTTCCTATTAAATACCACCTTCATGTGACTGAGGTAAAATGCAAAAGACAGTGTTTGAAATCAGCCACACAGACATCAGAGTTCGACGTTATCTTTCATCTTTGCATAAACTTCTCCCACAGCTTCTCAACAACATCAAAGCAGAGTTTTTTTTAAAAGGGAATGCTTAACCAATCTTGTTCAATTATTACCATATCGCTCTGCAGCTGGACTCACGCTCAGCACTCTAATACATGCTGTCTAGCTTACAGGCAAATGAACCTGGTAGGTGGATAAGTATTTATGTGCAGCAGGGGGAGGAGGGAATGAGCTTGTGTGTTGGACACTTAATGGTGATAGGAGCAGTGAAGCAGGTACATTTCATGCACCTGCTGCATCTACATTACAGCAAGGAAAGATGGACTGGATCCACCAGTAGCTGTTCTCATCCTTTTTTACTTATTTTCTTTTCTGCTTGCTAGGAAATGCACTTACTGTTCCACAGTGCACAATCCTAGTTATACCACTAAATTCAGATTTCTGCTCCTACACATTAAACATTAAAAAGGTATAGTTGGGATATTTTTAAAGTAGATTATGTAAAATAGTTCTGATTTTTTTTCCCCTTTTTGTTGATTGCTCATCGATTGACTTCATTTTGGAAACACAGTTTAAGAGTTTAACTGTGATTAGCCTACAAACCAGGCCAAAGTGAATTTCTGATGTCTTAAAAGACCGGCAATCCTAAAACTGTGGTGGCCCAAAAGGGCTAACAAAATGCAAAAAGCTGCAACACAACAACAAAAGCCACAATAGATGGAAGCTAAACTAAAGCAGAAACCAGTTAGTGGTAGTGGCAATTTAATGTTTTGTGTTATACTTGCATAAATATGGTAACCATATTTAAAATGCAAATATTATTCTTTGAACATACCAGCAAGGGAAGAATTTTGCAAATGAATTAAAATCAACAGTTAAAAAAAATCTGAAATGTATAATTTTTTTTTGTTTAGTCAGACAAATGTCCAGTTCATTTATGTAATTGGACAGGATTAAATATATCCTACTGCAGCCTGCCTATTAGGAGGCTCTCCTCCTTTGTGGCTTCAAGTTTTGAATTCTGGTTCTATTTGATTAGTCAATGCCAAGGAAATGTTTGTATTTGTTAGCTGTTAGCTTGAATAATATTATACCCTACAACAGGTAAGATATTTATTCTTCATAGCCTTATTAAAAATTCTCAATGTAAAGAATTACATTAAGAATTTAAGTATCTGCATGGACAGGTTAAATTTATTTATCTTTTTGACTCAATTTATCTTTTTTTACATAACATACAGCTTGCCCATTTAGGTGTCAAGCATGTGAGAGGCAATGTGTTTTCACGCATGAAAAAAAAAATGTAGCCTCAACAAGTTCCTCCAAGCCTAGACACTGACCCTGACACTGATGTCCATTGTGCTGACACAGCATCTAATAAAAACCTTGGAAGGAAAACAAAGTAACTAAAGCCACCTATGATATGCCAGCAGCAGCAGCATGCCTGCATTAACATGAGGAAATCTTCCATAAAAAATGAGGTTAGAGGAGAAACAGCCGCCTTCTCCTCTGATGAAAACAACTATCAACACAGGACGTTGCCTGTCTTTCCATCAGCTGTTCCGCCTGTTTAGTGTTATATTCCTTCAGGCTGTTTTAATAATGAAGCTTCATTAAATGGAAGGAGGGGAAAAAATATCATACGAAAAGTTTTGGACTTAATCTTAGCCTCCTGGATGGGTTCCAAATAACATGTTGTGGCGGCTGCCGGCAGTGCTTCCCACCACCTGTCATTAGCTTAGCTGCTGTTTGAGTCACCAACTGTCCAGTCCCATGAGACTCCTTGAAAGGAGCAGCCTGGATTTCAACTCCAGATCAATTTTCAACCCTTCCAGACACTGAAGTTATTGCATAGTCAAAGAAACACACAGAAAAGAAAATGCATGGTGTCTGTCCATTGTCAATTATCTTCGTTTGAGCCATCTGTTGTTGGTTTTGGCTTAAGATTTTAAGAAAGGAAGTGTGGATAAAGAAAGTATCAAGTAGATTGTTTTTTTTGTTAATAAATCTTTTTCAAATATAAATTATGTTTTAATTATTAAAAGTAGGTTTTGTTAGTTAATATCCTTATAAAACATATGTTTCCTCTAAATAATCTGTAAAAAAACTATGAATAAGTGTAACAAATTAAGATTGTGTTTGTTTTTTAAATTGCACACACTGATATGGATTAAAGTTTAGGCCTATCCGATTTAAAGGTGATATAAGCCCATGGCTTTTCTTTGAATAACCTCCCTTAATCTCATTTTACCCCCTGTTTTGTTTGCTTGGTCATCTGTCAGCCTTGTCAGACACATCAGCTGCATCTGTCTACTCAAGGTGTGTGTTTATATGTGCATGTGACTTTTTTTATTATTTATCATTAAAGGGGTTTTTGAGAGGAAAATGAGCTGCAAAGAAAAAACAGTAAGCATGGCAACCATCCAATCTCATCTAAAAATGGATCAGTCAATGTGTAGCAATAAAAAAGGGGGGCCCTGTTCACAAAGATTTTTATTAGCAGTGAATCCCCATTTTAGCAGTTTGAAATCATTGTCCCCAGATTAGTTTCTAAAAACTAATGTCTTTGTATTCTTTTCACCAGCCTTATCATTTAAAACCATTGGCTGAGAACAAGTATTGACCGTCAGAATGAAGCAGAAAAGGTGCCTGTAAAATCCTGCTGAAGCCACTCGGGTTCTGCATTACAACAGCTGTTGGTCTGCTTTACTTAAGTGAAACACTTCAGCGAGGTGCTGTACATTCCATGAATAACTCTGGACTTAAAACACCAATAAATCCCTTCAACAAAAAAAAAAACTCCATGCAAATAAGAACAGTCCTGACTCTACTCTTTTGGTCTTGTAATTCTGTAACTACATCAACACATAATTAGCAGGAAGGATGGTGACCAACTCTGGAGATCATGTGGCTCAACAGCTGAACTCATCAGAGGATGGAGCATCTTGACACAAACCAAAAAACTGCTGATGTGAACTGTTTGGTAGTTACACACAAGTATATCACATAAAAAAAAAGTAAGTTGAAAGAAAGAGAAAAAAATAAGGCAAAAAACGTGAGGTAATTGGGTTTGGTTAGCCATGTATGCTGCACCACTAGTGCATGTGGTTATAGGTCCTATAAAAGCAATGATTCAGATCTTTTAAAGTGGGGTTCTGTGGAAAAACTGTATTAACAGTTAATATCCAGCCTTGAGGCTTTTTTTGAACAACCTCAGTCTGAAGAATAACAGAATAGCTCTGACTGGATGGATGAGCTAATTTTAAGTATTTCTAGCTCCGATGCAGATTTCTTAAATTTTAAAACTCCAATCCTATAACATTATTCACACTAATGATAAGTGATAATTTGTAAATTGCTGTACAGCTGTCAGTTTTGCAAAATGTACTTTCAGTTAAATTAAAAAGGGCGGTATTATGTATTTTTCTGGCATATAATTCAGTTCTATACCACAATCAATAACTACCTTCAGTTGTTGTGAAAAAGCTGTGTATGCGAAACATAAATTAAACTTTGCATCATAGCATCTGTCAGCCATTTAAATACCTTGAAATTGACCTCTGTCTTTTTAAGAACCTCCTACAGTTTCGAACACTCCCACTTCAGTGTTAAAGGAATGACATTATAATATGATACAGAACTCAAAAAAGTCAATACACCCGCTCCCTTTAAAGTTCTGCAAGCTGTGCTGAAAGTGCTGCAACTAATTGCTGCTGCTATGTGCACTTGTCAATCTGTGCCTGTGACATCAAATTTGTGTAATAAATATGAATGCATTTTTGGAAAGATAACAGTGCTAACATATTATAAAAGAAATTATATGCTGCTGAGATGAACAGTTGCTGAGATATTTGTATGTGAAGTAACAGGAAGTGATGTCAAAGGGGAATGTCTGCATGTCAACAGAGCATTGCTACAATAACTAATAACACAGACTGTAGAGAAGAATCAGATGTTTCTTTAGATTATTTTGAGTTGCTACCAGAAAAAGTTGAAGAAAATTTGGAGTTCAAATGATATTATTTCTATAAACAAAGTCAAGGGAGTTTTCTTTCTCAGCTTCGCTTGATGCCACTACCTATTTCACTTTAACTGAGCAAAGTTCAACAGAAAATATGCCAGTTATCACAAAATAGGTAAAATCATGTGCATTATACCAAGTTTCTTACATATAAAAATGTTTTGGTTTTCTTTTACTTTTTTTTGAAGGAAATGCATGTAGGCACTTTAAAATGCCATGTAAATTACCAGTTTGTGCAAAATTTAATTTAAAAGTTTATACAATAAAGTTCAAATATGAACTGCTGTAAAATTTTCATTGTAAGACTGAGACAATCCACTTTGGTCCTGATTTTGCTCATCAGTTTGGTCAGAATTAAACTCTTTCTCCAAAATAAATGAATTCAAAACAATATCTACAGCAGGTAAGATATTCATTGTTTATAGCACTTCGATGGAACCCCACTTAAATGGATATGAGCTTTCACTTTCAGAGACCTGATAGCAGTAGTGTGGTTGCTGGGCCACCATGTGCCCTCTCTGCCCCCACAACACACCTCTGCTGGAAAATTGTTTTGTCAGAGCCGTCCTGTGGTGATAATCTTTTCAGCTTAAAAAGAAAATGATACCTCACTCGCAATGCCGCCAGACACAAGACGCCCGAAATCTGGCAGAACGTGGAGACAGATGGGTGGAGCGCAAATAGACACAAACAAATGTGCATCATGTTGAAAGAAAGGCCATGACCGAAATGGCTGATCTTCCATGAACATCATCATTGATTTCCTTTCTTTTCTTTTTTTTTCACACTCTATTTCTCAGCTCTGATTCAACCCTGAGGTCTAACATCAACAAGTTTAACTCAAAGGCACTCACTCCTCCTTTCAGTTGCTCACAGACACCGGGGTGTGTAGATACTGAGTCTGAATGAGGCCATCTGTGAGCTCATGTGAAACAAAAGCTGAGACACAAACACACATACACACACACATAAATGCTGCATCTGTGCTGATATGCAGCTATTTTCTGGGAGGCACCAAAAACAAGCTTCATGGACCTTGAAAGATTTTTCCTCGTTGCTTTTTTGGCTGCCTGACACAACAATATTAATGTCTTTATATTGTAGAACAAAACAGTGCCTCAAAGAAAGTTGCCTTAGGTTCTATACACCTATAAGACTCATTGTTCTAAAACGTTTGTTTTTGATGAGGGGTGTGTGTTCATTTCACAAGATAACACAACTTTTTTTGTTATTTGATTTTTTTATCTCCTTCTTTAAGTCAACACTACAGTAAATCAATCTTTAAGGATGTCAAATAATAAAGCAAAGGCTATCTATAACAAAAGTAAGTGACATTCACAACAAAAAAGAAAGTCTTTCTGTGGCTGAATCTAAATTCTCCTAACTCTGCTCTTGAAACACATCAAGAGATTGTTGAAATATTAAAACTCCTAGATTTGAAAGAGTCACTTAAAAAGATGGCCAAGCTGTAACAACCCCCCCTCTTACAGAGAAACTCAAGTATTCACACAGTCTTTAAACTACAAACACAGTCAAGCGGGGAGAGAATTTAGCACCATACCTCAGAGTCGCATTTCGTCAAAGTTCTTAGTGTGTATTTTTTTATTCAGTTTTATTTTTTTCCAGCTTCAGAAAGTAAAATCCAGGGACTCAGCTGCACAGATCAGAGACTCTCAAACAGAAGGAGCCAGAGAGACACAAATTCCCAACTCTTTCTGCATCTTTACACCAACAGGCTGAAATCCTCCACTGACATCCCATCCAGAGAGACAGAGAGTTAAAGACCAACAGGAGAGGGAGGAGAGGGGAGGGGGAGGCAGTTTAGGAGAATAAAAAAGGGGAGGAGTTGAAGAGAAGAGCGACCATGAGTCAGTGAGAGGATGAGGGAGAGAGGTTTAAGAGTTTCAGGAGTCCGAATGATGTGACGGAAACAGAAGTGAGGCAGGAGTTTAAAGCTCTAATTACAAATGCTTATAAACAGATGGTGAGAATGAGTGGCATGGCACATTTTAGCTGCATGTTGTATTTGCAGGGAGGGGAACTAAACCCTCTGAGAATACAATGAAACCAGAAGCACTGGGAGAAGGGCAAACTCTCCTGTTGTCCTAAACTCACCTCGCTTTCTTTGTTTTCAGCTGTCAGCAAGACAATATCTGGTTGGTTCAGCATCTCTAAAATCATAGATATTATTGACTTTATTGGTTATTTATCACTTTGTTCCAGGTTGAATCCTCTGAAATGATGCGGTTTTAATATTTGCCACTTTCTCACACACACACACATCTCATTTGGGTATCTTACAACAACTTTATGAATTTCCCAACATTAATAAAAAAGAACACCACACTGAGGTAACCTATTAGTGAATGGTGGATTGGTCAACATTAAGCCTGTTTAACTGCTATAGTCTGAGGTTGAGGACACTTTAATTACAGGCTACGGAACTCAGATTACACAAAGCAGCAATAATATTTTGGAGACAAGTGAGCTGAAATCTCAGCCAGGCTGAAAATAAAGCTTAGTTCCTGATAAAATCAGGAATGAGTTTGGAAACCAATGAGTTTGGCTGCATTTGGCTGGATTTGCGAACACATAATGTAGAATTCATCCAGCTACTTCTGTCCTGTGTCAAATCATCATAAAACTCTAGTGACCCAGTGCCACAGGCAGCCATGCATGCCCAAGCCATCACACTGCTTCCGCTGTGTTTTACAGATGAGTTTGGATCATGAGTTGTCTCATGCTGTCGCCATACTTTTTTCTTTCCATCATTCTGGTAGAGGCTTATCTTGGTTTTATTTGTCCAAAGAATGTGCTTCCAGAGCTGTGCTGGCTTTTATAGATTTTTTTTTTAGCAAAGTCCAATCTCCCCATTTCTTGAGGCTTATGAATGGCTTGCAGCGTGCAGTGAACTCTCTGTATTTACTTTCATGCAGTCTTTTTTTCATGGCAGATTTGGATATTGATACGCCTACCTCCTGGAGAGTGTTGTTTACTTGGTTGGTTGTTGTGAAGGGGTTTCTCCTCACCGTGGGAATTATTCTACGATCATCCACCACTGTTGTCTTCTGTGTCATATGGACCTAACTGTATAACTGCATGTTAAAAAAACAAATAAATCTCAGTTTTGCAAACCAAAAATGGTGCATGCTTGAGATGAAATGATTAAAAACACCACAACACGGCAAACTCAAAACATAGCATTTCACTTGTTTTTACACAATCCTGTTAGCTGATGAACCAAATCCTCACCTAAAATGAAAAATCCAGGCGGCTCTGCTCCCAGTTCAGCTGCAGGGCTCTAGATCAGCCTGATTACTCTGGGCTGGCCGCAGAAGATCGAACTAATCCCCACATACAACATAAGCATGTACACAGAACAACCACGTCAAATATTAAAGCAGAGTGAGACTGTGTGCGTGCTGCACATTTCGCAGGGCAGTAAAGGCAAATGTGTGCATATGCACAGAATGAGTTTTATCTGTGTGAGACAAGCTGAAACAGAGCAAGCTGGATTTTTTCATCAGGGTATAGGATCACCTTTGGCCTCTGTCATCAGTCAGACCTGTCCTGAAGCTACCAATAAGGAATGAGGAACATGGAAGGACAGAAATGTGCAGATGGGGACAGGGATGCTATGATCAACCAGTTAAGCAAAATTTCAAAAGAATCTCTTATGACAGAGAAGGAAAACATTTGAAAAGATGATAGCTTAGAACAAACCTTTGGGGATAATGATTGCTGTTCCTCTTAGCAGTATTAAATTCAATGGCGTTTTTGTACTTCAAAACAAATGCTATGAGTATTCAAATGCATTAATTAGACGGCTTTGTCAGCGTGGTTAGGGGAGTCGACCTGTAACCGGAGGGTTGCCAGTTTGATCCCCTATTCCAGCCATCTCAGTTGTGTCCTTTGGCAAGACACTTCACCCACCTTGCCTGCCAATGGTGGTCAGATTTAATTAGATTTTGTTTTTATTTTTGCTCTGCAGTCTTGCTCTCCCCTCCACACACCAGTTCCTTATTTGTTAATCATCACACCCACCCCTGTGTTGTGTCTCTGCTCAGTCAATATATGTCACACTTGATCAACATGCAGCCTAAGGACCAAAATTGGTCCTTGAGATAAAAAAAGCATTATTACTCTAAATAAATAAATAAACAAAACCTGGGGTTCAATCACTTATTAGTCTTGAGACAACTAAAACATTCTAACCCCATTTAGTGTGACTCATTTCTAAAACAAAGCATATTTAGGGTTACAATAGAATATTGTTTTCTGTGTCCAGTTATTAAGGTTGTGCTTGTAAGATCAAGCTCCAAATAAAAGTGTAAAATAGAGGTAAACATAACACTAAACCTTTAAATCGGTGGTCCTCAAACCTGGTCCTCAGGACCACTATCCTGCTTCTTTTAGTTGTTTCTCTGCTCTTCAGCAGGTTTTCAAGTCCTGCAGAAGCCTGTTAATCACTTATTTATTGAAATCATGTCTGTTAAAGCAAAGGAACATCAAAAGCACGCAGAACAGTGGCCCTAAAGGAGCAAGACTGGAGACCACAGCTCTAAATATACTTTGTCTGTTTTTTCAGGCTGTGTTTTCTGAGGTGTGTCTCAGATCAGCTTGTTTTGAGGCTGTTTCTTTCAATCCAAACGAGGCGCTTCACACCCCAGCCTCCGTCCATCTTTCAGAGAGGTCTATTCTACTTTGATTTACTGTTAGCAGAAACGTTTGATATACAAATTAAATAAAAGATGTCAACAACATAAGACTTGTACATCCAGCCTGACATGTTGGAGCCAAAGTCTGACTCAGAGACAGAGCAGAATGAAGACAATGACATTGTAGTTGGTAAGTCCTGACCTTATTTGTCAGTTTCGTTGCAAAGACTGAGACATAATAGTTCAGAAAACATCATACAAAATAGAGAGGACTGAACGGGTTGAAAAATATGACCCAAACAAAATATAAAGATATCTACACAGCACTGGGGGAGACAAAATCCAAATTTCCTGCACTCCTAGAGACTCCAAGTACACAACAAAATGCATAAATTGGCATGGTGGTTTTTGCCTGACATATCCCCTTTAACCTAAAATACCACCCAGAAAAATAATGTTGATGTTGTGTTCTACAGTTTCCAACATCAAGACAAGTCTTTACTCTGCTTTGCTTCACATTTTCTGTTTTAATTTCAATTTTTTTATGCCTCTGTGATGCCTTTTGTTTCATCAATAAAGGACATTTATCGACATCCTTTTCGCCTCTTCCTCCTGCTAACTTCCTGCATTTGCATCCTGACTTCACACACATTTTTGCATTTACACAGAGGTTTCTGTGGCGAGGTGATGATTAATGAGAAGCTAAAATGCACTCATAAATACAGGAACAAGAGTGCTATCCTCTTATCAGCCGTGCCAAACAAAAAACAAGCCTATTTTTCAAAATGTCAAACATTTTTTCAAGGATGTTTAGGGATATCTAGTGTTTTTGTGTGCGCACATAAGCGTGTGAACAATACACACAGTGTCAGCATGTGTACACAGTAGGTCTCCTTTCCTGATTCTCCGGTCAGATGCTGGTTTCTCTTTTGAGAGCCGAGCCCACAATGACATCAGCTTCCACAAACACACAAGCCATCACCATGGCACCACACAAAGACATTTCTGGTCCAAAAGGAGGGTGGTGGTGGTGTGTGTGTGTGTGTGTAGGGGGGTGGGGGTGGGGGTATCAAGTTTAACACATTTATGGGAGAAGTCTACATGTTGAAGCCCTCCTCCTCCTTCTATTACCCAGTTACTATTTGCTAAGCAGCCTGCTGTGGTACACAGCCACTGGTTCATAAATGACTTTCTGTGACTTAGATGAATCTCTGGGCCTAGTCTGCTCGATGTGGGCATTTTGCCACTGCAATGCTTTTCTACTCTTCTATTAATAATTACTCTTATTCATTGAGTTAATTTAAGCCCTGTTTGGTAAGACACATACGTTGGTCTTCCTTTTTCTCTTTACATCTTATTTCTGTTTATGTCAAATGAAGACATTAAAGCCAAAAGTCTTGAAGCAGTGCCTGCCCACTGGGTTTTACTCATTAATGAACAGAATTAAGGTGTCTGTGTCATGTGTAAGCTCATGATGTATGGTTACACAGAAGCATTATTAACACTCTTATTGTATTCTGGTTAAATCTGAGTTACCTTTTTTCTCCCTACTTTTTTTTTTATCTAATTAACATACGAGTTAATAAGTTTGTTGACAATTCATCTGAACAAAATATAAAAAAAAATAAATACTAATAATAATCCTTATTTTGTATGTGTTTTTTAGATATTAACTGTACACCAAATCAAAAATGAATGTGTGAGACATTAGGTGAATTAAAGGGACTTCAGCAGATGAGCATAATTCCCTTTGCACAACCTTAGATGCATTTGTTTTTGAGTGGAGACTCACACAAACACACACACACACACACACACACACACACACACACTGGCATCAAACTGAGGACATTGTATTGACTTCCATTCATTTTTGTAACTATTTATGCTTAGCCCAGACATTTTCCCTAAAATTAACCATAACTGGTCTATTCCTAACCTGAACCAAAACTTAATTCACACCATACTTCTAAACCTAACTAGTAAAGCACAGCAGAGCTGCAAACAAAGTGAGGAAATTGAAGATTTTTTTTTATTTATTTATTTTTTTTCCCCTCACAAAATCTTTCTCCCACCAGGCTGTTTTGGCCATTGAAGATTTATCCTCCTAACAAAACCTTTCCCCCACAGGAGTTTTCCCCTATGGGATCTGTACCCCATGAAAATATTTTCCACACATTACTATACCCATGGGAATTACACCGATTGGTATTCTTACAATCAGAGCATCGGCTTTACCATAAAGATAACTTTCCTCACAGTGTAAATTATTGTTAAATCTTTATTTCACCAGGAAAATACCATTGAGATTAGGAATCTCTTTTGCAAAGGAATCCTGGCCAAGACTGGCCATATAGTATAAGTTTTTTTATAGGTCTTTGCTCACAGTAAATTTTGTAACAACACAATGACCAATAAATGGTTATTGAGGCTGTCAGTCACATCTTGGATCTTGACTCTGGTGACAAAGAGAGTTGCCATATGACATGAAAGATGCTTTAGAGGAGGAAGTGTCGGTGGAGGACAGCACAGAATTTTACTCAGACCAAAAGACATCTGATGTTGGACAATCAAGTGATGAGTGATGATCTTGGGTTGCTGACATAAAATCCTGCATTGAGTCAACTGATGCTATGTTCTCTGTCATTAAAAGCCATGTAGACAACATTAGATTTCATGAAGCTTGTGGAAATATTTTTTGTGTGGTAAATAGAAAGATAATTATGATGAAAATATAACAAAACAGGATTTCCCGGTTCCTGGTTATTATTTCCTTATTCCTCAGCTCTTGAATTTTTAGTTTCTTTCAGTGTATAAAAATAATTGCAAACAATCACAACAGATGAGTTGAACCCTCATTCTTGCAGCCTTCTTAAACATTTGATTTGTTTGAGAAAGGCCACAACTTTTTCCAGTATTGTCAGATCGAGCGACGTTATTGATCAGTTTCTTTGAAAATGCTGACAACATCCGCCTGCAGTTTTTCTTGAAGCTAAAAATAGTTGAGTTTGATTTTCACGGCTCCTGCTGAACCTTATCTGGATCTCACTCCCTCTCTTGTTCTGTCACACGCAAAAAAAAATCTTTTTTTTTGCTGATTATAGAAAAACATTTTCCACACAGAATCTTTCTTTACTGTCGTTTTATTGCATCTAAATTCTTACAATGGGCAGTCATATAAAAGCAAACTTTCAAAAGAAGACATTATGTTGCATAAATACTGTAAGAAATAATTTCAAAAACAAGATAATGTTGCTGAAAATGTCAGGTTATATTATAGATTTTTATTTATAAGAGAGTGAAGTTATTTGCTTTGTTTGTGGTTACATAAAATTAAAAAGATTAAAAAGGTAATTATATCAGAACTTTGTTCTAAAAAGTGAGGCATTTTTTTATTAAGCTAAGAAGATAGTTACTGCATCCTTTTCAAGTGTAGGCAACACAATATTGAAACATATAGTCTTGTCATTCCACCAAATGAGAAATAGCTGCTTACTGTATTTTCCTCTCAAGACCAGCAGAACTGCTGCACTGTTTTCTCCTCCACATATGACAGTTTCTTTAATGCAACAATATTTGTTTGCTCCAGTGTGAAATGACACACTTTAAGCCAGTTTGAAAGCACCCAGAAAGGTGGAATCTCCTTCCATGGAAACGTTGGCTACAGAGCGGGGGATCAAAAGCTCCAAGAAGTCTCCCTTCTCCAGCTTCACAATCCCTGAGGAAATTAAATCAATAAATTCAAATGTGTTTTTTTTTCAGCATAAAAAAAACACAATTTATTTACTGACACACATGCAGACTCGTTCCACAGCTGATGCCCAACAGTTTTTCATTGCTAGAGAAACTTATTCATAATGTCAGCTCACCTCCTGTGTAGCAGGTGTTGAAAGAATACGAAGGGTTCATGCTCTGGATGCAGCGGAACAGATGCACATCCGGTTCCTCATTTCCCACAACATATCTTTTCCATCGGATAACCACATGACCCATGGTAAAGGTGCTGTCCATGTAGTAAACCTGTACACAATCAGGATTACAATCCCAGTATAGTTAGTGGATTTTCTATATTAAGTTTGCATTTTGTCCTTTTTTCAAGGCCAAAAACCAAACTCATGTTAAGACTAAGCACACCTTTCCAACACAATGTGGGGAGGGGGTGGACATAAACTGTACATTAGCTAAAAGAGTAGCAGCAGCCCCCAGTGGAAAAGTAATGTCATGACAGCAAACCAGCCCACCTGACTGTACACAAAGTAGAAGCCCTCCTCTCTGACTACAATCCGGTCATTGTCTGCCTCCAGAGCAGAGCCTCTCTTCAGCCCAGCCTGCCAGGGGATACCAATGTATGGACCCGAGGAAAGATCTGAACAAAGATAAAGTATTTATTAAAAGAAAGGAAAAAAACCAAAAACTAATATGCCAATATATTTCTATGATGCATCTCTGGGTATGATTAATAAATGTTTAAAGAGGAAAAAAGCTCACACACAGAGAAAAATATAAAAACAAACTAATAATAGCTACAGGAAAGTCAGACACACTGTACCTTTGCTAAAGGGTTTTCTGCTATTGTTAGCCAACAGCTGCAGGCAGGATTGAGAAGCTGGGAAAATACAAAACATAATGTTTTATTTAGGTAAAACAAACAAAACTGTTTGTCATTTAGACAAGATGATTCTTATTTAAAGTGCTGTAAAAGTAAACTTCTGGTAAGCAGCTGTTCATCTATTGATTATTTTGTGAATAACGTGTAACCTTGGGTGAAAAAGTGCTTTAAAAATAATAGGAGAAGTCAATATTTGAACACAGGCATTCAAAAGATGACAACAGAAATGCGGTGTTTTGTTTTATATGATTTTAAACATAGTTCAAAATTTAACAATGGGATTAAAAATAATACAATAACAAGAAATACATAATAGAAAATTGTGTTAGTTGTTTCAAAACCTAATTTTAAGTTCAATTAAAGTCATCAAATAAAGTTGAACTGTTTTTTTTGCAATATAAAACCATAAAGTTAGAATATTATATACATACACTGTTTTTAAACAGAGTATCAAATGTTTAAATTGGGGTTCTATAGAAAGAACATGAATACAAGTATCTTACCTGTTGTAGATAGTTCTTTGAAGAAACTTAGTGCAGAGAAATAACTACTACAACATCAAAATATTCAAAGTGGTTCAATTTAACTGTTTTATTATATTTTCACTACTGCCAGTATTACATTATAACATTATTTTGGTTGAAATAATATGATTTGCTGTTGGAAAGGTCCAGGCTGCACCAGAAGTGCTACAGCTAGGAGCTGCTGCTGGTAGTGTTTGTGCTAGCACACAACCATATCATTTTTCTAAATAACTTTGTAACAAAACTGACAGTCTTGACAAACTTATTCAAAAATTCTTTTCATGATTCACTAAAAGATTTTTGGGACAGGGGTTAAGTTGGTGGCGATTAATTTGGTCTCAGTTCGACTCAGAATTAAACTCAGTTTCTTCAAACTAAAGCTGTTCAAAATGTTACTGCATCTACAGCAGGTAAGATATTAATAGTTCATAACATTTCCACAGAAAACTGACTATGAGAAACAATCTAGTTTTACATGAGTTCAAATGAATTACTCTTGTTGTTGGTCAACCCAAAATTTTATAAAAGCAAAGGAACAAAAATAAGTTGTCTAATGTTAACGCAGGTCTTACCTGACGTCTCTGACTCTGATAATGATCTCCTCTTCCTTATTTGGGTGACCATATGCGGATAGCTGGAAGACTCTTGGATGCTTCTCCTGCTACTGATATTTTCAGTCTGCACAGACATGACGCAGTCCTTAAACACACAATAGGGAGTACAATATCTCATGTGTCTTTTGCGTTGTTTCAATCATTATCTCTGGATGAGCGTTTACTCACCTGACCTCTTTGCCTGACCTCTTGTCCTTCTTCTCTCCTGCGACTGATGTCTGATTTGAGGACCTCTACTTCAGCTCTAAGAGCCAACAATTGGTACAAGGACAACGCTGAGAGAGAAGAGGAGGTGACAGCAGCTAAAGTCAGCAGGAAAACTGGCCAGGACAACCTCTTTTCACCTGAGCCTTGTCCAGTTCCTGACTTAATGCCTGCTAAAACTGCCATCACATGGGAACATTAATCTCTAAAAAAAAGTCTCACACTGGCAGCATGACAAACTCTTGATCCAGTTCTCTTCTTACAGATGTTGGGATGTTGGGAGTTTTCTTCTGTCATCAAATTTTCCCCGAGAACCTCAAGCCTAAGCGGAGCTGTATTCCCTTCTAGAACAAAGACAGACTTCCTTAACTCTCGTTTTTGTCTTTCGATTGCTCAGAGATTAAGTCTGAGAGAGTGCGCAGTACAAATGAAAAAAAGGAGCAAAACAGCTTCCCCTCTGTTGTTCCTCTCAGCTAACCACACTAACAGCTTCCTGTCAGCAGCAAGGCAAACTCTACATAAAACATCTCTTTTTATCAAACACTCCTAAGCATAACATTATAACATATTATTAATGTAAGCATAAAAAACAAGTTTAGTCAATAAATCTAAACTGCTAAAAATTGAAACAAACCAAAAAGGATATATTAGTAGTAACTGGATTTGACAAAAAGAAGGAAGTGCAGAACTTGCTTCATCGTCAAGCAACAACACAAGGCAAAACAAACTAATTCCAAGAATAAAAAATGTGAAGTGATATTCATTTACACAGATTAAATAACTTTTTTTCTAAAAGAAGTCATTTTGAGAAAAGCAATCAGATGATGTATCAATAATTTTATTTTGTTTCAACCTAAACTTAACTAAGGAAAGATTTCTAAACTAATCTATCCACAGTATTCCTGATAGTGCCACTACCCATAATTCATAGCAGAAGCTGGTTTTATATTTCCACTTGCGCTGTTGTTTACAACTATTTGGATACACCATTGTTGTTTATCAAAGTATTTCTTGCTGAAGTTTGGTGTAAATAGCAACACATCAAAGGTGTATATACTGTAAGGATATTTTCAAAAGCAGCGAGGACAATTCTTTATCAGTGGCTCACCCGTCACTGCTCACAGACTGAGTAGATGACATGAAGCTATGTCCCGTTAGCTACTACTAACATCAACTACCTCTTGTTTCCAGAAGACACACACAAACACAAAGTCATAAATGTCAACAGTTCTGCTAGTAAAATGTTCTTAAGCCCCCAAGAATTGTAATAATTTTATAAAGTATTGTGATTAGACTTTTCCTTCCCCACTATTCTAAAAATACAATTCACTGGGTGTTCTTTTGTAACCTTTAAAGTTGAACTGAAGGGTTTCATACAGTTGCAGTCATTTTAAATAAATGATAAACTAAAATAAATAAACTGCCTCTAATACCTCCGTAAGCAATTTTTTTATTAAACCAAACTGGGGACTTTTATAGCCCCTGGGGGCTAATCTTCCTGTCTTTTAATCCTGCAATCCATCCATCCATCAATTTTATTCTGCTTATTGGGGATCGGGTCGTGGGGGCAGCAGCCTAAGTAGAGAAACCAGACTTCCCTTTCCCCAGCCACTTGGGCCAGCTCCTCTGGGGGAATCCCAAGGTGTTCTCAGGACAGCTGAGAAACATAGTCCCTCCAGAGTGTCCTGGGTTTCCTCTGGGTCTCCTTCCAGTGGGACGTGCCCAGAACACCTCACCAGGGAGGCGTCCAGGAGGCATCCTAACCAGATACCACTTGGCAGCCTACATAAGCTTTTACAGGAACTCGTGGATAAGTGGGAAAAACGTTTGTATTTAGAAAACATAGTACTATTTTTTGATGACAGTAACACACAAAAGACATTATAGCTAGAGACGCGTATTAGATATTCATCAGTCTAAAACCCCAATTCTAAAGAAGTTGAAAAGTTGCATAAAACAAATGAAAACAGAATAAGATGATTTGCACATCCTTTTCAACCCATATTCAATAAAATACACCTCAAACAAAAGCCATTTATTGTTCAAACAGATAAACTTTTTTTCTGCAATTATTCACTCTTTATTAATTTGATGCCTGCTAAAAGTTCCAAAAAAGCTGCGACAGGGACATGTTTACCACTGTGCTCCATCACCTTTCTGTTTAACAACACTCAATAAGCATTTGAGAACTGAGGATACTAATTGTTGAAGCTTTGTAAGTGTAATTCTTTCCCATTCTTGCTTGATGAACAACTTCAGTTGTTGAAAAGTTTGGGGTCTCTGTTGTTGTATTTTGTACTTCATAATGCTACATACATTTTCAATAAGAGACAGGTCAGGATTGCAGGTAGGTCAGTCTAGTACCTGCACTCTTTTTCTACGAAGCCACGCTTTTGTAACACGTGCAGAATGTGGGTTGTTATTGTCTTGCTGAAATAAGCAGGGACATCCCATGGAGGCATGTGTTGCTCTGAAACTTGTATGTACCTTTAGGCATTAATGATGACTTCACAGATGAGAAAGTTAGCCACGCCATGGGCACTAACACACCCCCATACCATCAGAGATGCTGACTTTTGAACTTTATGCTGATAACAAACCAGACAGTCCCATTCCTCTTTAGCCCAGAGTACACAAAGTCTATGATTTCTAAAGATATTTTAAAATGTGGACTCATTTCCACTTTGTGTCAGTTCATCTCAAGTGAACTCAGGCCCAGAGAAGCTGGCGGTGTCTCTGGGTGTTGTGGTTTTCTGAAATTCTCCCGAGCCCATGTGGTAATATTCATTACAGAATGATGTCGGTTTTTAATGCAGTGCCAGCTGAGAGATCAAAGGTCACAGGCATTCAACGTTGGTTTTCAGCCTTGCCACTTACTTGCAGACATTTGTCCAGATTCTCTGAACCTTTTGATGTATCATGGACTGTGGATAATGAACTCTGAATTTCCTGCATTTGTACATTGAGACATGTCCTTAAACTGTTGGACTATTTGCTCATGCAGTTGTTTACAAAGTGGTGAACCTCGTCCCATGCTTGCTTCAATGACTGAGCCTTTTGGGAATGTTCCCTTTATACCCAATTATGACTCATTTGTTTCCAACTAACTTGTTCACCTGTGGAATGCTCCAAACAGATGTTTTTTGAGCATTCCTTACCTTTCCTTTTTTTGTTGCTCCTGTTCCAGTCTTTGTTGCATGTTGCAGGCATAATTCAATTCAATTCAATTCAGTTTATTTATATAGCGCCAAGTCACAACATATGTTGTCTCAGGGCTCTGTACATGAAAACAGAACAATCTAAAGAAGAAGCCAGCAGTTGTGTTGAATCACTTCATCACAGTCTCCCATCCTGAGCAAACAGTGGAGAGGAAAAACTCTCTATTAATAGGAAGAAACCTCCAGCAGAACCAGG
>JARVJO010000061.1:16050145-16067040 GCA_031762555.1 Cynodonichthys magdalenae | reverse complement strand
TGTAAACTGGCTGCTTCCGCTGCTCAAAACGCGTCTGGTGTGAACCCAGCTTTATAAATGAGGGGGGGGGGGTAATGCTGGACAGGTCTGTGCGCCGATTTCATGGATTTGACTTATGAAAGAGGCTTTAGAGATGCCTAGTAATTGATAATGCAGAGGAAGCTCATCATTTTAGACACTTGCATCTGCAATTTTGTTCTTTTTGTTACTTTGTCTTTTGGCTTAGCTCTCGCTTTACCAGATTAGGACAGTGCCCAATCCACGGATAAATCTCACACTTCATTTTTCTTTTACTCGTGAACAAGACCTGATACTTAAACTCCCAGGAGGTAGACCCATTCATTCTGGGGTAGAGAGGTGCAGACAACACCTTGATTGTGCTTATAGAAATTCTGTCCATAAAGGTTATTAGCAGACAGTGACAAAGGACAACATTGCAAAGTCCAGTTCTCATTGGAAACGAGCCTGGCTTATGGTTATGGTTATGGTGAGTGGGGATGGATAAAGAATCCATATGAGCAGGGGTCTCATGTGGGCCCATTGCTCAACCCCAAAAGACATTGATCTTTATTCAAACCTTTGAGTTCCTTGGACGATGTACATGAGGTTAGAAACACTCAATGTTCTGAGCTTCTCGGGATCCATAAAGGGGTCCCCAAGAATTATTTTCCTTTGACTACTCAGAGCCAGGCAGTGGCCTAAGTAGTGCAAAGAAGTCTCCAATTCAATGTCACAGGCATCACACACACCATTGTCATGAAGTCCCATCACCATTTTGTGGCGATTGAGCAAATTGTGCCCAGTTAGGACTCCAATCAGTGTGCTGAGAGTTATCCTTGTCAGGGTGATAAGCTCTTTCCCAAACCTTAGGTTTTGGCCTTTTATCAGTTCTGATGCCTGTCTACAGTCCCTGTTGACATCTAATCTAGGCCTGTAGGGCAGTCCTACAGACTGTTGTTGAAATACCTACAACATGCTCTGGTCCTTTGAAGTGGGCCTGACTGCCAGCAATTGCAAGGTAGTCTGCTCTCTCATTACCTTTAATGCCAGTATGTCCTGGTACCCATTTAACAGTGACACTATTATCTCTCCCCAGTTGGTTGACTGCTTCGGCACATTCCCAAGCCAGTAATGACTTAAAGTGTGGCCCTTGGAAAGCTTTAATGGCGGCTATCTGTTAGGATGAATATTTCCTTCTGTGTACACTGAAGGTCTTTGACAGATGCCACATATTGGTGGACTGCATATCTCTCAGCTTGAGATACAGTTGCAAAACAACCTAGTGGGTATTTGTACTCTCTCACTATGGTTGTGTAAAATCAGCACCCCTGCACCTACTAACCCCTTCAGAAGGGATCCATCTGTAAAACAGTAGACATGATTGGGAGACATGTCCACCGTCGAGAGGTTACTTTAGACAGACCTGTCTTCAATTTTCGTCTTAAAACTTGGCTCAAAATTGTATTTTTTGACCATTCCGTCTCCAGGTCCTGCAGTTACTGGAACAGCAGCAACTGCCCAGTACCGGATTCTAGTGTGCTGTGAGTCAGATAGGTTTTTCCACCTACCAGACTGGTGTAGCCTTACTGTACTGGATGCAGCATCCCCTAAGATATGTAAATCTATTGGAGCCAGGTCCAGTAGGATTTCCATGACTGCCGTGGGTGTTGTTCTGATGGAACCTGTGATGCACAGGCATGCCATTCATTGCACATGGGTGATTATTACTCTTGCCACCCCAACTTGGACTCAAACCCACCACACTAAAGCAGCATAGCATAGCATGAGGTGGACTATGGCCGTGTAGATCCATTTGATAACCTTTCGGGTAGCACCCCATCGACTATCTGCAATTCTACTGAAGGAAATTTTGTAAGTGATTAATTGAATGTTAGATGCAGTATTGTATTTTATACTTTCTGATCATTGTAAGTAAGGTTAAAACAGACAAAGAGTTGGTGTGTGTGTTATTGATGTGTTTTTTCTGTCTGTATAAACAAAACCATATTACGTTCTGACGTCTGACATAAAAGGTAACACCTCCAAAGGTGTAACCAGGAACAGAGTGAAGAGGTTATACTTTCGAAGTTTAAAAGAGTTTTTAGAAGTTGTATGTGAGTGTTTTGCAGAGTCTCTGTTCAGATCCAGCCTGGACAGACTGGGTTGCTGTTTTGTTTGGGTTTTTAGCTCAAGGTCTTATGCTGAGGCCTGTGCCGAATGCTGTGCTGTACTTGATTGGAGTCAGAATGCGAGAATAAAGAATTGAGAAGAAATCCAAGTGGATTCCTGTTTTTATTCAGACATACCATTTTTGAACATCACATTATTTTTACAATTTGGTGACCCCGATGGATGATCTTGAAAAAGCAGAGAACATTGGATTTTATTTTTGACTGTTGAAGAACCTGAAGATTTTTAAACATCAACTGCTGAGAGTGAGTACAGAAAAGCTTCAAGATGCTACCTTTCTTTTCCAAAGAAGATTTCTGCCAGCTTCTCCAAAAGGTGATGGTGTTGGAGAACTCAACATGCGTTCAAATGTGTGAGACACCTGAGAGGAGAGATTGACATGGAGAAGGCATGGAAGCTGTTTCTGAGAGTCAAAATGTATGGAACTTTCTTGATGCCAGACCAAAAGGATCTGTCAGTAAGGATTAAACAAATGGCCAGATTTGCAGAGAAATGATTTTTCTCCACCAGCAAAGAGAAGAAAGCAGTGGCAGGCTGGAATAAAAAAAACTGATAATGGCCAGAGTCATGAAGACGGAGCAGTCTTTCTTCAAAACAGATTCACACTACTGGAAGAAACTGGTGAGTCTAAACAAAATTATTTTTTTGATCTCAGAGAGGGACTTGAGACCAGGTTCAGCTCAAGGCCAAAGCAAGTCTAAAGAGAGACTTTCAAGAATGAAGAAATGCTGATTATCACAGATAAAATGGTGAAGAGATCAGATGATTTTGGAAAAAGAAAAAAGTTAAAGTTCTGAGTTTGGCTGATAGTGTCTGACTTCGCAGAGAAGATTCTGGAAATCACAGCTGAGTTTCCAGCTCTGAAGATGCTTGTCATTCATACAGGAAGTGATGAATTTATGAATCGACAGTCAGAAATTCTGAAGAAAAATTTCATTCAGTTGCTGAATGAAATTCAGAATCTCAACATGGCTGTGTTCATCAGTGGACCCATCCCTACTGCCAAAGGAGGGGCTGAGAGATTCAGTAGACTGTTTGCCTTTCATACCTTTTTGGAAAAGTTCTGTGCTGACCAATCTGTGAGATATGTGGATAACTTTGATCTCTTTTGGGAGAGAAGATATCTGTTCAAGTCTGATGGACTGACTTTTAAATTGATCTTGAGCTGAGCTGTTAGCTTCAAGCATGAAATATTTCCTAAATCAAGTTCTGGCTGGAACCAAACAACAGGAGATTGTTCCGAGGAAGTCTGAGGCTGAAGGACAGCTGGAGCAAACTGAGACACTGGTGGAACATGACGTATAAATGGCTGATAAGGAGACTGCTGCAGAATCAGAACCACAGAGAGAGGAGTTACTTCAAGTTGCTTAATTGGAAGAACAACTGAATTCAGGGTACCATAAGCCAAAAACATCTGACAGGACTCCCTCTTCAGCCTGACAGCAGCATCCCTCACTGCTAGTGCCCACCAGGTGGTTTAATGGATGCCGCCACAACAGGCACTGACAGCCTTGAGGCCAAAGGTCCAGTGAGCCACTTCAACACTGAAGGCATGGAACATGGCCTACCTTGCTCAATGTTCTCCATGTCTCCCAGAATGTGTTCAAATCTCTCATGGACATGGGAGTTCAAGCTCAGTCTGGCAGGAGACTCTGCCATATGGTCTCAGCAGACCTATACATTTGGGCCTGCCAGGTCAGACCTCATTATCGGAGCCAACTCACTACCAGGTAGTGGTTAGTTGTCAGCTACTCCCTTCTCTTCACCAGTGCCCAAGGCTGCAGATCAAATGGGATGAAAACAAAGTCAATCTTTGAGGTGTCCTGGTGTCAAAAGCAAATATGGATACCCTTATGTTTAAACATGGTGTTTGTTTTGAACAATCCATGACAAGCACAAACGAAGTCCGATGACAAAACAACCACACCCTTTCAGGTGTTCCTGTTGTTGCCCAGGTGAGTGTTGAAGACTCTCAGCAGAACGAGGGAGTCCCTATGAGTGAAAGAGTGTCAAAATGTTGGATAAATTAATTGTCAAGACACAAAGAATGACAAACAAGCAGCAGATCTGGTTGAGCTCTTTTTTACTTGCAGCAAGGATCAATGGGCTGCACTTTGTTAGATCCCTCACCTAAGACCTGTTTGCCTTGGGTGACATTTCTGGGGGCATGAAGCCCCTGACAACATAGCTCCCAGGATCATTGGGATCCTCGAACCTCTCCAATTTGATAAGGTGGCAGCCCATGAACTTAGGGCACTTAAAAAGCTAAACATCTCCACTAGTGCATGCCCAGTTCTACAGAGGAACTGCTGAAAGCAACTAGACCTTCATTTTACTGCTGTCCACACTAAAAATAAACTTGATCACATCATCAAGCTGGGCAGTAAACTGACTGGAAAGCACCATTGTAGAATATTTATTAATCTTTTTCCAAGATTATTTTCTTGAAAATTGATAGTTCTTTTACATGAATTTGTGGAAAGATTTTAAACAATTAATGTCTTGCCTGTTGTAAATAGCCCTTTAAGCAACAAAAAAGGGTTTGATTCTGACCAGACTGATTTGTTAATCTGAGCAAGGCCACCAAACAATTTTCCTAAAACAATTCCTATCTCCAAAATTTTAAAGCGATTAATGTGAGCACAATTCTTTTAAGACCTTTCCATTGCTGTCAACACAAGGTTAGTGCAGCAGAAATATTAAAATATTCTTGCTTAAATAGCCTGAGGCTGTACTTGACATGCTTGTGAATAATAGTAGAATTAAAAAAATTCTGTAATAACAAATCGACACCAAAAGGTTACTAAACTGCTTTCCATCATTCATCTAAAATCTACAAACACTATTCAATTCCTTCAGCGACGAGGGTCATTGCCTTACGACGTGTTTGAAAAACATGTGAAGACTTTAAAATGAGTGTGGCACCAACTCCTTATAAAACAAAACAGGCAACCCCCCCCACAAAAAAAAAGAAAACAAAAAAAAAAAACACCTCAATTGTTCCATTGAAGGCAGGAGGTTTTTTAACATACGTACATATAGGTTTAGAGCTGTAGGCATTGCAGGGCAGTTCCTTTTGCCTGTTCACTCAAAGAGAATATTCCCTCAATTTGAAAAAAAAAACATTAGTCACTTTGTGAAGGTCAGTCAGAGCAGTAATAAGTGATTGTTTGACTTGTTTTCAGAGATCACTGTTGACAAGCTGATACCACATGACAAGTAGAGTCTGGTCTCCAGCAGAAATAGGAGGGTTGTGGTCCAGATTAAAGGTTACTGTTTCATCCTGTGGTGACTGAAAGGTCATCTTTCATTTTGCATTTAAAAAAATGTATGTGTTTGTGCTGAAGAATGCAGGTTGCATGGATGTGGGTGTGTAAGTGTACAATAAAAATGGGTTCAAAAGAAAATATTTAGCATCCCCACCCCCGTCCAGTCAACAAAAAAATTAATAATTGAAACAATGAAGGACTATTCCAGAAATTTGCACTTAAACTGTTTTGCAATATATATATGTGTGTGTATATAATGATGTATAGAAGGTTATTGACAATGATCTACAGATGATGCAGTCTTGAGTCTGGCACCTCTCAGTGCTAATACAGTTTTATATAAATAACTAAAAATTTCTAATTTGATAGTAGTGTAAAATTTTATTTAACTTTAACGAATCAATATGAAATATTTGAGAATGAAGCTGTTTTAAAAAGGCAGTAATTCACTTTGGTCTTATTCTTGCTTGGACTATATGTTAGCTTTTTAGCTTTCTGGATCCCCCTTCAGTGGGAATTATCTGTCAGAATGTGGTATAGTTCAGAGTTCAAAATGGCAGCTACTCACCAAAACTCTACTCTACTCTAGAGTCAGTCAGTTGTATTTTTTAGAATTAGAAGACATGTTGAAAAGCTGTTTCTACCACTTCGAGCTAAGTTATTGTTGTTTTTTTAGCATTGTTCAGGCACAGCAATGAAATGAGGAATGTGACATTATGTGTTTAGTTGAAATTACACACAAAACATTAAAATCATTTAAAATCCCTGATCTACAAAAGTAAAATACTGACTGCTTATTTCATTCCTTATAGACCATCATTCTAAAAGGAATAATCAGAATCCATTCAAATAAGAAATAACTGACTACAAGGTGCTAAAAAACATTTAAATTGTGGTACTTTCCAATTAAGTAAAGGTGCATTGTATTTTTTTTAGAAATCCTTAAATTAGACATGACTATGCAGTAGAGGAAGATTTGTGCATTTTGTCTATATAATTTACTCAAAGCAAAAGCCGACAAGCAACATGTGAACCTGAACAACTGCATACAGCCTCCTCTCTTCATCTTTTCCTCTTTTCACACACTTGTTTCAAGCACTTCTCGCTGTCTTCCTCACAAACACACACCCTTTCACAGGCACATGCACACACTGCTAAGCACTAACCCTCCTCCCCTCTCGAGGCCCACACAATAAGAACTTAATGAAAAGGTACTTTACACCAGCAGCCGTGCACAGGGGAGATACCTCTAAATGCCACTGTTAATGGCATGAATTAACAGAGAGCGGCCTGTGTGTGAACACGTGCATTCTGATGTCAGTGTGTCATACCTGCTTCGAAGACTCATTGAGATTTTTTTCTTGTATAGGTGCATGTGCTGGCTCACCACGCAGTGATATATAAAACCAGCTCATCTGGTTGATTTATGTCCCCAGGCCTCGGCGCTGTGGATCCCATCTTGATTACAGTGTATCGCCGCAGTTAAAGCCATGGCCCCCCTGTAACCCCATAAATTAGCCCCACTCTGTGATGGGAGATCTCAGAATCAGATGACACCAATCCATTTGAGATGATTGATTTAACTACAGACATAATTTCAGCATATCATTTATGCTACCCAGGCCTTTGAATCGAACATCTCACTGCTGCAATGCATCATAGCTTTGGTGAGAATGGATGTTAATCACGCATTACTGTGGAGAAGGTCAGTTTTATAGCTGTGGTAATAGGTCACATGCATGATGTTAAAGTGTACAAAAAGTGTACACAGCTTTTTTCCTATGCTTGCTTACATGTTCTAATAAATAATACCATTTTTGACTTGCAGGTAGAACACTATTCACGTTCTTTTCCAGTTTCACACTGAGACAGAGACAGCACAGAATTTATCACTTTTGACCTTTTTCTGAACTTTAGTCTGTCTGTGGCAGATATTTGCAGTCTTGCAGTAAAGGGAGAGAGAGGGAGAGCGAGAGAGAGAGAGAGAGAGAGAGAGAGAGAGAGAGAGAGAGGAATAAGGAAGAAAGAGAGAGTGTGGTTGTTGATCGGAGGGCAAAGTCGTGATGGAATATGTGAAGAACGAGAGCTTCCCTCACATCAAAGCTGCTTTCAAAGAGTTTGCAGAGCAGAGCTGCAAATGGGCAGATAACATGACTTGCACTGTTAAAATCTTTACGTTTGACCCCATGCTAATGATGAGTAGAGAAGAAAGGAAAAAAAAACAGACAGAAAGAAAAAAATATCTGAAAAATTCAAGCAAAAGGAAGAAAAAAACTTAGTAAATGGGAAATAAAAACAATAACTGTTACTAATGAAAGTCAGTTTTTGATTTTGTCCAATTTTGTATCGTCAGGTGAAACACAAATGTATCCTGTGATCTATATATGACCAAACCACCACAGGAGAGGGAGAGGTTTCACACGTGACTGCTAGACTGCAGAGTGTGTCTGCAAAGTCATTTGAGGTCGGTTATTTTATGTGATGGGATAGATGATGCAGAGAAGAACCCAGGCTCAGCACAGTTTGAAAAGAGTAGACAGATATGTACTATACCTTGACTTCATTTACAAACAAGAAGGCTACATGCAGAGAGAGCATCCATACTACTGTATGAGAGCCTGCATTTGAGCTTTGCGTTAAAATGTGGAAGCTTCATCAAAGATGGCTTGAGTGACCTTTTTTATTGATGCTAAAATACATGCAGAAAACACTCTTGGCTACTTCCGGTAACATTGTCAGAATCAGAATCCATGTATTTCAATTGCTTATTGGTAATTATATTAATCTATTTCTATTCTTCTTATTATTATTATCTGTGCTGTTCATGGTTATTATGTTTTATATTTTTGTATTCTGGGTTTCTTGTGTTTAAGTTAGCTGACATTAGTTTACATAAGTCCAGATCATGATCAGTTTGTAAGGGTTCAGCAGATTAGTCTTTAGTTTCTGTTCCCTGTGGTCCTTTGGCCATCTTATACTCAGCCTTGTCCTTTATTCAGCCTGCTCCTCTCACCTGTTCCCAGTCTTTATTCAGTTCAAATGTCTCCAATACCTCATTGACCTAGATTTATATATTCAGTCTCCCTCCCGCAGACATGCACTCTTGGTCCTTTTTGTTTTGAGTCAAAAAAAAATAAAAAATAATTATAATATATATATATACGTATATTACATATTTATATACAAATAAATAAATACAAATCAAATAAAATAAAATAAAATAAAAAAGCAACCAACAACAACCCATGTTTGAGTAAGATGACAAAATTTATTTTCTCCTATGATTAAAACTTCAGTCTATCCTGTTTGTTCGTCTTCCTACTCCATTCCATCTTTTTTTTTACTTCAGGTTACTCACATTTAGAAAACACCCCCCCACACACACACACAATTAAATATTTACTTCATTAGAAAATAGGAGAAGGTATACAATCAATGAACTATTGTATGAATATTCAGAATATCTGCAAGTCAGTAGCTATGTTTACATTAATATGAGTAATCGGAATAAACGGCCAATCAAAATGAAAATGCATCACGTAAATACCCCAATCAGAATATTCTGATCTGATTCAGCTCAATCAGAATTAATCGAGAGGGGTGGTTTGTGTCAACTGATCTTAACCACGTGCATGTAAACACATAACCATGTTATTTTGGTTGTGTAAAACTGACCTAAGGGCAGTTTCACAAAACTAGGATAAGGGATTAAGCTGGCATATCCTGATATCCTGGCTGAATTAAGCCTCAGTTTGGTTTCACAAAAGCAGTGGTGCATACAGTAAGTTACCAGGACAATGGGCGGTCCGGGCTTCTGAATAAATGAAAATTATTTAACACAGTTATTTACACTTGAATTAAAAATATTTGACCAAAGGAAAACCAGAGCAGGACTAGAGAGAGATGAATATGATTTAGATTTTTATTTCTGTGACTTTACAACCCACGGGAGACACAAAATTAACATGAATGTTGTGTCTCTCACAGCAGTCGTCATTTCATCTCTCGGCTTTAGAAGGTCAGCTGGCGCTGTTAAAAATGACAGATTTTCTTTTCGTGATCTCTGAACTTTAGTCTCTGGACTTGTTAAGTTCTTCGTTTTACTTTGCGCTGTCATTTTCATGAATGAACACTTCCTCATATGTGGGGCTGGAAAAGTAGCCTCATATGGTGTTTTTGGGGAGGTAATTATGGTAATCTCCTCTCCTCATGCACAAGCACCTAAATAAGCATTCATCAGTTTACGCTGCTCATTTACACACGTTTACTGAAGAAAGAAGCGTTTGTTGAACCTGACGTGGCATGTTCGTAAGAACTGTTCGTACGATCAAAAGTAAGAGAAATTTAGGATAAGAATACGAAAATGTTCTTGCATGAGCCCCATTGTATTCTGTGCAGCCAGCCTGCTCCAAACCAGGCTAACAGACCAAAGATTAAATATAAGAATATATTTCATCCCTGTATTGTATTTTATTTTATTCATTAAAATAAGGCTCATGTGTCTGGCACAGGGGGTGACCCACCATCCCCAGAATTCACACCAGCAGAAGAGCTGGCCCTTGATATAAATAAAGGAAGGCCTGTTTTAGAAGGGATCCAGCGGTGGACAGCCACTGACTGTGTCCCACCCATAGAAACTGCCCCCTAAATACATAGTCCATCATTTTACTACTGAATATGCAACATAATCACACATTTCTGTAGTATGATATGGACCACTTGGTGTCGTGCTGAATTTTGGGACTTAGCAGCATACACAGGTAGAGGATGCTATCCTCAGAAAAGCAGTAACGCTCATGAAGGTAAATGTCGGGAAAAGTCAACTGGTTGGACCTCCCTTGAAACACTCTTTCCCACCTGAAAGCCCTTCTCCATACACTGTATTTGCTTCATCATCGACATTCAAAAATGGGCACATCATTGTAAAGCATGACATGTGTATGAAGCTACTTATATGACTTGACTTCACTGATGACACCTCAGTCATTTCTCAAATCCTCTCAACATGTGTGATAGTCTATTAAAGGCCTTTCTGTCAAACTACAAAAGCAGTGTTCAGAAAAACAAGCAAACAGAAAACAATACCCTTCATGGAGAATTATAACATTTATATCGATACCCTTCATAATGTTAAAATAATAACAACTTCTGACAGAATGTCAAAAAAAAAAAGTCAGATATATTTTATTGCAGGCTGATTTAAAAAAAACTTCCAAAAAGCACAGTGGTTTCTGATAGACGTGACCACTGACTGAACAGATAAGGCACCAGGTTTAACTAAGCCTTCCTATTAGCCTGGTCTGGAGCAGGCTAGCTGCACAGAGTATGTTATAATTATTATTATGTAAATTTGAATTGAGGCTTAATTCAACCAGGATATCTAAAAAATTCTGGCTTAATCCTCTATCCTGGATTTGTGAAACAGCCATCTGGAAGGACTCACACAAAGACAGACTGAAATTTGGAGGGTTTATTGACATGACTGAATTACCAGAAATATTAACATAAATGACATTAGTGTTTGAGCTGCTTAAAATGAGGGGTAGGAGTTTTTCATCCCCCAAAATAGTTGAGGTTGAAGCCGCATTAGAATAAAGGCAGGGTGACAAATGGCAATTAAGGGAGGTGGCTTAATCTTGCTGTGTGACACAGCCTTAAGGTCTTTTGAGGATGATGATTGGGAGGCGAGGGGGATCAGGAGAGTGAAGCTGAGCAGTGAGTGTGAGGCATTGGAGGAGAACAAGATTGGCTTTCTGAACAGGGAGGAATACCAACCACCACCAGAGAGTTGCGATAAGGCTTATCTAAGAACTGAGTGAACATTGAGCTGCTATACGGAGGAGAGGTCCGGGCAGATGTAGGAAGAAAAGGCTAAGGAAGACCAACGGCCAAGCTGCTGAAGGGAGTCCGAGGAGATGCCCTGGATGGCAGCAGATATTGCTGCCCCAATCCTAAAAGAGGGGCCTGAAAAGTGGCTAGGGGAAAGGTCACAGGAAGCTAGAAGTTCTCTCAACCTTTTGAGGAACCAGGATGGAGTCATTGGTGAGCCTTCGAGTGGGAGGGACAGGGGCCTCAGAGAGGAGTCGAGCTTATGGCATTTTAAGGCGAACTTAAACATAACGTGAAAGGGGGTAAAAAGGGCCATCTAGGCAAGCGATGGAGATGGAACATGCACCTTTTTCTTTAGAGATGGAGGCTATAATGATCTGGGTGAAACTTAAGGTCTTGTAAAGCGAAGTCTCTGGATGGAGTGAATACTCTGTTTGGTGATGTAAACTCACTTAGGCTCAAAACACATAAAAGGCTAGCAAAACAGATGGATACTTTTAAGTAGGAGGAGTAGGGTTTGAGATGAAGTGGGTAAAGTAAGTGTTTTAGGATAGGAAGTGTGATTGGTTTTCGATGGTCGGGCTGTGTGAAACAGTGTTTTGAGATTCCTTTTAAGAGGAGCGTGATGGCGTGATTAGCGAGGAGGCCCCCCCACTTGGTAGATGCCATTTGGTTAAAAAATCATTGTCTGCTATGAGGAAACATTTGTAAGGGAACCTGAAGAGGCAACATTCAAAACAAAATGAGATGAAGGGTAGAACAGTTTTGGTATGAATGGGAAGAAGGGGAGTTTTGTGAGCTGAGCAGAATTTAGAGAACATGTGCCTTGCAAATGTGTAAGATCTGAGTGTGGAAGGAGCAAGGCCTGACTTCATATAAGCCTTGGCTAATTGGAGAAAGGCTGGAGAGAGGGACTGATTAATTCAGAATTAGGTTCTCCGGAGAAGCAATCTGGGTTGAGAGAGGTTCTGCTGAAGGGCACAGATGGCAGAAGACCTGAAATTGGATGCGAGACAGGGCATCGGCCAGAGTGTTTGAATAACCAGGGATGTGTAAAGTTGAGATTATGAAATTGTTAATCACTGACTGACAAGTGATGTGGTGCAAAAATGGCCTGATGGATTTAGATGAAGAGCAGCCTTTATTAACTGCTTCAACTATGGCGAGGTTATTGCAGGAAGCAATGATGCACTTGCTTTCCCAGTGGTAGCCCCACAGGCAGCAAGCAATGGCGATGGGAACAATTTCATAAAAAGCAGAGTAGGTGGGAGTTGCGTGAAAAATGGGGGCCATTTATTGGCAAACCAGTTGCCCTGAAAAATCCCCTGAAACCGATGGATGGTGCGGCGTCTGTAAAAAACTGAAGAGAGACCGCAGAGAGGGCGACGCCGTCATAGACGACGGAGATGCCATTCCAATCCCTGAGCAGCTTAGCCCAAAATGCAAGGTCAGAATGGTCATCTAGGGTGACTTGGTCTGATAAAAAGGGGACGGATTGTGCTAGATCCAGCAGCCTGGAGATACATGAACGGTCTTGGGGGATGATATGCATGGCAAAATTGAGGTGACCAAACACAGATAAAAGTTAACGCTTGGAAAATGTTGATGAAGAGACATGGGACTGGGAAATCTTGAGGATGTGAAAGAGTTTCTTGAGAGGCAGAGAAGCGACCAGGGCTTCAGAGTCCAGGGCGATGCCCAGAATCTCAAACATTTTTGTCAGACCTATGGTCTTTTCCTCAGAAAGGGTAACACCAATGAGATGAAAAAGCTGCTTTAGTGAGAGGAGAGAGGGGCCATAGGGGGTCAATGTGCAGGAAATCGTCGAGCAGATGGTGCACGGAGGTGAGTCTGAAAATGTTGAGGAGAATCCAACAGAATGCCTCGGAGACAAATGGATTGCTTCTGCACCCGAAGGTTAAACAAGCAAAAAACAGAACCGGCAGTCCCACTAGGGAGGGGTGAACCAGCATTACTTTGAAAGCGTCAGGGATGTCAGCTTTAGCTAACCATGCGCTGCGCCTTGCGAGTTTAGTGAGTGAGATGATGGTCTATGGAAGAGTAAAAGAGAGAGAAGGGGGGCCTAGGGAGGAGGCTGTTAATGCTGGGATGGGTGCTAAAAGTCTGGGATGAGACATTTTTTACCTGAAAATTTTCGAGTGGCTATACCGAGGGGGCTGGCTCTGAACAAAAAAAGTGGGGGGGACTTAAGGGGGTCGATAGCGTAACCCTTTATCACCTCCTTTTGAAGCAGCTGAGCTACGATCATGGGTTCACTGAGAGATGACTGTAAATTAGGGCAAACAAGGGTTAGATGAGAAAACCTTAAGAGAGACCTGTGATGAGAAAATTAACAAAGGTGCAATCTGGATGAAGCTGGAGTATTGTGGCTAATTCGGGAATGACGATTGGAGTGGAGAGGTTGTTAAATTAGTGATTGAAGCTGTTTTTGCTGAAATTGTTGCGGGGAGGGCATGCGTGTTTGGGGAGAGCGTCTTTGCCGAAGCTGCAAATGAGGAGAAGACAGCAATTAGAAAAGAAAAAAACAGTTTCATTGAAATTATTGCAGATGGCGTTTTTGTTAAACATTTCTATCTTTCTTCCATGGCAATCAATATTTTGCGAGCTGAGAGGACAGGTTCGCAACAACTGAACAAAAGGGTAGGGCAGAGAGAACTTTGATGACCAACAGCACCACACAGGTGTCAAGAAGCTGCTTGGGTCAACATGATCAAGATTTTGTCGAGAATGGACCAGTCCAGGGTGAGATTAAATTAAGTGAGAACTGCTTTGGTAGCAAATGCTTTGTGATACTGGAAAAAATGGATCTGCTATATCTGAGGTGAAGGTCAGCAATAAGAGCTAAATAAGAGTCTAGCTTTGTTCGGCGGCTGGGGTAGACAGAACAAATCACATCTCATTGAAAGCAGCCAAAAACTGGCTGATGGAGAGGTCTTTTGTCAGGCGAGGGTCTGATGTTTTGAGAATGGCGGAAAAGCCATCAGCAGGAGCTACATGCTGATCGACTGCAGCTGGGCTTGTGACGTGGTGGATGGAGCAGGTGAGGTAGATTAAAAGTTGAACTTCAGTCCATTTGCACTGGTAGAACCACATTTTTAATAACTGTTTCAAAAATAAGGAGGTTTTATTTAAAATTTTGTTACAACTTCCATTTACAAGATAGAATGCTTTATGCAGTCTAAAAAAAAGAAAAAGCACAATTTATTGATAAAAAAAAAAAAAAAAACAGCAAATTTAAATCATCTTAAATGCCAGAATATGTTTTCAAACTAACCAAATAACCATTGAGCAATAGTTTGTAGCTTTGTAGCTTGAAAAACAGAGAAAGCTTTTTTATTGTTACTAAAACAACTGAATGATAGTGATGAATTACATACTGTGTTCTTGTTCTAGTTAGCTGTCTAATGTGTGGTTCAATTTTCAATTCAAGTAAGTGAATGTTACTCTGTGAGGAAAAAAACATGCTTCCCAGCCACTAATAAACAATAACCAGCAGGGGGTGACTGCTGTTAGGTCAAATCGGTATCTTCAAGAAAATGCCCTCAGTATTTAGCCTAAGTAAGTTTTGTTTAAATAGTTTATTGAGTTAACTACAAATGTATTTTGCACACACTATCAAGGCTGAATGATTATATTAGTTCACTGTTATTATACATATCAGACATACCTGAGTTTAACTATTAAAACTGAGGATAACTGAAAACAAAACAAGTTTCTAAATCAAGTTGACCTCCAACTTTTAAGTAAGAATTAATTTTTTTAGATGTACTTACTCCTTTTTCTCAGAACAGAACGGAACGGAACGTACTTATGAAGTATAAACAGTGTGCGTAAATAAAGTTAAACATAAAAGACATCAAAATTCTCTTTAAACTATATAACAACATAGCTTCACATAGCTTTCCTGCATAAAAAATATAGATTGTTGTCTATGTATTTGGACCTATTTAAGCAATTGTTTTGCAGTTACTTCAATTACTTTTAAGACTTAATTTCCAAGGGTTAATAGAAAAAAAGGAAAATGATTGTGTTGAGCGAATCTGCCTAACTCGGTCCTAATTCAGCCAGGATGACAACACTCAGATCCCTGTGAGCATCTAACTCCTAAAAGATTAGAAGTGACTGAATCTCTGCATCTGATGATGTGAGTGGTTGGGGGAGTTGTCCGGTAATCAGTGGGTTACACTTCACCTACCTGCTGCTGGTGGTCAGAGGGACCATTGGCAATGTTGCATAGCAGCCTCAGCTCTGTCAGTCTGACCAGGGCAGTGATGAGACCTATGGCCACAATGTAGCTTACTACCATCAGTGTGTTAATGTGTGTATGAATAGGTGAATGTCTGTATGTGAAGTGATTTGGAGTCTGTAGGAACTTGATAAAGAGCTATACAAGTTCAAGCCATTTACCATTCTGATTACATGTTATCTAGGATTTGACTTTACTTCCAGTTCTTCAAAGGATGAAATATGCATTTTTTTTGTTCCGCTTTCCTGATGGATCCAGGGGACAGCACCTCCCTTTCATCAGAAGGTGCTTTTCTCTGACAGCGCAGATTAGTGAGAGCCAAATGCATTTAGAGATGTCAGGCTCATTTTCTGCACTCTCACACTGAGGCTTGGTTTGCAATAATAAATAGTCCATCCATGGTTTTCATTCTCTGTCTGTTTTTTTTCTTTCTTTCAATCAATTCAGCTCATACAAATGTATGTTTACTCAGACCATAAAAAGAAACATTGGATTCAAATGATGCCAATAGCTCTGTTGGGGTCTGAAGGAACAATCACTTCACATTGGTTTGATCTCCGTTGAAAAAGATGAATTTAAATTGAAAAGAGAGGAACAGAAGGTAAGAACTGATACAGAGACAGGGAGCAGATGATGTGCACTGGGTCCAGTTTGGGTCACTAATGGCAGTAAGGAGGCTCGGTGACATAAATCTTTGGGACCTCTGTGTTCCCTGCTGAAGGGTGAAGCCTCAAACCTGGAGCTCCTCCTCCTGTTGATTGCCATCTCCTCAGAAGTGTGTTCAAATTTCCATACTTGTAGTGAACAGAATTATTTTGCTGTATTTCTTTTTTTTTTTTTTTTTTTTTACTTTTAGGCTTTTTGTATATTTAACATTTATTTTATTATGCTGCAGTTCTACAGAATTTTTAAATGTTTGTCAGAGGACTCGTGACTTGGACTTAGACTTGAGTCGCACTTAAGTACCTACTATTAGAGACTTAGACTTGACTTGGACCCTAAATACTTGAGACTTGACTTGGACTCGTGGTTTGAGACTCGCGAACAATGCAAGTCTTTTCGCTGCCCAGCTCACAATTCTCACTCCCTCAATACACATCCATGCTCTGCTCCCCCTCACCTGAGAACAGGAGGGGCCAGCGCTGTCTAATATTAATGATGCTTACCCTATGCTTTTATGCATTTAAAAATATTTTTTCTGGTATTTTATTGTAAAGTCAACAGCAGACTTGTTGGATTTGAATGAAACTTCATTGATCCCATGAAGGGAAATTACAGTTCGGAACAACCCATTCAAGAGATATATTTGTTATTTGTCAATGGCATGATATAATTACAGT
>JARVJO010000061.1:16023586-16043658 GCA_031762555.1 Cynodonichthys magdalenae | reverse complement strand
GTTGGTGGTCAGGGTTAGGCTGTAAAAAATAATAGAAGTCAATGCAAGGTCCCCATAAAGATAGCTGTACTAGACCGCGCGGGTGTGTGTGTGTGTGTGTAACCATTACAAAGTACAGTTGTGACATATGGGGTGGATCATAAAAGCAAGCATTCCTTGAAAGTATTCTAAGAAAAAGCTTGAAACTAAGTTTTCTTTAACTTTTGAAAATATTTAGAAATTTTCAACAAAACTTAAAAATAATGTTATGAATCTTTTAATCTTTGAAGCACGTGTTGTGAATGACAAGATCCCAAACTTTAGCTTAATACCTGTAAAAATGATTGAGTTATTGTTTGTGTTGACTATGATTATTTAACTGAATTGAAAAAGTTGTACATTAAAATTAATCTGTTTATTATTTCTGAGTTTCAATTAAATCTGTCCATTAGATATTTTGCCAACAGATAAAAGGTAACTCAAGCAATTAATACCTAAGTGTCTTTAGTGAAGATACAGTATGTAGAGGTCCAAGTATGTGTTGAGTATGACTCTCAGCCAGTACCACACCAGATTTTAGCTCATATATACAAAATCGATTGTCTGTTTTTGTGTTTGCTATACTTAGCTTTGACGGCCATCTTGAATGGGGACTGACTCCAAAAATGAATCAGTAATAAAATGACATCTTCTTTAAGAAAGTTTAATTCACTTGTTTGAGATATTTTGCTAACAGCACATACACACAAGACAAACACGATTAACAAAATCATTAATATGAGGTGAAAATCATATATAAACAGTGATTTCCAACTGCTGTGTTGTGAATGAAGGCAGTTTATTCTGCAGCAAAAGTTAAAATGTTGCCAAAATTTTATTTTTTCAAGAAAATGTTTAACAACTGTTATATGAGGAGGTAAGCCAAAACACTATTAAACACCTTTGTGTGTGAGAGAGAGAAAGAGAGAGAGAGAAAGAGAGAGAGAGAAAGAGAGAGAGAGAGAGTCTGTGTCTGTGTGTGTGCTCTCTCTCACCCTCTCTCAGAGTGTGCGTGTGCGCTGCGCATACAGGTAATAAGCTGCTCCCCACTGCGCAATGGAGCTATCACAGCGATGGAGATGACGCAAACACAGCCAGTTCTACGAAAAAGTGTTTCAAGACGAACATGGCGGCAACTTAGCCGAGGTCCAAGATGACAGCGGCCACCAGGAGAACCATTTCCAGGCTTTCCGCCCAGAGACGGGAACTGCTCGCGTCGGAGGGGCTCACAGCTCGCCTTTAATAGAGAATCGCGCAGCATCAGCACCAACCGAGAGAGGCTTGCAACAGCTGGTCTCCCTGCATCACCAACCCCCCAACATCCCCCCACCCCCTGCACATAAGCCCCGGAGTGGGACGTGAAGGAAAAGCAGGGGGGTGGGGGGTGGGGGGGATATGCGGTCAAAGAGGACGCAGTTTTCTCCCGGAGAGCCATGGACAGCCGGGATGCGGCAGCGCAAAGTTGAATCTGTGCGGGCGCGCTAATTGGATCGGAATAACAGCGCCGGTCGCTGCAGGCGCCCTGTACCGGCGGAGGAGGCACGGCACCCCCCCGCTCACCATGAACCCAGACAGGAGAAGCAACCGGAGACACCCCCCCCCCCCCCACCCCCCTGCGCCGACAAGTCAATGAGTATTGTGGCAGAGCAGCCCCCGCGGTGGAGTCGGCCAGGCCAGCACTCTCTCCCTAAAATATGACCAGGGGTGCTCGGATGCAGCATGACGGAGACTTGAAACCCCGGTTCGCACCCCGAGAGGACGAGAAGCCATTCACGGAGCCAGAACGGGCCCAGAGATGGCGACTGTCGCTGGCCTCTCTGCTCTTCATCACCGTCCTCCTCTCTGATCACCTGTGGTTCTGCGCCGAGGCCAAACTGACGCGAACCCGAGACAAGCGGTCCGACGCGCGGCTCGCCGTCACGGACACGATGATAGTGGGCGAGAAGCCCCTCCACCGACACCGAACCCCAACATTAGCTGACCCCCAGCACCTCGCCAGAGAGCAAGATGTTATTTTTATAGGGAATTCTACCGAACCTCTGTGGCGAATGGACACCTGTCATCCGGACAGCCTGTCCAGGGACTGCTTCACGTTCACGGACGCGTTGACCGTGTGCCTGGGCCTCTCTGGCGGAGGGGAAGAGGGGACACCGTCGGCGTACGTGAATCTGAGCGATTTGTACCTTTCTTTTTGTAATTCCTACTCACTTTTGGATTTGTTTTACGGGTTTACAAGTCCGGACGTGGCGAACTGCACCCTGGATACGGCCACGGGGGTGGATGTGCTGGGATGCAGGGAGTGCGTCCAGGCTTATCAGCGTCTCGATCGGCAGGCGGAGGACAACTACCGGGAGTTTGAGATGCTGGTGGAGAAATACGAGACGGACGTCTACTCGGTCAGGACGTGCATGGAGGAGTGCAAGGTAGGGGGACCGAAAGGGGAGGCCGGGGGTCAGGGCTCGCGCACGGTTACGCACGTGTGTACGAAAAGGAGCTCGGTTGTCATGGCAACCACCGGGCATATCTGCGCGTTATACGAATTCAGGTTAGAGCATCCAGGGTTTGCATCTGCATCTCACATCTGCAGAGATGTGCAGACTACTGCAGAAGAGAGGACAACCTTTTATTCTATAAAGTTTACAGCACTGTGCAAAAGTCTTCAGTCATATTTCCTTTATTTTGCACCCTTAGACTTTATTTTTATTACAATGCTCTAGTGGTCTTCATCAGTAATTCCCCAAGCTTTCTGAAAGACTTTGGTTGCTTTTCTACTTGTATTTAGTCCACTCAGAAATATATATCGGTTAAGACAATTATTGTAACTTGAACCTGCAAACATAAAAACAAATAACTTAAATTAAATAAACAGGGTTTTAAACAATTTAGATTCATTGATGTTTGGTTTAGGTTGTCTCTGTTTAAAAATAAATAAGATTTTTGATGCTTAAACATGGCGATTCCCAAAAATATGTTAGCTGAGAACTTGTCCTCCAATAGACAATCAAGTGAAAGATGATGCCCTGCAGGTATCTGCTGCGTCTGTCCCTGTTTCTTAGAAAACATGATTTTCAGACACCTCCAGTCTTTAGATACTTTTCAATTTTTTTTTTCACTGAACAATACATGCCGGTTCATGATCAGGTACAAGAACTAAAAGTGAGTAAGCACAGCAGAAAAGTAACAACAACAACAACAAAAAAAAAGAATTTGCAAGATCTTAAGAGAGCCTGAGGAAACACTGATCAAGATTATAAAGGTTATTGGAAACAATTAAAACAAAAAACTTACAAACAAAACAAAACATTAAAAGTGAATTAAAACTTCTGCAACATTTCTTGTTTTTGAACCTTTATCCTTGTATAATTATTGTCCATACAGGCTGCTGAATAAATTAGTTTTGAGGAAGTGACGTTTGTTATATGGAGTTTGATTCAGGCTGGATGAGAACAGAGAGAATGAGGGCAGACTGGTGCACATTTTAATATGGATAATAGCTCTCCAGTCATTTATGTGCCTAATCCAGGCTTTTCTCTGTCCCCAGTTCACTTGTTGGTTACTGTTAAGCACATGCAATATACCTGCCTTTTTACCTACACACATGCTGACCGAGATGTGAGCTCTGGGGTTAGGTATGTTGTCAAAGCTCACTCAGCTGGACTAAAGTATAAAACGCTGTAAAGAAAGCCAGGCATGAAACACCGGATGAATTCGGTTTCTTTTGCAGTAATTTGCTGCAGAGACTTGCCTCTGCTTCTGCCAGCTGAGCCGGCTCATGCTGGAACTGTCCATGGTGCTGAAAGACCTTGGAGGGGGAAAAAATATTTAAACAAAAACAGGGGACATTCATGTTCAAAGGGTTGTATTTTCTAGTTAATTTGGTTATTCATATGATTAAAAATAAAGCTCAAGGTCAACTAACAACCTTGATTTTCATATTAGTTTGTCAAGTTTACTTGTTTAAATCTAATCCTTAGTAGGTATTTTTGATGGTCATAATTTAAAATTAATGCAATGACAGAAAATGTAAATATTTGTGGGAGTCAGGGAGAAAAATCAGGCTTAAACCTTAGAAGGCAGGGGATTTCCTATCCTTCAGATCTGCTGTCATAATCACTCTTCAACGACTAATTCCTGTAGGAGAGACGTTGTTGAGGGCAGACAGTCGTGGTGTTCTGTTTGGCTCTGAGTGCTGGTAATCCATGTTTGAGCTGGAGTGGAAGTGGGTGGATACACCGAAGGATGAACTTTCACAAAGAAATCAGATTCTGCACGGTGTTAGCCTTGTGTCATCGTGTTTTTTCTAATGATTGCAGCATGCACGGCGCTACTTTCTATATCAAATAGGCACGCTTTTTGTCTTTATCATGCCATCTGAGCTGTTTGCTTTTCCACTCCAACTCCTTGCTAATGTAATAACACTCAGGCAGGGTTACATGAGACTTTTAGGCTTTTTAGCTTGTTCTGAAATACTAATCTGCCTCCCTGTTTGGGTGACCTTTTTGCAAAACACAGAACCTCACGCTCAACTTAGTCTGTTTTTATTTTTTTATTGTTTCTTGAAGAATCACTCTGTGTGGCAATTAAAAGACATACAGTATAAGACATCTAAAAAAAACAGCAATTATTTCATTCATGTCTTTTCTGTCTGTTAAATAGCTCAACCACAGATGAAACAGTGTTGGAGAAATTGCCATTTCAATTATTATTTGAGTAAAATGTGTGATATTACTAAATTAACATCAGACTGTAATAATCACAATTTAAAAGATGCAAAAAAAGGAACTGCAAAAATGACTTTTTTATCTAGGCAATAAAAAAATAATACACAGTTACTGTGTTTGCAACCATCTTTCATGCATAAAATAGATGCAACTCGCCCACAGTCTCCTTTGAGCAAATATGAACTGTGAGTTCACATCAGGTCACCTCTGTTTACTGTCTAAAAGAATCAGCTAGTTTAGCAGTTATTAAAAAAAAAGACACTGAAATAACAAAGTCACAAAGAGGTTCTGCAGTGGAGAAACAACAACAAAGATGATATTTAGGAATGTTAAAAAAATTGAATACAGCCAAACGGGAACAAAGACAAGCTAAATGATGATTTCGTAGCAAAGGCAAGATAATGTCTGCTAAACAGTTTTATAAAACACCTCCATGAGGTTTGGAGGAGACTTGCTCAATAAACAAGCATCTAACATGTGTGACTCATAATTTCAGCTTTGTCAACCCCTTAAGAAAATCTTAAGGCGTTGTTCTTCAATCATCAAAGTTCATAGCATGAAGCCCAAATCAACAAGACATCTGTAGCACATTTAGCGCTTAGCAGATCAGTTTTCACAGAGCCTGGGAACTGGGTGATACTAGAAACCTCTATAAGTTGAAATAGCATGACCTCTTCAAAGGTCATTGTAAGAAACTGGTTTTCATAACTTATTTTCTAGAACAACATCAAAAATATAATAAAACAACCAGAACTATCCCAGGCTGTACAGGAAGTGCTACAGCTAGCAGTTGCTTTTTGTTGTTTTGTGCTTTAAATGAAGCAGGAACATTTATATTAATAATGATGCACTTAACACAGCTTAAGGTGAATTATCCTTATCTGACTGGTGTCAGTCAGCAGGTATGAGTTTCTGTTATTCTGTGTTGGTAGCTTTATGTTGGTATTTGCTTTTTTATATGCTTTTGGTTGTCTTGTCTGGGGTCTCTGTTTATTGCTTTCTACCTGTGTCTGCTTTGGTAAAGTTTCCATCCCTATGCTAACTAATCTGCATCAGGTGTCTGGTAAATGCAGTGCTTTACTACTACTACTACTACTACTACTACTACTACTATCAATATTACTACTACTATCATTACTACTACTACTACTAGTATTATTACCACCACTACTACTACTACTACTACCATTACTACTACTACTATTATTACCACCACTACTACTACTACTACTATTATTATTATTATAATTAATATTATTATTAATAATATTATTATTATTATTTAAATAATGTTTCAAATATTTTTGAAAAGATTGGTCTGCTGTCAACTGGAAGCTATTGCTAACTTGTTTTTACTCCATCATCAGCTACAGGAACACTTTTACTTAAACATATTTTTGATTATAGGCTTTGGCTTTTAGAAGTATCACTTTAAATCAGCCGCTATGACTGCACATTCAGAACATTTTAACTGCTTTTAAATGCACTGAATTTCTTTACACTGAAGTGGAAGTGAAACTTTTTGAACGTTGAATCTTGAGTACAATAGATCCAGATGTTTTTTGTGGCTAGTGTAGAAACATTAGTTTAGAGTATGACATTTTATAATTGAGAGCGAATGAGAACAAATAAACTTTGAAAAGACACGGGCATAAAAGGTGATCAAAACTGGCAAACAGAGGCTTGTCCTTGTGAATAAAACAAATCAGAGAAAATGTTTTATTCACTAAGAAAAAAAGCTACAAAAAGATGTTAAAGATGAATAAACATTTTAAAATTCCCAGTTCTCCTTAAAAGATCACTCACCAGACAAGAGAAGTAACATGAAGCATTTTTGCAGCCTGTTTGTCAGTTGACAGGATGCTTATGGCTGTTTGTTGACTTGGACCCCCCCTGGGGCTGCTGTCTTCTCAGGAATGTCCAACTGGTGACAAGTTTTGAAGTCTGTAGCACACACACATCTTCACATATGACTGCTGGCCAAACTGCCTGTCATTTGTGTCACGTTGCAGACCCATGAGCATAATCTAACTCACTTCTCTTCAGTTTTATGTTGTTCACACCTTTTTAATACGCCTGTTGTTTCACACACAACCATACACTCTCATTTACATGTAACTTTAATCAGATTTACTTACAGAGGTAGGAATTTATTTTCTAGCTAGACTAAAAACATGATAAATTCACGAGAGTGTATGTTCATAGAGACACACTACACACACACATAAACACACATGCCTACAGACACAGACACAAAAAGAACCCCTTTGCACATCGTTTCCTGCAGGTCCAGACCTGGCTGTCCCTTCCGGTGTAATTTAATTTGCACTTCCATAATTCTCTGCTTCTCTGGCAGCTCTGTCTCCAGGGCTCCAGTCTCAACACGTTGATCTCCTCCTTCCGTCCATCAGTCACTGTCTGTCTGTTACTTTCACATCCTCTCCCATCTGTGTCAGCTCCGAGAAACATCGCACGTACACACATGTTGGGTATCTGTCTCTACATCCGTCCTCTCAAACATGTACAGAGGACGCATTTCCCAGCAGGGCACAAAGTTTCTCTTTTTTCCACTCTGCCTTTCTGCAAATACAAAAAAAAATAAAATTTATACAGATGTCGGTTATTGGCCTGTTCATAAACAGTCCTCCACATTCTTCTGTAACCTACTTGCTGGATCCTTTTAATACTGAACTCACATTTTATTTGAACATGAGTTAATTGTTTATTTCTCAGTAGCACTCCAGACCTTACCAATGAGACTGCTTATTTTTGGTTTTGGTCACAATAAACTACAATCTAAACTTGATAATAGTAAAGTTACAATGGCAAAGTTAGAAGATAAACACATGCATCCATTCACTTTTTGCTAATATTCAAAAAATTCTTTTTTTGAGGACTTCAGAATTTTCATTGATTTGAATGACAAAAATGTGCATATTTTGTAAAAGAAATTCTCACAAAAACAAAACAATAATTTTTGGGCTGAGATGTTAATAAATTAACATAATTTAAAAAAAATGTTAAATGTAAAACCTAATATTACCTTCCACTTGGCATGCAAAAGTTTTAAGCAAAGATCTTGCTATTTGCACTCAGAATATGTGCTGTGAATAACCCTCAACTACCACACAAAACTGTAGCTCATTGACTGCTATTATCATTATTATGTTTGCTAAGTTTGGCTAGCTGAGGCAGCCATCTTGAATCGTGTTAACCATAAGAGTTAGCTGTAAATGTGCACCCAATGTTTACTTTAACAGTGTTTTTTAAAAATATGTTAGTGGTTTCTGAGATATTTTGATAACAGATGGACATGTTTGGGGCATTATTCAGCTCATTTTTTCAATGTTAAAAAATTTCCACTAACATTTTATTGTTATTTATCTCACTGTTCTTATATTTAGCTAATTTTAGTAATTGTTAAAATTTTAATGTTAAAAATATATTTAAATATGAAATCCTAAATCTGAATGTTTAAACCTAAATGTAAAAGTTAAACTTGAAGTTCACATTTAGGTATTTCGAAATAGAATGCAGCCTTTGCTGTTGGTGCTCGTTCATGTTATGACGTCATCATCCTGAGACAATAGGAAACTGCTCAATTGTCTCAGGATGATGACATCATAACATAAGCCGATCACCAACAGCAAAGGCTGCGTTACATTCCAAAATTATTATTTTTTTATTATTATCCTTTATTTATACAGGAAAAACCTCTTGAGACTCATTGTCTCATTTACAAGAGAGACCTAAACAAAATACCTAAATGTGAACTTCAATATTTAAGGTTTAACTTTTATATTTAAATTTAAACATTTATATTTATGATTTATTATTTGAATATTATTTTTTAACATTTAGTAAAAATTAGCTTAGTGTAAGAACTGTGAGGTAAATAACAAAAAAAAATGTTAGAGCAAAATTTTTAACACTCAAAAAGTGAGCTAAAAATAAATAAATAAATATGATACTGATTTTTTTAAACAATTTATTTTACACTTGGCGCCCGACACACATGCACCATTTTTACATTATCACCCACCTTTCTTGGCGGTGAGTGATAAATATGGCTTTGACAAGTTATTGTCACTGCAAAAAGTAGATAGAATATTGTAGGATATACAGCATGCTTTGCACAATAATAGAGGAAAGATTTGTCCTACATCTCTGAGAACATAATACTATAGCTACAATTATATGCAAAACTATTGAATCAATGACCTTTTTTTATTGTTTTATGTTTTCATAGAACCAGATTTTTTTGTAATATTTAAAGGAAAAATAGAATCTCAACACAGCACAGCTAAATACACATGTTGACATTCTAATTATTCAGTCAATCAGACAGTAACACCATGGAAATATTTAGAAAGAAACAACTGGCCACATTTACCTTCTGAATTATAATCATCAGACTGCACCTTTCTGCATCCAGGGCTCCATGTAAAGTATAATTTCCAGCGAACTTAAAAAAGAAAACTGAGAGGAAAGCAGCTAAGACACAGCTACAGCAGTAATCAGACAGAAGTCATAGTACAACTAATTAGGGCTGCACTGGCTGTTGTTACTGGCCTAAAATAACACCACAGACCGACAGCACACCCCTTGTGCAAACTTTCTCTGAGAAACAGCCTGACATGCGCTTCACACTCAGCACTGGGGTTGTTGTGTGTATTTGGTGTTTATGTGACAGCTCATACACTGCAAGAGGCATTGCATAATGACATGCATTCGAGCAAAAAACAAAAACTAAAAACAAAACAACAAACAAGCTTAGTTTTCAAGCACAAAGCTGTAATTATATACAATACTAAATAACACAAAAATAAGTTTGATCTTATTAGAATTTAACACATCAAGTCCAGTTTGAGCATGAGCAAGAAAATCACGAGTAAAATACAGTGAAAAGTGAAGCATGGAGTTGTAGTTGTAATTTTCTGGAATTGTATAAGAAAAAAAAAATCAGGTAATGAAGATATGCTATTTAAAGATACATGCTGTGGATCAAGCAAAACACTGGCTGACAAGTTATATTCATCTGCTAAAGCTTATCTGAAGAGGAACAGTCCAACATGTGAATGATCCAGAACAAAGCTGAGCAAAATTCTGCCCCCAGGAAGTTTTTTTTCTTTACTTGGGCAAATCACAAATATTGATGTTTATTTTTATAGTATTCTTCAATCTAAGCTAAAACAAAAAATAACTTTTTTGAGCTTTATATCATGTTATGATGTCATTCTTTCACCAAAACATACCCAAAGTGTTGCTTTGACTCGTTCAGGCATGTTTGAGAGATCCTTGATTTTCCTGTTGTAGCCATTTAGAGGTGAATAAACATTTGCTACAGCAAAGCACTGCCTATTTACCCAAAGCTCCTCCAGTGGAGTTAATTTCCCACGGAGCACCCCTCTCCTGTGCCTCCCCCACAAAGCTCCACCAAACTAACAAAATGTGTCTTAAAAATGGTGGATGTTCATGATTTCATTGCAAAACATAGCTTTATAATGATCAATAATTATAGTTTCTTTGAAAAAAGTAGCTTAACATTTACATATATGTATAAGTGTGAAGAAAATTTTGTAATTGATCAACTGAATGTTTGATGCAGTATTGTATTTTACACATTCTGATCATTGCAGCTGTAAGTTTAAAACAGAGTTGGTCTGTGTGTTATCAATGTTCTTTCTGTCTGTAAACAAAATTGAGTTATGTTGTACTTCTGACGTAAAAGTTACCACCTTCAGGGGTTGTAACCAGGAAGAGACCAAAGAGGTTATAATGTTGAGGTTTTTAGAAGAAGGGAGTTTTGCAGAGTCTCTGTTCAGATGCAGTCTGGACAGACTGGGCTGCTTTGTTTGGGGTTTCTCCCAAGGTCACTGAGGCCTGTGGTGTGCACTGCTAAAACTGATTGGAGTCAGAGACGAGAAAAAAGTTGTTGAGAGTAAATCCAGTGGATTCCTGCATTTATTCGGACATACCAGTTTGAATATCGCATTTTTTATTCTACAATGGGATTGAAGATATCAAGCTGAAATGTCTTGTTAGCACCTCTATACTCGCTCAGTTCTTTCAGAAAACGTGCATTTCGGGCATACTAGCAAGGTTCAACTGTCCTGAGTTGCCATTTTCCAAAACCGAAATTATATAATGTTGCTTCGTTTTATACAACAAAATCCGAAGCTCCTAAAAACGGTTGAAATGGCGTGAAGCATTGTTTTGATGACGTGCTGAAGTGGGAGTGTCGGAAACAGGAGGTTCTTCAAGAGACAGGCCGATTTCTAGGTGTTTAGATGCTACGCCATGATGCAAAGTCAAATTTATTTTTGATATACACAGCATTTTTATAACAAATGAAGGTAACATAGTTATCTTATTGTTTCAAATACATAATACACCCCCTTTCAAACAGTAAATATATAAAGTTTGTAAAAATGACAAAAATTTAAAATAATTAAAAAAAAAGCAGAAATCTTATCCAAATTCTTGACTGAATAAAGTAAGATTTTTGGCTAAAGATCAGTTTTAATTCAAATATCACCTAAGATTTCTTAAAAATTGAATGAATTTACAGTAGGTTATTTGTTTTCATTTGATGACAGAGCCCTGATGGAGATTATCTACTTGGATGTATTGTTGAAAACAGCTTAACAACAGATCTCCTTCAGTGAAATGCAACCTGAAAATGGTCAAACCTTTCACATGCAGCTCTGTTGTTATTAACATGTCCAAGAAGACAGTATTTCACAAAATAAAAAAAGAGTGTAATGTCAATATTGAAAGGTGAGCTGAGTTTTATTGCATTGCTTTCCCCTCAGCAAAGCCTGAGATTTTATTGTAATAAATCAAATCTGCTTGCTGAGTTCAAAATAAGAACAAATTCTCTAAGTTGATTATAAAATGTATCCATTTACTGTAAGGTAATCTGTTTTAAAATTCTATGACATTTAGGTGATATGAACTCATTTTTATGTACATTTGCTTTAGCTGCAAATAACGTACGGTGGGTAGAGTAGATGCCTCGTGCGTTTGTCCCTCTCTTCCTCACGTTTAATTAGAGCTGTGCTGCTTCTCTGCGCATCTTAAACATGGTGGATCCAGGGAAACTCCCCTTCACGTGAGCTGTCAGTGTTTGTTTCTCCTCCAGGCGGGGTGATAAGGGAATGTGCCTGTAGGGGAAAGAAAACCAGAAACCAAAAAACAAAAACAGCAGCCACTCTATGGAAACAGCCTCCCCTTCTCTGCTTATGTAAGATGGAGAGACTGTGCATTTCCTTCTTCATGCCTCTGAATTTTGTTTAAAAAGACATCTGCTTTCAGATTTATTAAAATTTATACCATGGATCAATAAATCTTTCTCTGTTTTTTCCTCTCTCTCACTGTTTTTTTGTTTCGTTTTGTTTTTAATTATTTAGAAATAAATGTTTAGACCACAATGGCTACAACATTGTAATTTATTAACAAAATATAATTTTGATTTAAAACTCTGGCATGAAAGGTGGTGGGTAATATGCATTCCTTTGAGGATTACTAAAGATTATTTTATGGAAGGTTTTGATTTCTTTAACATTTTTTAACATAATTCGTCTGTTAAGTACCTGCCAGCTTATTTGGTGCAGTTTTAATTGCAAAAAGGGAAATGAGGATGAAAGTTCAGTACTCCAAGGAGCTTTATTTTGAAACATAAGCCACCTGGGAGGTGCTGCCATGGCAGCCACACAAATATCCCTTTTTGTACTGAGACGTACACGTTCATTCAGCTCTTATGCATGAGTGTGACAATGATCTGCAGACTTGATTGTTTATTTGAAAAGCAGAGACATTTGCTTTTCAATGGAATGAGTCATTGATATAAATGGAATCTATTTCATCAGAAGTTCATTAAAGCAGCTCTTACAAGAAGCTATTTGCAAGGCAGTGGTGGAAGTGTAATATTTGGTATTATGTCATTGAGACTGTAAGGTGTAATCATCGAAGAGGAGCAACATAACAGCATTTTATTTACAGCTAAATTGACTGTTCATCTACTGTAAATAGTTTTTACATCACACGTTATTTTGTCTTACATGCATGCTGAAATATGCATTTTTTTGGCTAATAGCTTTATTGTAATAACTTGGTGAAAATATAAATACTGCAAACTACACGATGAACTGTGCAAGCCTCTGTCTTATCATGTCTCCACATTGGTGGGCAATCCTGGTCCTTGAGGGCTGTGGCCCTGTATGTTTTACTATTTTCCTTGCTCTAACACAGCTGATTCAGTCATTGAATTTCCTCTTCCAAGTTCTGCAGAAGCTTGATAATCACCCATTCATTCAAAGCAGGTGTGTTGGAGCAGAGAAACAAGTAAAACATGCTGCGGCCCTCGATGCCCACCCCTGAACTAGCAGCTAGTCCAAGTGTGGCTAAGTTCAAAACGGATTACCTTTGTCTTAGAATAGAATAGAATAGAATAGAATAGTCTTTAATGTCATTGCACAAGCTTGTACAATTGAAACTGAAAACAACTCCAGCCTTATCAAATTCATAGCGATTCATGCAAACACTGTTTTCTAATCCTCTGCATTACATTAAATTTTAAATAACACCTTTATTTACAGAAAAGGATGTGATTATTTGCAAATGCAAATAGAAACAACTGGTTTTAGTAATTCTGGTGCATTTGGGACAGAAAATTATGTTTCTGCTGGAATCTTCTGAAGCAGAAACCACTGTGATGTTTTGACTGGACTTGCTTTAAGAAGTATTTCTCTTTGAACTTGGCCTGTTCGAACTACCTGTTAGCTTTTCAATCCAGTCAACATTAATAAATAAATCTCTGAAAACAAAAAGGCTCTCAAAACCACTCATATACATGGATTTGTACACATATGTGTTTAATTAAAACTCCTGGTTGTTGTTCTTGTTCATGTAAGTGTTGTATACTTCTGTATACCTCATTTGTTTGTTTTGTGTTTGCTTTTTCAATAAAGTAAAAAAAAACAACAACAAAAGAAAAAGCTCAGTAAATTTACAAATGGTGAACCAAAATTTGCTGTGGTAGAAGTTGAATTATTCCTAAAACCCTTCTCCAGCTGTTCATTAAAACTTTAGCTGTCAATTCTGTTTGGATGTTGAATACATTTTATTGGAATTTTCAAAACTGCTTAACCTTTGGAGTCAATCAGATTCAAGGTGAGTGTCACAGCTATCAACCTTAGCAAACAGCTGATATTAGTTTAACATTTACAGCTGTATTCAAATATATTCCTGTAAAGAATGCAAGACCTTCTCTGGTCGGTTTTACCTGCAGTAATCTGCATGGTGGTGAGCATTTTTTTTTTTTTGTGATGTCTTTTAGCCCAAAGGCTTCAGCTGCATTACCCCCATTGCATCGCCTCTGAACTGAAACCATGCCAACTCTGATTTGCATGTAGCCTTAAAAAACCCTGGATTGAAGTCAGATTTAGGATTATGAGAGAATGAAATCCCAGCAACTTTTTATCCACATATAAGACTCTAAGAGAACAGAATATAACATATGAATCCTACTGCTGCACTGATAAAAAATGCTACAGTATGAGCAGGGAGACAGAAAGCAGTCACAGCTCCCAGACTCTGGTGACATTCTCACATTACTGAGTCATCATCATCCTTATCATCAGTCTCTCACAGCATGTCCTGGTTTGAAGACGGCACAGTAGAACAGAGACGACAGACACACGCGTTATCATCTCCATAAACTTTTACTGTACAGGAGGATGGGCAGACATCCAGTGCATTGTAGCATAACTGGCACGCACAGGAGGGAGGCTGACAGCAGTCACACAAAAGAAGCAAATAAAGTGGGGTAGGAGAGAAGGAGAGAATGACTAATGAATGGTTAGATTAAAGGAAATAGCCAGTGATGCGTACTGAATGACAGGCTTGCATCTGACAGCCCTGACATACTGTAATTTCTCTGTGTTTTTGTACAAACAATTGATTCGAGCACCTGGTTCAACATAATCCTTTCCATTTTAATCAGGCTGGTGTTTATCTCTCAGTGAATGAGCGTGTCTGTTTGCTCGTCGCCGGTGCACGTGTGCATGCCTGGGTGCACGCTGGGACAGCTGACTGATATGTTGTGACAGGAACAGGAGCTGTACAGGAATATTTTGACATTGAAGAAAAGATAACATGTTGTTCACTTACTTGTAAAGAGTTAGGGGAAGACAAAATCACACTGATGAATGTTTGCTGGCTGCAGTCATTCAAGCATTAACTCATTTTAGTGTATTATTGGAAGAAGGGAAGAAATAGTGGTTTAGCAGCTACTAAATATTGCTCTTTAGTTTGGCAAATATTAATTAAATTATAAAGATTTGACTGGCTGAAAAATCAAACTGGTCGGTACCCTAAAAAAAGTGAAATAAATGCATTTCCCGAAAATTATAATAATTGTAACAATTGCGTAAATACATATGCAGAAATACTGTATACAACCTACGCCTGCAGTTCATTCCTCGTTTTTGTCATCATCATGCACAAAAAAGTGTTTGATAGAAAAAAGAAAAAAAGATCTCACACTAATTTAGCGTCACAGCAAGTAATACAAAATAGTACTCCTAATACTAACTTTGCTTAGCACACCCCTACCCCCCACTCCATCCTTAATCAGACTGTACCCACTCCTGGTATTCCTCCTCCTCCACCTCCCTCACTGCTCATGTGCAGGATGGTCCAGTTTTTTCAGCCCAAAATGTGCAATCGACCCAAGTTCTCTGGGATCAGGGAAGGAGAAAAAAGACAAGGAGAGGAGGAAATAATGTGACAAAGACATTTAGAAGTTAATAATTTACAATTTTTTTATGTCCACTAACTTTATGCAGTGGCCTAAGATGTAAACGACTTTGATCTGAGAATAAATCTATAACAGATGCTGTGAGGTTAAGAAGGTGAAGTGTTTTGTCATTCAAGTTCAAGAGTCACTTTCCTGCATGTACTAATTGTTTTTCTGGTCTTTAGCAAGTATTCAAGTTTTGCAAAAGCCTGTTAATAACTCATTCATTTAAAATCCAGTGTGTCAATGTAGAAAAATACAAGAAATGGCCCTTGAAGATTAAGAGAGGACACCACTTTTCTAGGTAATGCAGTAAAAGTCTTTGAAAAATCCTGTGCAACCCTGTGACGAACAGGTGACCTGTCCAAGGTAGACCTCATCTTCACCTGAAGCTTGCTGGGTAAGGCCCCAGAACTCCAGAACCATTAGCAACTCTAATCAGTACAAGTGGAAGAAAATATATGTGGACACAAAGTGTTTTACCATAAACTACATACGTGTATGATTTATTTTAAGTCACTTGCTTACGTTTTTGTTGGTCTTTAAATCATGTTTTACTTTAATGTAGCATGTCATGTCTCTTTGGTCAGGAGGACACCAAAATGTACCGAATTTGGCTGTTGGCTCGACTAATATTTTTTTTGAAATTTTGCCACCATGCAATTGTTTATTGCCAGGGATGGGTTCCATTAAAACTTTATCCATAGTACTACTTTTATTGATATTGCTTATTAATCCAGTATTTTAATAGTACTCTCATTGGTGCTTTTCTGTGGGAATAAAACAAAGCAAAAAGAAAACATAATAATATTAATATGCAAAACTTTTATTTTAGGACACTATAGAACACATAGGACAGACTTTGAAAAGCCACTTCAGTTTAATTTGCATTGTATTAACTACATGTCTGCTTTTTTCCCCATTATATGCTAAATGGATGCAGAAGATGTCAGATTTGATCCTGGCAATCTAAAAGTGACAAATCCATTTTTTTTTTCAAATCCGACACTGGCCCAGGCCACTGCACAAGTTCATAATCGACATGCTAACATGTAGCATCCATAAGCTACTGTAAACACCACACTGAATGTGACGCCACATCAGCACAAGAATCCTGACGGTGGAAATGATAGCTTGTTTCTTTGGACAAAATCTAAACAACAGCATGCACCGTGTACGCACTTGTTATATAACTACTCTGGTACTGTTAACGATGCAGTTTAGGCTGGAGCTTATTGATCTGGTCAAAATGGCACAGAGGACCAAATAATTAAGTTTTAAACGTATGTTTAACAACTTAGCTGAAAATGTTTTGGCTGAAATGAGATGTTAAATAAAATGCAATTAAAAGTACTAGTACTGGAGCTAAACCTGAATTATTAATGTTTGAAAAACTTGTAAATACAAGATTCAATTAAAGGCCTGGGATATAAAATGTAACACCATAGTAATGGGGCAGTGTGGCTACGTAAACATATGTCACAACAGTATTCTGCAGTCTACACGGATGGCTTACGGCCTCGGTCTATGTGGGCTGCAACCTTGAATTGGAACACATCTTGTGTCTCATGGTCCACTGCACCTCTTGGTACTTTGAGTCATGTCATTGACTGTTCAGATCAAGGGATTAAACCACGTTAGCAAAAATAAGAGGTTTCTTTCACTATTCAGTTGGCAGATAAATCACTGTTTCGCTGCTTCATTTAAAAAATATATTTTAATGCAGTTCACATTTAAGCAGCTTCTTACATCAAATGTTTATATAATGTTTTACAGGTTTGACTTTTTTAAATAGCATTGAGCCTGTTAAAAACAATGAGAATGTTTATATTAATGTTTAAATCAGGGGTGTCCAATCATATGCTGTTTCAAATTCATTATATTGTTAACTCTTTTAACTGAACAACCTAGTTTCTAAATATAAAATAAAAGATAACATCAAAGACAAAGCTGTTTAGTTTCTTGTGTGAGTGTATGTAAATTGGCAGTGAGATTTACAAAATTGCGCAGGAGGCACCACCTAAAATCATGCCTACTGCGCCAAATTGGCTTGGGTTGACATCTTCCAAGCATTATACATTTTTGCTTGAAACTTTGACATTAACTGTTAGACATAACGCTGTCTGTTAACAAATTATCTCTTTAAACTACTGCATATATTTTAGGGAAACTTTTGGAAAGTAAGTGTTGCCTGTGCATCTACTATTCATTAGAGTTTGGAGTCAACCCAGTTCAAGTTGACTGCTACAGTCATTGAGAACACAAATGTGGCTCTAATTGAGTCCTGTTTAGAAATAATGAGCAACATTATGTAGTAGTAGAAATCAGTTATAACCCAACAAGGAAACTAAGTTAAATGGTCAAATAACTGAGAAGGTAACAAAATTTTAAGTTTTGAGGACTCTGGGACAGTTTGAAAATAAATGATATTGATGTTTTTGATCAAAACTACTTTGACAGTCAGCGATGCACAGCACAGTTTTACTGTAATTTAATTGACAGACAATTATTTCCTGTTTAGTTTTTAAACACCATAGCTGTCTCAAGACCAGCATAGCCACAGTGTTTATGCCAACCAGGCTTTTAACATTGAAACAAAAGTTGTATTTCTGATTTTATTAGTCTTTAATTACAGATTGAATGCAACATAATATAATAAAATATGACTATGATCACACATCTACATCTCCTGACTGGATAAAAAACCTTTAATCTTGCATTAAGACCATATTATACTCTAAACACCTCATTTGAAACTGATGCAAATGAGTTTTGCTATCCTCCTCTCAGCCGTGTTTCATGAGGAGACTGATTATTCACATGATTACCACAACAGCACCTAGCAACCAAATCAGAACGCAGGCGTCTTTACTGCCGGCTGGTACAAACTGGAAATATGTCAGATCAAAGTTTGGTGGTCCAATGGATGATTTACGAGTGGGTTGAAGCTAAGTGAGCAGCGTTATCCTCACCACTATAGCCTGTGTACTCCGACAGAGTAATTTGATTGTGGATGGGGCAGCGGAGGGCAGTGCTTTGATGGCTAACGGTAGAAAATGAAATCGGAACAAAGGGGGCTTGACCTGTTTTGACAGCACCGATTCTTTGTACTTTTTTCTTTATTTTTAACCTAGAGTGTCTACGTGCTAAAAATAGGATTTCCAACTGCTGAAGTGTCTCTATTTTTGTCTAAATTATTTGCCTTGGTGAATTTCTGCAGTCTTTACTCATGTTTCCTTTTGCCTTTTGCAAAGCTTATTTTTAATCTTCCATATTTTTTTTATTCTTTAACTGCTCCAAACTGCCATTCTGCTTCTTTTCACACTTGTCTCTTTTGTTACAGTTTTTTTTTCTTCACAGCATCACTGACAACCCCTCACTGATTCCCTCTTATTTATTCATACTGTACACCACTGGCTTCAAACGCACAGAGCAGGAACTGCAGCTGCCCTTTCTCTTTCTGTAAAGCATCACTGCAAAAAAGTACACATTCAGAAAAAAAAGTTCAACATAGTTATTTGACCCTTTAAAATGGTTGTTGAAGCTGAAAACATTTTCTGCAGCTCATTGAAAATGTAGGTATCTCATTCCTACAGCAGTTTATTACAGAACCCCTCCTCTACATAGAGGCCTATTGAAGTAATGCCCTGTGTTCACAGCAGCCACAAATCTATTCATAAGCTCCATTAGGAGTCACAGTTGTTCAATTTGTTCATTAAATATTTCAAAGCTTTGTCTTTGTTTTGTGGCCATATTTTTATGCTGAAACTCATTCAGCTAGTATAGTGGGTGTCAGTGCTGTTCTCAAATAGATTGCTATTTAGTGTAAAAAGTTGCTCCAGAAATTTTTTATAAATATTTTTATGGCCCACCTGTTTCAGCTTCAGAACATTTTTTTTTCCACCAGTCCCCCAAAATGTCAAGTATTGTGATTCTTCTAAACCCCCAAGTCAAGTCTGACACTGGCTCCACACCTGCTGTGTGGAATGTGGGCTGTGTGAGTGTAACTAGTCGACTGCTTTGTGGCTGTCTGTGTGTTCACACTGCTGGCCTTTCAGTGCCATTGCTGCTGCATTGAGACTCTTAGCATATTCTTTTGTTTTTAGCAAAACGCAGATATGGATTGGTTTGGTCTATTGACAGAAAAACAGGAAAACAAGTAAATGCACTAAAAATAAAGTTTAAACCTGATATTTGGTTATGCCAACAAATATATTTCTGTCTGCAAACAATTTCAAGCTTTGGTGAGTGGTGATAAAGAGTTTAATTTACTTGACATGGATGGATGGATGGATGGATACTCTATCTAAAAGACAAACACTGACAAAAAAGTGAGCTGTGATCAGGGCCGGATTATCATTTCAGGGGCCCCTGGGCACAACGGCCTTTAAGGCCCCCCCTGGGAATACTATTATATATATTATATGGATTTACATCAATCCATGACACTACACAGGTGGTGTAACTTATGCTTATATAAATACATGCTTCTTAATCTTAGTTCCGCCAGGACTACAATTCAGATTGTTCCA
>JARVJO010000061.1:15992417-16003530 GCA_031762555.1 Cynodonichthys magdalenae | reverse complement strand
CTTTTCAGGACCCCACCTTGATGTTTCAGGACCCCATTGTGGGTCCCGACCCCAACTTTGGGAACCACTGCTCTAACATAATGTGTAAAACTGCAGGAAAACTTTTATTGGATAATTCAATCAAGATGGCTGTAAGTGTCATTTATTAATTTAAGACGATCTAAATTTGAAACTTTAAAACTTTAAGTGGTGTTTGATGTAATAAAACAAGGTTGACATTTGCCGACTCAAAGTAGAAACTTAATAGGATATAAAAAAATGTTTCTAAAGTTTTGCAACTTAAACATCAGCATTCAAGACACAAATAAATATTGTGATGATGACTCCAATCTGATATTTTATGTAAACACACTGTCATGGTTTTAGGGTCTTTGTTTTTGTTTTGTTCTTTAGGTTGAGTCCAGTCAAGCATGGTTTTCTTGGGTTTCATTACGTTTACAGTAGTTTTTTCTTTGGTTTATGTTGCTTCTCTAGCATCTTAATTTACAGCTTTGCTTCTTCTCCTTAGTATTTTCAATTCCACCCTCCCTTGTCTTTCATTTGTAATCAACATACCCATTTTCACTTAATCGCCCCTCCCAGTGCTCCTTTTTTATCCTCATTATGTTGTCAGAATTTCTTTGATGCCTTTTGTTTCAAACTGGTTTTGCTTCTTTACTTTTGTTCTTGTTACATTGGATTTCTTTGATTTGAGTTGTTCGTGTCTCATGTCAGTGCGAGTTTGTCTCCTGCATGACTTCATTCAGATTGTGCTACAAACACTCAGCATAAATAATGGCACACATTGTCATATTAGAGGGAACACACTGGATTTTGGCAGGAAAGACTCTATGTTCACATCTAGATGCCAACATGCAGTAGCCACACGAGCCACTCTGACAGCTTTGTTTGTTAATGTGAAATCCTTACTTTTCAAGCATTTACTTTCATCGGGACACTATTTGGTGGGGAATAAAAGGATGCATACCTGTTTTTGCTGCTACACCTTTCCCCAACCCCCCACATTTTAGGATTGAATGTGTTAACCTACTCGCTCTTTTGTATCTGTGCAATTAATAAGTGCCTTCCTTTAAGGAAGTCGTGGCAGGAGGTAGCCAACTACTGTTCAAGCTGCCTTATCTGCTCTCGCTGTGCACCCCTGCTGGCTTAGCTAGTCTGAAAACCCACCTTAATATAGATCAGGCACCTGGGAAAACAGTATGAGGTCTTGGCCCTCTGGCCTGTTCCAGAGCTTTATTGATGGGCACTGAGCCGAGCTGCCAATATCACAGCAGCACCCGGACCTAGAGGCTGCCGTTTTGACTGCATTTGTGTCTGTGTGTGCGAAGGGAGGGGCGTTTTGTGAACTGCATATTGTGTGTGTTGGTATTGTGGCATTTTTGCTTTCCAACTTTTACGATTTTGTTCCCATCTTTGAGAAAAAGCCCCTGATGGGCACATAGTAGAAATGTCTTTGAACAGCCAAACATCCATGATTGACAATTGCACACATTACACCCCCCCCCCCCCCCCACACACACACACACACACACACACACGCACACACACAGACTTACCACAGACATTCACATTTATTGAGAGCTTGGCATGGGGTCAAAAGTTATTTTCCATGAACAAGATACAGTATATATAATTAAATTTGCACAGTTTGCAGTTTGTATTTTGGTTTTATTTCATTTTTTATTTTGCCATAATGCTAGTCATATAGACCATTTTAAACTGAGATATTAATCATTCTCTTAATGACTCTCTCAGACTACAGAGGTTACGGGACCATGTGCCTGGTGCGAGAGTTCACTCATCCCTATGCTAAAGACTAGAAATGAGGGAGACACAAAGAAAACAAACAGGCAAATGAAAATGATCATCCTCATTTTAATTTATTGACCTCATTTTAATTTATTGTGCAATTAATTGGTTTATTGCTTTTTGCAACAGGCATACTTGTAACTCCCAAGTCGTTACAGGTCTTATTTACCTCTCTCACTCTTCTCCTTCCTGTATTGTCACTCAGTTTGTGAGAAGGGCCTGCTGTTTGCAGAGTTGTACATTTCCCCTTGTCCTTCCATTACCTGATGATGGATTTACCACAACACCTGGGAATGTTTAGAGCCTGTTTAGGAAATCATTTTGTATTCATCTCCAGACTTGGACTTTTTAACAGTTTTACCTCTGAATTGAATTAAGACAGTCCGCCTAAAATGGGTGAATATTTATGCTATTTTACATGATACTGAAGAAATTATTTTTATGTATTTATTCTTTAGAAAGGCTAATTTTCATTGACCATGCCTATTTTATGACAGCAATAAATAAGGAGAGACCGCTTATGTTTATATAGACTCTCAGTTTATATATACATATACTATATATATAAATGAACACATGAATATAAAGCTGAACTGAGAGCAAAGTGTAGAAAGGGCTGGACAGAACAAGGGGAAAATGAAGAGGTTGTTAATATTTTATTAGTTAATTAGAGACTGTGCCATGTTCTGAGCGAGTGTGCAGTAGCTCTAGGCTCCTTGGTGTCATTGTGGTTGGCACAGTCATCACTTACTGTACAAGTCTGCTTCCGATAGCCTCTAATTTACAACAAATATAATGCTGAGACATGAGGAGTTCTGTTTCACTGCACTAAACTGAGGGAAAATGGTTGTACAGGAAAAAAAAACACTTGAAGATTAGAAGATGCACTATCTTGGTATCTGGGACTTTTAAACTCACAAAATGACCAAAATAGAAATGAATTCATCTTTGTCAGAACTCTGATTATCTTCCCCATCATGGCTATATGTTCTCCACTCAGAAAATATACTGTACTACTGGTTTGACTAACTATCACGCTATCATTATTTTTATCAAAGTTGCTTTCAAACTCAACTGATGAAGTTAGGCATTAGACATAATCCAGCTGTCTGTTTGCTTCTATACTGTTGCTTGGTCCTGGACTGTCAAACCCCAAAACTTTCCTTTAGAACACCTGTTACATATCTGAAAAGAATTGGCCTCTCAGGATCTGATTTTGTTAAGTAATCCTGCATGTCAGCTGTTTATACTAATAAATTTGTTTTTGCTTTATATTCAAGTACTCACGTTCAGCCTGTCCTGGGTTCAAAATCCTACTGATACCATGTCATGACCCGAAGGTTTCAATTAAGACCAATTTAGAAACCAATTTGACAATGAATGATCTTGCTATAATGAACAAAACAGAAAAAAAGTACAGTTATTATAGTTGTTTAGGGGAATACATCAATGTGACAATACCTTATACCCAAGTCCTCAGGTTTTTTTTCTTTTCAGAAAGAAGGATTAAAAAATAACTGAATGAGCAAAAAAGAATAAGAAATCACCCAAAACCAAATGTGACATTTGCACAGGTTCAAGTGTTGCAGCAAGATGTTAAAAAAAACCCAGCTGAAATCATCTTTTTTTGATTTGTTTCGCAGTGAACCGAGCTAACAGCTCAGCACTCTTGGCAGCTCCAAAGTTTTACCATCACAGAAATGTAAGAGCTCACACTGAGGGCCAACTGTGCTGCTGCATTTATCCTGATGAGCCACAATGTTATATGGTATACCCTACTGCCTAATGTGCTGCTGGTTCCTTTTTATCTTGTCAAGGGAACTAGGGTAAATTATGATTATATAGGTTGATGTGCATAAAACAACCACTACTGGGTAGTTTGGTGCTAAATGCATAGATTCAGAACAACACTTTGATTGCCTTCATTCCACACGTCTATATTTCTGTTTTGCAAGTATCTGCACAGTGGTGCAGCCAGCATTGTTGCCTCACAGTTTAATGGTATTAGATGACACTCAGCTGGGGTCTTTCTGTGCGTCTGCATGTTTTCCTCTTGCATGTTTTGTTATTTTCTGTGTATAATGTATAATTTTTTTCCACTGTCCATGAAATGTTCCTCATAAAATGAGGTCAGGACCAAAATATGAGCATGATGGCCGTTTGTCTCTTTGTGTGACCCTGTTTTGGACTGATGACCTGTCTGGAGTTTGGCTTTCACCCAGGGAGCCCTGGAGATTGGCACCAGTTCCTTGCAACCCTTAGTTCAAGTGGATACAGGAAATATATGAAATGTATGTGAGGAGAAAAATTTCCTAATATTCGTTGCAAGTGATATACAGATATAAAAAATAATAATAATAATAAAAACATTGAATTTATGTACCTGAAATGCTGTGAGCCACATCACTGCATCATTAAACTCCAGCTCTAAAGATGCCAAAGGGGAAAAAATACATACGTTTTTTTCAATCAAAGCTTTGCTTCTTCTGTGTTTTCTCTACAAAAGAGCTTTAAGGAGCAAGGAGAATGTTAGGACAGGCAGAAAGGATAGTTAAGGACAGACGGGCAGTTGTGAGGAAAACAGTGGGAGGCATTTACCATCCACTGAGAGAAACCATAAAAAAGCCACAAGTTACCCCAGGCCTCTGAAGAGCATGGAAGGAACAAGAAAAATAAAGTTTGTGTGAAGGGGCGTTAGATCAACAAATAAAAGACATATTTTAAGAAAAGAGTTAAATGTAATAGGATGCTTAAAATCAGAATACATATGCCTTCTTAATTAAATGTAATTTCTAAATAGTTGTTAAGAAAGAGTTGATTGTTTCCACCAAGGATGTTTATAAGTGAGAATGTCACTTTGGGCCCATTAAATACAATAATTTATATCATAAAAGAGAGTGAATGTGGTTTTGTTTTGCTTTGGAAAAAAAACTTGTGATTCAGACCAATAAAGTGAATAATTAAAAGTTTAATAGCTGTATCTTGAGGTCATTTTGTCACTTACCATATGAACTTTCACATACGGTAAATGTTTTGTCTTGATTTTTGTTAACACAGAGGTGATGGTGCATGTTTTCTTTTATCATAAAGAAAGATTTTATAAAATATTTTCTTATCTTCACCAAGTATGGATTTGAGACCTAGAATAAAATCACCTCAGAATACTAATCATTTTAGCAATATAATACTGTTTCATAATTCAATTACATTTGTTTCCTACAAAATGTGCTGCAAATCTCCTTTTGCTGCAAATGAGAGCTGCTGTTTTTTCTTTATATAACTTTAATCAAACATAATATTCGTGCCCCCTGACAAAGCTTTGATTTGCCTTTCAGTTGATGTTTAGATCAATTTTCCCCACTTGATGTTTCAGCACCATGGATTGCAGTAGACAAAATAGCCTGTTCTACCTGCATTTTTCAGTCAGCTCAAGCTATTTTTGGTCTGCAGGTTTACAGACTAGAGCTGAAAAAAATGAAAGTTTCATCAGCTATTTAAACAATGCAGAAGAAAAAAATGGTTGTGGTTGTATTTGAGTGTTGTGCAATTGCTTCACTGTTAGCAGTTGCACAACAATCCCTTCATATGCACTATCCATGTTTTGTATAGAACTGTGACCATTGAACTTTGAGACCACTTATAAGAGTTTCCTCTCCAACCTAAGAGAGCAAAAGCATTCAGTTTCTACCTTCTGTGTTTCACAGAGGAGTTAGTTTCATTTTGAGAAATTAACATTCTGCAGCTTTCACTCTTGCTGTTTTTAGAAGCTTTTACTCCTACACTCCTGGGTCCAACTTGCTGTGACTCAGCACTACTAATTGTCTTTATAGCATGAAGAAACCCTCAGGGGTATCAGAAAATAACCTTGAGTAATAACTCACATTCATACTTTGTTTAGCTCAGGCCTATTGTTTCCACTTATATCATGTGATCATTATGTGTTTACTGAATGTGACTCTGATTACATGTGTTTAAACTCTTTAAAACACTTTGCTGGCAAAACTATAATAAGGTTATGAACAATTAGTATGTTAACTTCAGCCAATTTAATACAACTTTAGCTTTAATATTTTTAAGCAGTTCATAGAGCCGTGCTTTTTTTATCTTTATTCAATTTCCCAAAACAATTTCTGACAGAAATATTATAGTATTTATGCTGGAAGTACCCCAGGCAGTACCAGCAATGTTACAGCTAGCTGCTACTATTTTCACTTCCAAGCAGCTACAGAAATTTAAATAAATAACATTGTTAGCAGCAGATTTCTTGAAATGTTGGTTTTTAAACTTAGTGTTCTACATGCCTTGTGAGCCAGAGGAAAAAAAATCCACTGTGGAGGATATTAGAATTCTATTCTATTCTATTCTATTTTTCAGGTCTTGTGTATTATAAACTGTTGTCACCAAATGTTATTGTCTAACTCCAATAGTGACCCAAAACCTGTAACAGCTTTAGTTTTGTTGTGGGAACTTTTTTCTTATTTTAATAAATACACTTACCTTCAAATGGATTTATTTTTCTTTTTTTGTCTGTTATTTTGGTTGTGTTTATGTGAAGGGACTCAAACCATGAGTTGAACTGTTTTATTACAAGATAATTAACATTGCATGCTTAATTTGTACGTGCTAATTATGTTTTGGTGTACAATATGATTTACAAATTAAAATTAAATGTGGCTGGTATTTTTTATTTAATTTATATATTTTTTTATTGTGTATACATTTATGGGAGACTGGGTCATTTGAGCTGATAGACAAACAATAATGATCTGGCGGTTGTGTTTCTGGCTGTGAAAAGTCTCTGGATCAGTAACTTCTGACTTCTGGCACACAAACAAACAACAACTATAAACCAAAGCAACTTCACTCCATAATCATTATTGATAACTGATAATGCAGTCAAAGAAAGAAAAACTGACTCTGTTCTGTCAATGAGTTAGAAAAGCTGCCTTCTTTCATTATTGTTGTTCTCAATAGAGATTGGAGCATTTTAAAGCTCCTTACAGAGAAGCAGTTTGTTCCCAAAGTTTCCCTTTAATTGACATCCAAAAACTTGCTTCATCATAACATTTGAATAAGAACTAAAATGCTTACAGTTCTTTGTTCATCACTGCAAAACCATTAAAATGTATCATCATCCATTATAAAATAAAATCAGTAAATACACCAGTGGGTATAATTATAATTAGTCTGTTTAACTTTCTGGATGAAAATCAGTAAATCAGCAAAATGACTCCATCAGTGGGCTCTCGTTAAAAAATGCAACCATCAGTTGATACTGTAATTCTGAAGTCAATATTTTATTGTCATGAAATTATTTCATTAAATTGTGGTAAAATCTAACATTGGAAGATTCAGGAAATGGATAGGTTGACAGTTATTTTTAACTCTGTTAACACTGTTAGATTGTTGGCAGAAACTACAAAAATAACAAAAATATTTGAAAAGATTTGGGTTGGTCATGAATTTAAAATACCATGTAGACTTCCTCTTACAAATATGTTTTGTTTATTTAACAGAACATATAATGTGCGCTGATGTGATAAAGCCAGCTGAATGCATGCATGTCATTCCACTCAAAGCTTTTGCATAATGATTTTATTGAAATATTAAAATCTTCCACTCTTTATGCCTTATGCCATGCAGCAAAATTAAAACTTGCCATCATCACCTCGCTCTTTCAGATTACATTCCCCCGCCCACTTCTGATTTTTACAGGAGCGTAGCATTTTGCCATCCAATCAAAACGTATGTTTCATGCATGCTTTGGAATGTGCAAAAAGTCTATTCGGAAATGCCGTCCGTCCATTTTTACACGTCGTCGGGTTGTGGGGGCAGCAGCCTAAGCAGAGAGACCCAGACTTTCCTCTCCCCAGCCACTTGGGCCAGATCGTCTGGGGGAATCCCAAGGCGTTCCCAGGGAACAGAGAAACATAGTCCCTCTAGCGTGTCCTGGGTCTTCCTCTGGGCCTCCTCCCAGTGGGATATTAGCTTTAAGGAAATGAAAAAAAAAATCAGCAGCATCATACTGTTTCTGTATGATGGCCTTAAATTTGAGGTAATGACACATCAATTAAACTAACTCCATTTTGTTAGTAATATATCTTAGATGCATTCTACATACTGCTTAAATGTGAGAAAGGAGAGATTTACTGTGCAGCTTGACGTGATCCTGGCCATCAACTCCCACACTCTCTGCATCTCCACAGTATGGAGCATCCACTGTCTGTCAACACTCCAACAGAAGGCAAACTAAACAACACAGAGGGAAGGGAATAAGAATGTACACAAACTATTCAGAGAGAAATGAAAACAAGGCCAGTGTGTTACGTCATACATACAAATGCTTATAATAAACCCAGGTTCAGGTGTCCTGAACTGGGCAACTGTGGTGGACTTTTCACACTTTGCTATGTTTCAGCATCATTATGTCAATGGAAAGTATGTGATTGATAATACAACTGCTTATAAAGTAGGGTCCCCGTGCAGCAAAAACGTTGAGGAAAAACATGAAAATGTCCTGAAAAAAAAGGATTTGGGAACTCATTTTAAGTTAACAGTTGTAAGTAACTCATTATTTGACCTAAGATTAGAGAAATAGAGTTTAGCTTTTTTAGAGGGCCAAGCTAACAGCTATTTTAAGTAGCACCAAGACCAAAGTGGATTGATGTTGTGTTAAAAGAACTCCACTACTGGCACGATTTGCACTTCTAAAAAAATTATGTAATGTTAAATTAACAGCAATCGATAGGTAAAATAACATATCATGAACTGCTACATTTTTTTGTACTGGCATTGTTTTAAGATGGCAGGAAGCACATTTCAAAATAACATATCAGCCTCATACCAAGTCTCTAGCATGGTGGTGGATGGGTGATGATTTGAGGTTATTTTGCTGCCATAAAATCTGCTGAAATCTACTGAAGTCTACCATAAATTATTCTCCATACCTAAGTATTTTAGAGAACATTTTGCTTTTTGTACTTCACTCTGTCCAAATGTTAGCTTGTCAGTCTGGTATTTTCCCAAATCAAAGTCATTCACACAGTTCTCTGCAATAATCCATCCATTATATTTTGCTCACTTGGTCCTTTCAGGGTCACAGGGTTACTGGTGCCCATGTCCAGCAGTCAATTCGCGAGGGGCGGGGTACATCCTGGACATGTTGCAAGTCCATCACAGGGCCACATAGAGACAAACAACCATTCACACCACAGGTCAATTTAAAGTTACCAGTTAGCCTAACAGTCATGTTTTTGGTCTGTGGGAGGAAACTGCAGTATACAGAGAAAACCCAGGCATGCACAAAGAGAACACGTAAACTCTACCCAGAAAGGTCCCCTGGCCGGGATTTGATCAATCATCATTTTCAACAGCTCTACTAACTGAGCTACCATGCCACCCTATCTGCAATTAGTAAGGTGTTATTTGTTTATAAACCTTTTTACAAAATTCCAATTCAAACAAACTGATTTGTTTCTTAAGTGACAATAAGAAATATATTTAGCCTCATTAGCCTGTACGGTGCCGATCTCTTAAAAATGATGAATGCATGTTTGAACACAGACTGAATATATTTATTACAAAACAGTGAGAAAAGTCCATAATCCAGTTTAGTAAAGTACAGTTAATAGTGCTGCAGGACCTGGTCATACCCTTCCTGTTCTCTCTGTATCACTTTTCGAAGGCAGAGATGACAACTAAAAGTAGACTGGATTGATGTTCTCCTTCAGCAAAGCACTCAGAGGTCTGACTTTTTCTCCTTTCACCCAGCCCCCCCTGGGCTAAACCACTTTTTCAGCCACCTGCATTGCACCAGTTATGCTTCACTTCCAACTGAAAGGATCCAGGTGTCCAACGGAGTCAGGGCTCTGAAGTGCTCCCAGCTCGTCCTTCTTTCCTTTGTCTCCCTCCCAGTAAACTCTGCAGAGCTGATTCATGTGTAATCAGGTATTAATTCCAACCTTAGGTCAAATATAAAGTAATTTCACTCTGTAGTATTGACTGTGAAGTGCAGGCATCATCCTGTGAGAGCAAAAAAACAAGGGCGTAAAGAAAAGCTCATGTTGCTATTAACTGACTCGTGTTTTTTTTCAGCCATGGTCTACTGATGGAGTATAGTTTCTTTTTATGATCAGTGGTTTAGGATTTGTTTTGTTCTTGTTCTCATGTTGTTTGTCTTGATTTTCTTGTTTTGCAGTTTGTGAGCACTGAGTGTTGTGTTGTTTAGTGTACTTGCCACTTTATGCCCTTAGTTCTGCATGCTGCTCTCCTTTACACCTGGTCTCAGCGTTTAATTTCCAGAATTGCCTCCAACTAACTAACAAGAGAAATGACAAAAACAAACAAACAAACAAAACAATAAATATAGCAGCTGATGTGTTTGTTCTTGTGTTAAAGTTTGTAAGCTATGTATTGTCTCTTATTTGAGATTTTTATGTTAATCAACTCCCTGCCTTTAGTATGGCTTTTTCTGTTTTGTTGTTTAAATTTTGATTTTTCCATTGAAATTCTGTCCAGTACACATGATCATTTGGCTCAGCATCTCTTCTTCTGCCCCCCAAACAGCTTTTCATTTAGTACCACCCCTGGGTTTTATCATTTATATGTATTGGCTCTGTTTGGATGTTTTTTTATTTTTAATTGCTCAGTAATGTTACATAAACCTTATGACACTAAGTACAGCCTTATTTTCCATCACATTATTTTGTACAAAAGAAACATTTCAAACACTATAATGCATGCATAACATGGATCTGTTATAGTGTTTGAATAATGTGTGTATTATGTAATGATTTGCACTACTATAAAACACGGAAAAAATATTTGCCACTACATTATTCTTTTAAGACTTATATTTAGGAAAGTTTGCAGTTGTTCTCCGTTCTGTGAAAAATGCGGACACAATGGGTTGAAGCTCAAAATGATAAAGAGGCTGTTTTTTTATCAGCTATGGTTTGTGTTTTTACAAATTTACATGTGTTTTGTGTAGCCATTTTTTATTTTGGTCTGATTTTAAAGACATGTGGCTTGCTTGGTAAAAAAAAGGATCATCTGATGCATTAAAAAGTTTCCCAAGAGATCAGAAGACTTCCCATGAGCATAACAAACAAATAGGATAGATATTATTGTGCTCAAACAATAGTTTCTTTATCAATTATTATTTTTATTAAGATGCTCATAAACAGGTAATAGAAAATTTAAATATATTTGGGTATATATATATATATATATATATATAAAAAAAAAAAATTCCCTTCTCACCCACCGCGGGTGGTCTTCTCTCTGAGCTCGGGTCCTCTACCAG
>JARVJO010000061.1:15955409-15975035 GCA_031762555.1 Cynodonichthys magdalenae | reverse complement strand
CAACCTCGTTACCTTTTGGAGTGAAAATGGTTGCCACAGCTTGTAAACCTTTGCTAAATTATAAAAGGCCATGAAATACGTATTTTTTTTACTGCTTCTGAGCTAAAATTACATCACATGTTCTGTGTGTGATATCTTGTAATATTGCATAGTAATTATGCTTGCCTTACTTTCAAGATTTGACCAGGCAATCATCTTTTACCATGCTCACTTGGAGCATAAGATCCCATACACGTCACAGGCTACATCCTCTTTTTCAAAGTAACATAGGAAAATGACCTCCTTGTTTGTCAAATTCAACCCTGCACAGATCAATATAGTGCTGATACCAGATTGGTGTGTTTTTTTTAATTAGGCACATATGTGTTTATGGTAGATGTGTTAACCAGTTGGTATATTGGAGTGGTCTTTTGACAAAAGTTGTTGCTTTCAAATAGCAAGTAGAGAATTTTTTTGTCTTTCCAAAGTAGATAAATGTGTTAACGGTAGGATTGGGCGATAAATCGATTTAAGCAATTAATTTGAATTTGTCATTTATAAAGATTTAATTTTGGGAAAATCAGGATTTTTTTCCCACCAGTGCACTCTTTGAGGCTTCTGTAGTTCAGAGGTCATCCCACCTGTCCCTCAAGACACTTGTTACACGGCATGACAATAAGCCAGCTAGCAAAGAGGATATACTTCCCAAAAAAGGCGCTGTTTCTTCAGTAATCTGGAACTGGTTAGGTTTTGCAACCTTAGACTTGGAGCAACAATCACCTCACTGCAAAATCTCGCTCTTGCCACAAAAAGCAGGAGTACAACAAATTTGTTTCAACACCTGAAACAGAGGTATTTCGTTAAGTGGGAAACAAAATCGATTAAAATCGAAAATCAAATTTGGGATAAAAAAAACTGAGATTTGTATTTTGGGTCATATCGCCCAGCTCTAAGGGTTTTGCAAAAAGTTTGAAGCAGATATTTTGCAGATTATCATGCAAATCTAGGCTGTTGTCTTGCTACTTGAGTGTAAAAGATTTTTGCTAACTCTGTGTAGGGCTACCTGCCATCTGAGTATTGATTATTGGCAATATTTTTATTATTTTTGCATTAACGAAGAACTCAGAAAAATCCTTTGAACTGTTGTCCCAGACCAGCTTCAAACCCCCCAGACCAGGACTCTGTTTTATGACTGTTTTACTAAAATCCCCCCACAAGATCTGCTGCTACGCTTATCAGCAACCACAGATGGAAGCCATCCACAATAACTTTGTTGTTCTTCTCGGAATTACCAGACTTCTTTAACGATCTCCAACCACAAACGTGTCAAAAACTGTCACGTTCTGATCTATTTACACCTTGAGAAACCAAACTCCCTCCACCTCTGTTTTCCTCAAAGACTCTGTTTCTGTTCTCTCCAACAGAGTCATAAATACCTTCCTTCGACAGAGGAACCTTCAGCGGAAAAAAAATTAACAAAAATTAACATTTTGTTTGTGGAAAAAAAAAAAGAAAAGAGAAAAGAAATCTGTTTGTGTATCAAAATGTCTATTTTATATCTGTTTAATCTGCACAGATTAACCATGTTGCTTTCAGAAGATCCAGACGCCTATGGAGATTTTCTAAATGTCTGTATTTTTAAACTATGCACAAACAAAGTTTAAGTTTCTGTTGTATTCTGTTTATCAGTTACAGATGGACATTCTCTCTTAATGATATGCAAAGCATTTAAACTAGGAATCTCCATTTTTCTTTGAAAATAAAATTTTTTTGCTATTTTTTTTTTTTTTGCAGGATTATAAGTTATTCTCATACTTAAGTTGTTTTCTGCTTTTACATCAATTTTTGATGTTGCCCAGGAATTTTACTTTACTAAAATAGTAAAGTAAATTAATCATTTTGTAAATACAATCACATCCTTTCCCAAATATTACTGTATATTGGATGTTTTTTAGACATTCCTTATCTGTAAATCACAACCTTTGCAGCTTCAAAATGACTTACTTTCAGCTGAAGAAACAGGCCTTATTTCATCTGTCTGCAGCAAACATTCAGGCTGTGACCTCGACCTCACTGAGGAAAGGCTACCCCTCCTCATATAACCCAGTTTAGCCTGACTCAAAGCTGACCTGCTTTTTTTACTTAACAGTAACATTTTGTGTTTTGGTTTGTGTGTTTGCTCTTCTACACACACACACACACACACACACAAATAGCTGCAAGCTGCAATCAACCTATTCGGAACAGTCACTTGTTTTATCAGTCACTGCAAAACAATGAGAGTAAAATCATTTCTTGTTTTGCACTTTTACTATTTACAAAGAACAACACACACACACACACACACACACCACACACACATACATACACACCCCCACGCACCCACATACAAAACCAACCATGTTCTGCAGACTCAGTGTTTAAACAATATATGTTAATATAGTACAATAACTTACAATGCATATATCATTTGTGCTTCTAAATCACTTTAAGCACCTGTACATGTTTTCATAAATGTATCTTGCATTTTTTTTATAATATTAAATACTAATTTTCTTGTTTTCTTACTAGATTACTGTTTTTCTTTGACTAGTGGCACACATACTGAAAAGGCAAACACCTTCCAGGACCTTAAATGCTTAACTTGATCATGACATCATTCTGCAAGCTATCATTAAAACTCATTGCTTTCCCTTACAGAAGACCTAAAAGCAGTGCGGGGGCTGCTGAGCTCTGCTCTGCTCTGCTCTTGCACAAACGCTCATCCTCTCCATTGCGCTGATGCTTGATCTTGCAGATTAATAAGTAAACAAGAGAGTAATTGGTCTCAATGTAACATTCAAATGACATGGGTGTTACTACAAGGACACTTATCATGGAATATTACACATTACTCAACCATGATGATATGGCATGTCATGAAAAGTATTATTTCACTGTTTGCCTTCCTCCCAACACACCCAACCTCTCTCTGTCAAATCCTTCCTCACATAAGCCTGTGACTCCATTCATGGCTGACAATGTGACATGCTTGCATTTGTCTATACTTTGGCCTTGTGAAACAACTTTCTAAGGATCTTGCATTTGTTTTGCTTATGTTCCATTGCAAACATTATATTTCTGTATCATGCAGCACACGTATGGATGCCTGTGAATGATTGTCTGCTTTTGTGATTTAGGGTTATTTTACATGCAACATTGCAGAACATAAGCTGCATACTAACCTAATCATTAAGACATAAATGAGAAAATCAGAATGTATTTACAGTCTTGCACATGGCAGTGCTGAGAGAAAGGCAGGGGCAGGCAGTGATGTGAGGGGAAAGCTGACCAATTTATCTTCAGCTTATATCCTTCCTCTTCTTCCAATGTTTGCAACTCCCCATTTCTCTCCTGTTTCTCTGCCTCCTTTCATTCTCTGACAGATAGAACCATAGGGGCGGACAGCAATCTTGTTGAATATATCAGACCCAGACTTTCCACCTGTAGTGGTTTTTTTTTTTACTTCTTCTTCTTCTTTCTTTGACTAATTGGGAGCAGCAAGGAAACTACATCTTATATTTGGCCCAGACGTTGTGACCTCACCTGATTCTGCCATTCCTTCCTAATGTTGTCCTGCATTTTAAACACTGCCTATTTGGGCCATTTTTATGTCCGTAAGTGTGAAAAATCACCACAAGATGAATGTGATCATGAGGAACTTTTTTTTTTTTTTTTTTTTTTTTTTATTTGCTGGCTGCTTTTAACACTGTTGATTGTGATACTCATGGTCAAACATACATGTCAACCCCTTTGGACGTTTAGGAGCTGTTACTGGTTGCAGGCTGACTGTTGGCTGCGCTGATGACAGCACCTATACACCTGCAGCGCAAAGCAGGAGGAAATGAGGACGAGAGAACTTATTTTTAGCGGCAGAGTGGGTTGGAACATGGTTATTTGATGTTATTTATTGTTTTTTTTAACCTTCTACAGGCTCTGACATGTTAAATAAATTTATAACTGAGTTTTTGAAACAAATCTTTAAAACTTGAAAAAAATCTGTGAGATTGATCTATACGCCCATACATCTACAAAATGAGGGAACATCCATGTAAATTACAGACAATCTGTACAACTTGATATGTATGGTCAAACTCAGGAATGGGCTGGAAATCCTGGTGTAGCTATAAAGTGAACCCGTAGGGTGCCTCAGGGTTTTATGCTTGGGCCTTGTGTTTCCTTAAAGCTTACTGGTACAAATAATTCATATATGTTTTTACTGATACAAATAATTTAAATAAGGTGTGTGTTTTATCATTGGTGTGCTGCAGATAAACAAATGCACTCATTGTTGAAGCCTTTGATTAGCAAAACCTTCTACACAGTGACATTATTTATTTATTTATTTATTTATGTATTAATTAGAAACTGAATACTCTCAAATTCTTGTCAGCTAAAATGATATGTTGTATTTTTGCTCCACAGAGATTTTTGACTCTTCTGACAACCAAAGATAATCATTTATCAAAAACAAGTGTTTTTAACATGCTCATTTTTATGTCTGTAAGTACATATGCAGTTGTTTGAAGCTAAAATTCAGAAGAGCTCAAGAGTTAAATATTTAATTCAGCTGAAAAAACAATATCACGTCCCAAACTCTAAGATAAATTAACCTTTCTCTGATTAAGTGTTATGTACACATTAATGTTTGAAACAACTCAACTGAAAATAAAAGGAAAAAGTCACACTATATTTAATAGGATTATGCATAAAACTGGTAATAGCGTGTCAGAAGTCCAGCTCCCCTCTGATGACACTTTAGCAAACCTCATGTAGAGTTAGCCAGCCTCTGCACAGTACTTCTGTTTCATGGCAGGATCCACAATTTTAGCTTGTCTCAGGTTTGCAACTGACTTTGATGTAGCTCAGATAAAACCTTTATCAACAATTACTTCTCAGTTTTGTTAGTTTTTAATATTCCGATAATTTAACAAGTTAGGATCATACAGTATGTTGTGTACTGAATGAACATATGTTTGCTTGTATTTTTATTTATTAATGAGTAGAAAGAGTTATCAAGGCTGTCTCATGTTGTTTTTGTTCATTAGAAATAGCCTCCAGAAATGACAGTCAATCAAATATAACAGCTGTCACATTAAGAGATTGTTTTAATTCTTAATGTTTTTGTGTTATTCAGATAATTTAAAGCACATTTATAAAGTTGGTTTCTTAGGTTTTTTTTTTGTCTTTTTACAGTTATTTTGTAAATCCAATATTTTTTTGTACACACAATTACCTTTACACGAAAGTTGCATAAAATTGAAACATTGAGACTAAATGTTTTTCATACTCATTAACAGCACTGTACCTGCAAACTCATATGGGTTGCTAGCTCAGCCACCAAGCTATATTGTTATCACCAGCTATTATTTTTTCAGCTGGTGCTGGATTAGATACAATAATTAGCAACTTCTCATTACCCAACATTGGCCTATCAGTTCCAAACTGTGGCTTATCCTTAACAAGATCAGTAGCTACATCTGAAAGAATATTAGCCTCTGCCAAATTCATGTTAGTCTTAATTTTGTCCAGAAGTCTGTATCATAAAACAGTTTCTATAAATCCTATAAGCAGAGATGCATTACGATACATACCATTCATCTGTCACTGTAGCTTTGAGTAATGAGAATCAACTTAACTCCCATTTATATAAATGACTCATATGTCCCAGTGAATCATTAACTTGTTTTCAGCTTTAACATGATGGGTTAGGGCTAGGTTAGTTGGAGGGTAGCTAGGAAGGAGGACACTGAGTGAAGAAATCTTGTTGGACAAACATACTAGCCAGATTAGAACTCCTTCAGATGCATAGTTGTCAGCAGGGATGAAATATAAAAGTAATGAGATGATGTGATATACCAGGTTGGACTGGTGAAGAGGGATCTGAACAAAGTGGGAAGGCTGAGTAGTTAGGGGAGTCGTCCTGTAACTGGTGGGTTGCCAGTTCGATATTATGTTCCATTCGTCTCAGTCGTTGTGTCCTTGGGCAAGACACTTCACCTGCCTTGCCTGCTGTTGGTGGTCAGAGGGTGGCAGTGCATGGCAGACCAGCTTCTGTCAGTCTAACGTGGCTGTGGCTACAATGTAGCTTACCACCATCAGTGAAGTGTCTTTGAGTGTCCTAAAAAGTGCTACATAAGTTTGATTTATTAATATTAAATCAGACAGTATAGGACTGGATCAGGACTAGACCCTATCTGTACAGCCCTTTGCTGAACATGAGCCAAATCGTCAAGAGTTGAGAAGAATGAAGGTGAAGCTGAGGGATTAGGAATTAAAGATGGATGCAAAGAACAAAGATGAAGGATGAAGGGAAGAAATAAAATAAGGGAGAGGAAGGGAGGGTGTCGAGAGCACAAGACAAACTATTCTGAAGGAGGCTTACCAGGTGATTAGAGCTGCGGTTAAGGTGTGGTCTTGCGTACGGACCCAAGTTAACATATTAACTTAATTTGTGATCCAACATTTTGTCTTCTACTGCCATAAGATTAAACAAGAGGAGTTAGAAGACTCACTAAAAATGCAGAGGACCTTTGTCTTGTACCACATCCTGAAAGTGATATTCAAGGACAGCAGTGAAATCATTCAGATGAAAATGTGGAACTTGGCACAGTTCTTTATCAGGCTCAACAAGGCATGACAACCCTAGGTCTGGAACAACAGGATGAGAAGATCCCTCCTAAAACAAACTACTGTCAGCTGTGGAATAATATTACTGTGAAGACTTGCCAACACCACTGTCCCTTCTGGTCTGCCTTTTAGCCTGACACTTGCATTGTGTATTTCCACACTCCTGTTTGTGTCAAATGAGCCAAAGAAACTCCACAGCCACCACAGTGGTCTGAAGAAGAATGTGTACTGTATATAACTCAGATGGTAACTTTGCAGTAGCAGATCCACCCCAACACACACACACATCTCCCTGTCTTGATCATTTTTCATCCAGGTGCTGCAGTACACACTGCAGAGGGAGACAAGGGGATAGAGGAGGGATAGAGGGTGACACAGATATCAAGTTGAGAGATGGCTGGGGGGGCGGGGTAGATGTAATAGAGAGCAGTACTGGCCAGCATTTTGTTACTTGTGTTACTTATATTATTTAAAAAGGTTTAAACAGCTGGGTATGCTGTAAAACTTATACTACAAAGATGTAGCAAGTTTGCAAAAAGCTGGAACACTTACAGAACATACAGTATATCAGCATGTAGGGTCTGGTAAAGTTAACAGTAGGTTGCATCACTGCACTGGGTGTTGATTCATCACTCACACTCACACAAGGCCCATCCTGTTGATCATTTTCTTTGTCAAATTAATTATCAGTATAAGTGTCAGCATTACAATGTCGATGAATTACACCCAGATGACCTTGATTAATCATCAAAATGAGCTTTTGAGCAAATGCTTTATGCATCTGAATGCATTTCCTGTAAAAAACGTCCTTTTCCATATTCATCCATTTTCATCTTCTCACATCCATGACTTGTCAGACCATGGCTCTGTTCTGTGCTAATATTGTTTTGTAAAAATCTAAAAAAACAAAGCTGTCTCTCTACAGTGGGTGATTTCATCACTGCTGGACTGTCAAATTCAGGAGATTCTGATGTTCTAGGTTACTCTGTTGTTTCCAAGAAAAAAAGAGCACACATTAATATCTTAAATTAATGTGTATATTTTTTTCTTTTTAGCCACATCAACATATGCTCTGGGTGTAAAACTTCAGCATGAAAGGTGGCTGAAAACATGCATTATTTCAGATAAGTTTAGGTTTTTAATTGGTCATTTTTAAATCTTTCACGAAGAAGTTCTGACTTCTTAAGTGGATATGTAAGCTTTTTAATTAGCATAACTATGTAAAAAACTGTCAAATCCATAATATGGAAATTGATGGTAACAGAAAAGCTGAGTGCCGTAACAAACAATATAATAGTATTTAATTCAGAATTGTCAGTGTGCACGCACGTGAACCTTTTTAAAACCCAAACATTTAGAACCAGATTAGAGAGTTGCCGTTTAAATTACTGTTTATTTTTCATTTAGAGCACACCAGGCAGTCACAAAAGACAGACAAATTTATACATTGCAAACACATCTTTATTAACATCCAAGAACAAAAAAAAAAAGTATGATAAAACATTTCATGTTAACAGTGTGTAATGGCGGTCTGGTGAACCTTACCGAGCAAACACTTGTTGTCAGATGGAGCTGGCCATCCCAGAGGCTCAGAGGACATGCAGCACAACACAACACCTAACACACTCTTGCACGAAGCAGGGAATTCATTCTCTCATAATTTTTTCATCTACTGTCATGACCGTATCTTTCATTCATTAATGTTTCATGTAATCCCCTGTTCTGCAGGTGTTTTATTATTCAGCGCTCATATTGCTTGTTGTATTTCCCACTTTTCACTGCCTGTTGCTCTAAAGTAAAACATTGGGTGTGCAAAACACTTTGTAGTTGTTCTCTGTGCTTATATTTATTGGAGTTAATAAAAGGTGTTTGCAATAAAATCAGTTTTAAATCAACTGGAAACTTTTTCTTTTCTTTTTTCTTTTTCTGTTTTCTACTTTTCTAATTCAGGCATATACTTAATTGTAATACTGGGTCATGGTTTCATGAAAGGTAAACCTGTTCTAGTTGTACCAAAAAACTAATTAAAACATCTTAAGCAGGGCACTGAGCTTTGTCAACATTTGTATCCTCCTGAGCTTATATGAGTAATAAATGGCCAATTCACATTCCACGTTTCACATTTTAAATAACTGTTTTGTGATTTTGTTTTGTATTCATTTATTTATTGTAAACGCCAAATTAGTGGTCACCTATGAACTTGATGTTTCTTTTATTCTTTACTTTTAATTAAATGTTTCTTTGTTGTGCAAGTTAAAATCAATTTTTCATCAGACTCACTTCGAGAAGGTTTTAATCTGTTGATGTGGAAAGGTATGGACAAATATATTTTGTAGATTACTCCTGGAGTATGTGAGTCAACCAAACAGGAGGTGAACTTCATAAATGTACCATGAACATAACTGAAGAGGCATCTTTCGGAGAGTTGCATGAGTGTTTTTTTAATTAATTACTTTATTTTTTATTCCAATCAACATACTAGCATGTAGCATGTGTCTGATGCTACATGCTCATTTTTACCTTAGATTTGTTGGCTCCTTCAAACAACTTGGCTGAACCTGCCTGATTGTTTCACATCTGTCTTGTTCTTCAGAACATTAGTTACCTTCCATTTTCTGTAAATAACTGCTGTTGACATGACTTGTGTGCTTGCCAGCTGCTAGTGCCTTAGGCTAGTCTGTCAAGACCCTTGCACTGATTCAGTGTACACACAAAGAAATGCACATACATGCAGCACTCCATGAAAAGTGGTCTGCTTACATTAGTGTGACAGTAAAGATATTGGATTGATAACAGTTGCAGTTTCCTTGCAGGGACTTGTGAGTTGTTTACTTTTGTTTGACTGCATGGCTGATGGCATGAAAGGATTTTGGTCAAATATTTCCCTTTTTTGTCTTTGGATAATGTTTTATTGATCATTTGTGGTATATTTTTGTTGTTATTGTCTCCAGTGGCATAATACTGTGGTAATGAGGCAGGAACGAAAAGAAACGATTAAATCCAAAAGATCACCCTCTATCTGATCCTTTATATCTGACTACTTTAGTTCAGTGAATTAATTACTCATTCCATCAGATGTTATGATGACACTGAGTTCTGGCTTCTTTGGACAGGATTATTTTTCTTTCAGAAAACAAGATAATCTGCATGAGATAATTTCACTGTTGACGCATTAAACCTAGAAGTTCAAAAGTCTTTGAATGCTCTTTAAATTGCTTTCCTTTTATTGTTGCCTCTAAAGTCTCGGTATGCAACAATTAAAGCAATGTCATTTCACTTAAGAGCAGCACTTTGTATCTAGTAACAGCGTAGATCATTCTCTGTGTCCCTTTGTCATGTTACTTGTTCAGAAGGGACAAGTGCTTTTATAGATTAAAGAAAAAGTCCTAAAACATAAAAAGTTTAATGCATCGAAGCAGATAATAACTGTCTATTGTAATCAATAAGGCAGCTATGTGTTTTTACATAATTTTTTACTGTACTTTATGCTGAAAAAGAGTGAATCACAGTTATTCTGTTGCCTTGTCTGCTGCCTCTGCCAGCAGTTTAGCTGTAAGTCCAGATAAAACATTAAAGACAAGCCACTGACAAGGCAAGGCCATCCGGGGCCACTTAAAACCAATAGCACAGAGCAGAGTAGAGGGCCGTCCATCAATTACAATGATATTAGCCTAATTGTAATGAAATAATCTCATTCAGAGGACAGCTGAGCCTCACTTCTGCAGAACAGCAACAGGCAAACAGCACAATAAAATAAAGAGGAGTGATGAGGGCCTTGTAACAACATCTGTGGCAGAACACTTTCTGAGAGCAAAACTGATAGGTGGGGAATCAATAGGATGGAGTTAGCACGAAAAAAATGTTGATTGAATGGTTAAAAGCTTCTAATATAAAAACAAGTTACTTTTCTGGAGTTTCCTGTCTTTCAACCTATAGAGTCAGGAATTTGCCTTTTCCCCAGCACAAGATTTTCTTTAAATACAAGTTGGTCTTCACAGATTTGTGACTCCTGAAACAATTTTCCTTTCCTCAGTCATTTTTTTTTAATGATTTCTTAAGTATTTTTTTTTCAGAGAAATTTTGATCAAATGTTCGTCCTTCAGTTTAGCAAGGATGTTTCACTTTTACATTTATATTCATGCATTCATCAGGAATAAGCTTTTATTTTGACGGTATATAATTTCCATATCTGCAGAGGACACTTGGCTATTTATAGTCTGTTATTAAAGCAACATGGTGCTGATCTATTACCCAATGAGGTGTTAGATAAAAATACTTCCTGCAATTACAAAAAAAAATGGTGTGCTGGTTGCTTTTTAGCTCATTTACTTTTACAGCAGGTTTTAGTATTTGTACTAATTTCAAGAGTTGTGATGGAATTTTTGTTTTGACAACTATCTCTTTGCATTAATGGAAAACAAAACTAAATTGGGACAACCCTACCTCCCTACATGTTAGTAAAATGTAGGTGGAAGACAGGCTGAGATTCACTGTCCCTCTACAATATGAGGTTGAGAGTTGATGTGATGAAGAGCACAATATTGTATCACCCACCACCATGAACTGAGGACAAGCTTGTATTTGTCTGTGTGCATGTGTGTGTGTGTCTGTTAATTAAATGTCTCATAAACCACTGAATGTTTTTTTTTTGTTGTTGAAACTCTCAGAAAATAATCATTAGATGTACATTTACAATCCATAAACATCTGGTGAAAGGCAATTTCAGAAATTCAAGGAACACTAGTTGCATTGTAAAACATATTAGTACTTGCTCAGTAAAACATATTTTTTTGTGTTTTTGTTATGTCGCTCCGCTCTTTGATTGTTTTGTTTGATGAAATTGTTTCTGACAAAATTATGTTGAACAGTTATTGTCATTCAGTTTTTGGGAAATATGATTGTTTTCTAAAACATCATTGTGGTTTTTGTTATTATGATGTGTAGTTTAACAAAAAGAAAAAAAAAAAGCATGTCACTGTGGTTCATGACATGTTCAGCTTTTTAATACGTAGTTGTTTATTTGAAGGGGTCACTTTGACACCTCTGAACCACCTGTTTGTTTACTCATATTGACGGATGTCAACCTTCTGAAACGGGTGCAGTGCAGCAACACTACACAGTATTGAGTAAAGAAGTGAAGCAGTTTGGTCTAAGTTATGCAGTTTGATGGTAAAATTATGTTTTTGTCTGTTTGTTTAGTGTGAGGCATGCTTTATCTAAGATAACCCATATCACAAGTCACTCAAAACAGAGTGCACAACACTATTTAATCAGAGCTTAATCACAAATATATACTTATGCAAGTTTGTGCAAACAGAATAAACTTTACTTCAGGGGGATGTTGGATAAAACAGTGTGTTGACTGAAAAAGTGATGATTTTTATGGAACAAGCCCATATTAAACAGTGGATATTAGGATCAACAGGAAATCTGCGCAGTCTTGTTCAAATCAATAGCTGTAGAGGTCATGATGGTGTATGAACATGGTGTGAAATTGTGTGCGTGTGTGCGCACATAAAAAAATTAACTTTCCCTTACTCATCAATATCATCTCACCTCTCTGTCTTTCACCTAGATGGTGTATAAGCCCTGGCTGTGTTCTCAGTACTTCCAGACCACCCAGATGCACTGCAGCAAGCGAATCCCCTGTGGCCAGTACTGCCTAGAGGTGCAACAGCGGTGCCCCTTTGTCCTGCCTGACAATGATGATCTCATCCATGGAGGCAGCCCCAGTTTTATATGCACAGGTACAATATAATCAGCATGCATGCTATAAAATACCCGGTTGTTTTTATTTTTCTTGCTCCTTCTTTTGATATCTTGAATATTAAACATGCAGCACTCAAATACTCCTACACCAGTAGTTCATGAGCAGTTTGGCTTTAGGGTTTTGCTGATTGAAGGGATAAAAGAACATTGCTTTTTCCAAATCCTGGGATTCAGAGTTATGAGTAACAGGCTCCCTCTAGCCCCTACAGCTCTCACCTATTTTTTTTCTGCATCACTTGCACTCAGCTTTAAGAACTTTAATGAGTAAGCACATAATCTCAGGGCTCAGAGCCTGATGTGTAACTCAGTAATACTTCAGTTGGATACTTAACCTCTGACAGACACACAGGAAACTTTACAGAATTAACACTTACAGGTTGTTCTGTCAAATGAGGCTAACAAGGTCACACTGTACCATTAAATTGCCGCCTGTTGCTCATAGCAACACAAGACAGCTGCACAATGGATCACTGTGATAGAAAGTAAACATTTTTATAGCCTGAACAGAATTTTCTAGTTTGATACCAAGATTCATGTTTTTTAGTTAGATAAGAACATTAAGTTGAGTTCTGCCCCTCATGTGTTTAACTGTAATGTTTTAGAAGAGTTCAACTCAGCTGGGGCATAGCAATAAAACAAATAAACATATCACCGTTAAAGTTTGCAAAAATTACAATTAAGGAAAAAGACAGACATGAAATGATTATCTGCATAACAGTAGTGTTTTTATGCTCAATGGAAGACCTATTTTTAATGTTTAAGCTGCCATCTAGTGGCCATATTTAGGATCCAACTATTGTTGCACATTCATCCATTTTCTTTACTCAAGGGTTTTTGCAAAAACTTCAGACAAAAAGGCCCAAGTTAGGAAATAAATCTAAGTATTTTATTTTTATTTTGTACTATTATTATTATTATTATTATTATTTCATTTTATTTTATTTTTGCTAGGTGACAATGTTAACCCCTGAACTCAAGTGTTGCAGCTGTTGCACATATAAAAGATTTAACACTTTGTCAGTTCAGGTTAGGTTTAAAGTCAGCAGTTTTTGATAAGTTGTGTTACATGCATAAGAAACAAGCAAACTATGCAGATATTTCCTACTCATTGAGTTTAACAGATAAAGATGGCAGAGTTCATAAGACAAAGCAAGCAGCTGCATGTAGTGTTAATAATAATAATAATAATAATAATAATAATATTAATAATAATAATAATAATAATAATAATAATATTAGAAATTGTTCCAAAGTCATTGCCTATTTCAAATCTCCAAACCTCCCCAACCTTCTTTTCTGAAATCTTTTCAGGGCTGCTGGAGGACTTTCCATCAGGTGTGGACCCAGATGCAGAGTGCTGTGATGTGCGGTGGGACTTGAAAGTGGACAACCGATCCAGGGGAACCCTAAAAAGAACTCACCCACCATGCCAGCATCGAAACTCGCTGAGCTCCTCGGCAGCCTGCAGACTGTGTAACAGCCGGCTCAAACTTTGCCTGCTGGTCCTCGTACTTTTACACACTGTTGCCAGCCTCACCGCGTCCCACAATGCAACGGGGCTGGGCCTTCCCACCATCGCGCCACTGGAGGACAGCCCAGCCAACGAGGAGTGACGGAGCTGCCAGGCAGGATGCTAGTTTTGTGGGGATGGTGGGGAAATCCCTCACCATGGCAACCGTTGTGGAAAAATACTGCAACGGTTGTGCAAATGGCTGGAGCTGTGTGCCTGCAGACATTCAGCAACACAAAGAGGAAAATGTGAGACACTAGGACGTGATGGACGCTTCAATCAATCAAAACAAAGAAGTAACTAAACAAACTTACACAAACTGAGGGATTAAAGCAGTCCCTTGGGTAGGAAAAAGGGACAGTGCCACAGCCTTTGTTGAAAGGAAGGTCAGCTTCCTTGTGGCTGAGTTTCTCTAATACGCTTTTTTACACTGTGTTCCAATTATTGGTTTCCGTTGCACTGGCTGACTATGGAATAACACAATCATATTCTCTTTTTAAAGCTCATTCTTTGTCTTTGTTTCTGGGTCTTTAGACAGGAACAAATTGTGTCCTCAAAGTAAGACAGAAAATGTGAAAAAAAATATTAGCTGCAAATTTGCGTGTGTGTGTGTGTTTTCACGTGCGAGAGTGAGTGCATGTCGCTAGGCTAAAAATCTACCTAAAAACTGGAGCAGCCGATGGTTTTCCAGAAAGCCCCTCAAATTCCACTCAGCTCCACTTGGTTGGTTTGTTGGTTCAATCGAATCAGTTTTACTGGGTATGAATGTGGTTCTGATGCCCAAAATACATCTGAGTTTACCACAAGGTATATGTTCAAAACATTTCAGTAATTAGTATCAGTAAAAAGCTAACACTCTGGCTCAGGAAGATTTTTCTTTATTGGTGCCAAAGTCTGAAACAATATTTAATTTCTCACCCCATCCTACACTCTGTTCCCCATGTAACCATATAACAACACTGAAAGCATCACATCTAATGGAGAAGGAGAGACAAACACCCACCTAAAACCTTATCATTTCAAATTAGTTTAGATACTTATTTGAAAAGTTCAGGTTCATTGATTGAACCATCGTTGATTAAACCAAATTTTCAAACTTTTCCTATCCAGTTTTCTTTCTTTTTTTGAATAGTTTCTATACAAATCTCAACAACTAGTTTTTATATTTGGTAGTTTTCTGGCAAAAAATTTTCATTTTCATCACATATCCCAAATATTGTTGTAAATTATACAAAAGGGGCAAATTAACAGTTTTCATCTAAATTGCTTAGTATTTTTACATATTTGGTCTACAATTATTTAGTCAAGAAGACAAATTTTATTAGAATTGTATTAAGATTATGTGCACATCTACTAATAACAGTCAGGTCTGCTGCCTCAATAGATCAATAAAAACGTATAGTTGTACTACAACTAGCGTTTGTGTACCTACAAGGCCAAAATGTTTGTAATATGATAAACAGAGCTGCAACTTTTCTTTTATGTATTTATTTTTCATGCAGTCTGGTCATTTCAGTTACATGGTTTAGCAAATGTAACAAACACTAGGTCAGTGTTTTGTGAGAGTGGTGCTTTGTTGAGTAAAATTCTAATATTTATTATCATTTTAAATGAGACACAATCAAAATGTGTGTGCATCAAACAAACAATGATTAATGTACTCATATGCCGGGGGGGGGGGCGCCCCATTCCCAACCAGAGCATCAGAGGTACAATTTCAATCTTATTTTAATTTTTAATTTTTTACTTTCTTTTTTTCTTTCTTTTTTTAGTGGAACACAATATAAGTTTTTTGATGACTCTACAGAAATGGTCAACAGTAATTCAACCATCAAAATTTCAAATAAAGTATCATATTACCTGTAGGTGGAGAAACTTATGAAATGATCAATTTAATTATCGTTAACTCTGGCCCCACTACAAGAACCACATCTAATCCCAAACGACATCCTGTAGCATGCACACTGTGGAGCGTTATTCTCCCTAAAACATTCAAATCATATTCCATTATGTAAAGGGCTTATAAGGAAACACAGTACAAACATCGTCATTCTCACAGCCAGACACAGTTAAGGAAAAATGCTTGTATCACTGTTGATTGTATACTAAAAAATATTTTTTTTTGTAAACTCATAGAACTTTAGTTTTAAAGCTTTTTCTTAACTTTAAATTGGAAATCAGGAGCAGAATTGAACATAGAGAAAGACTTGTGTCAGTGTTTGTGCACTGGATAAGCTGTGTTAAACTTGCTAGTGTGTGATAAGAAAGGAATGGTATAACCCCAAGGGCTGACTTTCCCCCCTTTTATTTTTTAGTTTTGTTATGTTTATTTATTTATTTATTTATTTATCTTTTTGCTATGGTTGTGAAATCAGGAATGGATGCATTTATTCCCACACTTTAAAGTGTTTATGGTTTCTATAAGATGTCCAATCCAGCATCTGATGTCAGAAATTGTTAATGAATTTATTTTTTTTAATCTGTCTAAAAATACATATTATAAAGGCCTTTTTTGTTTTACATTTGCTGTTTAAAACTTGTGTCACACACTTAACTTCATTATCACCGCTTTGCATGAAACAAAAATCTCCTCATCCAGCCACGCTGGTCTTGAAAGACTGGGTTCAGTAACTGGAAAATGCTGCTATACGGATGGTCAGAAGATAGAGTTTATTATTTCACTAATATTACTGCTGCTGAAGGACTGTCAGATTTACAGGAATCAAAAACAGTTGAGCTCTGGGATAGAAAGGAATTCCTTGCCCATGAGTTTGACAGTACAAGGGTGCTGTTTGTGCGTCTGCATAGATGTGTGTTAAAGCATGTTACTGATCATTGCCTGTTCTCTGGCAATCAGTTCACTAGGGCACTGAAGTGGCCAACTAAAGTATGTTTGGACAGGCAGGGATCTACTTCACTAATTGTCACTTTATGCATGAAATGTTGTTTAGAATCAAACTGAAAAATGTTTACTACTCAACCCAAACAAACTCAAAATTGACCTTAATTGAATCCTATGCTCCCTCCAGATTTAGCAAAAAAGCTTCACAAATTTCCACAAATGAGAAAGAATGAGAAAAAAATTCTAGACTTAGACCAAGGAACAAACAGACATTGGGATAAAACTGTAGTGAAGCATGTCATACATTAAGTAAAAGACTCCATTTAAATTCAAATCTGATATAATATAGTGCAATTTTATCAGCAAATGAATGGGCATAGAAAAAAATGGTTTGTGGAAATTTATTCTGTTAGCAATACCTTGGCTGCATCTCCTGATTCAGTCATCATCAAATGTTTCTGTTAGTGATCTAAGTGTTTCAAGAACGCCATTAGGGGTGAAAAGACGTAGAAAGCTTGCATCTTTACCAAAGCTGCATGAGAGCGAATGATATCTGTGTCATAATTTGAACACTTCCACATGCCTCTGCACCAAGAATTGACCATTTTATGTGCAAGATTTATTTAAGCCCGGAACAGAAATAGATGCTAAACATGTGATTTAATTTGTTTGGATAATACACAAATTGGTACCATAGTTACTCTGTAATTATCTTTACATTTTTGGGGGGAGGGGTTGATAATTATTTTTACATTATATAGAAAGAAAAACAGTTCTATAGATTGTAGCAGTTGTAGGGAATGTGGCATGTTACCTTCCATAATACACTAACAACTTACATTTTTTTGTTTTAGTTCTGCAGACAAATATTCCTGCCCACCCACTAGTTCACCCACTCATATATCGCCTGCTTTCACTTTCTGTCTTGACAACAGTTCCGTTCTCTATCCTGTGGATCTATGCAGAAGCCCATTCCTTTTGTTTGTTTTAGTTGTAAATACAATCACTAGTATGCTGACCAATGTCCGTTTCTCCTGTTATTTGAGTTAATGTCATGCCGTTACTTTCTTCTTGTTTTCCTTTCATACTTCTCCTCCCTTTTTATTTTTGATCACCTGAAATCACTGATGTTTGAAGAGAATGTGGTGAGGTTTAACCAACAGATACGTCTTCAGCTTCGCAGCCTTATTGTTAAAGGCCGTGATTCTGTGTGTGAAAGCAAAAGGTTTATATTATGGAGTTGAAAAATGGTTCAAATGCATATAGAATTACCATTGCAATTATGATTCTAATTACTATTATACTACCAGTATATTGTAATATTATAGATGCTTTAGTTCAAGTAACTTCTTTAATTTTTTACAAACAATTTTGATGAAATGATTTATAAAACTGTCTCACGAGTCATGATCTTTTGAAAAAGTATGAGAACTACTGCTACAATGATTAAAATTGTGTTCTGATGAAAATAAATACAAACATAATATTATTCATCTGTTTCTCTGTTGTCCCTCATGCTTGATGTGACTTTGTTTCAATTAAAATCATTAAGATAGTTCAACACAATGACATATCAATGGCAGCCATGTTTGGAAAAAAGGGTCTAATTTGACCTTCAAGTGATTGTGAAATGATGACGTTTTGTTGTAATACAGACTGCTACAGAAGAACCATCACAGGTAAAACACAAAAATGGAATTATCAGTTCTTCATGAGTGCAGTGACAACTTAAGTTTGCCCAACCATTCTACATGTGCTTTGTGAACTATGTTCCCCGAGGTACATCATGAGAGGTGCTTCAGGAATATCATTTTGGGAACTGTGACCCCATATCGGAACAAGATGGATGGATGGATGGATGGATGGAAGGATGGATGCATGCGTCAATGCGTCAAGAGCAGTCAGCAGTATTATTGACACATCCCAGATGATAAATTCTGTTGATTTTGTGTTGAATGAACTTCCTGTACAGTTAATGTGCTTTAATGTTGAATCTGCACATTTTATTAATCACATATATTCATTTATTGTTGCTATCACTGCATCTGCTTTTTCTAAAATAGGATGCAAATTCTGTGTAGCCACGACCATAATTTAGCATTTAATATTTAAAAACTTGTGAGGGTAATTTCTGACTCCATAAATGACTTCAAACATTTTGTCAGGATTTTTTTTTTTACATTTTATTAGTAATTAAAGCAATAGCTTAGATATTTAGATTAGAGATCTGTGGAAAGTTTATAAACAAAAACTACGTTACCTGATGTAGTACTGTTTATGAACTCTTCTAGCAACAGTTCTGACCTGATTAACAAGTGAGCAGATAATAGGTGTGAATTTATGCATCATCATCATCATCATTGCCATCTTCAATCCATTAACAGGTCTGTAATGTCAGAAAATGTCTCTTCACTAACAGTATGCTGTTTCACTTAATCCACAAGATGGCAGTGGCAGCACATGAACTGGACTGACAGGCATAACTTTACAAAATTAGGCCATGCAGAAAAAAAATCTGCTGTTTGTGTTTCTCAGAAATCATGAATGAATGATGCAGACATTTGCAAACTCAGTTTTCAGCTAAATTTAACATGCCAGGAATAATTTCATTCATATCACTGTATGCCACATGGACAGTTTTCTGTATAAATTGACTTGGAGCTAGGGGTTAAGCCAGGGGGGAGTGAATGTATCCTTGAATCATAAATTATGAAGCTGCTGAGCAAGACCCATCAAGGGCAGTTGGGTCAATTGCATACACTGACCTTTCAATATTTAATCTCACAGAACCAACATTTACTCAGCAAATTGTAAAGTGTTGCTGTTTCTCCAGAGTTTGCAAAAATCGCATATACAG
>JARVJO010000061.1:15928636-15944146 GCA_031762555.1 Cynodonichthys magdalenae | reverse complement strand
TTGTTTTTTCTTTTTAATTTCCATGATGACAGGGGAGGCTCTGCCTCCCCTGCCTCTAGTGACCGCACGTCACTGGATAAATCTTTGAGTAATGTTCTCACATCATGTTAGTTACCGTCGGTGTCTTAGTTATATGTTATCATACAGCCCGGCAGCACATCAAGGATACATTTTGCTTAAACAGTTTCAATTTAATTTAATACATTTTCACTCTACATATTATCACATAGCCTTTTTGAAATGTCCACCCGTAAATATACTGCTTACCTAGCTTTATGTGTTACCTTAGCCTACATGATTTTCTCTCTCTTTGATTCTTGAAAGTTCAGCCGAAGCTGGGATTTTCCATATGACTAATAGCTACATTTATCTTGTTGCAGAGCTTGGTCTACACAGCTAAAAAACTCCCAAATGGACATTCCCTTGCACCTGCTTTTCTCGGGACTCTCCGATGCACATAAATCTAGATTTACTGCCTCACTTTGGCAAAAACTCTTGTCAGTTCAAACAGATTTTCCCTATTTTTCTTTAGGCTGGACAGCTCAGTCTTGTATACAGAAGGCATCTGAAGGTGCCTGCAGTTCAGCATAAGGTTGACTGTAGGCTGCTTGAGACATGCTCTCGTCTGCAGTTTTTAAGTTTGTTAATTTTAAATTGCATCGTATTCTATTAATTATACACTTTTTCTATTTAATCACATTATACGTTCTTTACCACTCATCTAAATTCTACTTAAAAAAACATTTTCTTGATTATTGATTATAAAGAACACACATTATGTCATTACAGTAATTACTTCAGGTCTTTGTTTAAATTTTTGACATAAACTGTTGAGGTCAACCCTGTTTGTTTGTTAGTAAAAATTCATGAGCCATGAATGGATTAAGATCTTTGTTAAATGTCAAGTGTCTGGCAATATGCATTTCATCAAGTCAATAATGATGGCTGCTGGAAAGCTACTTTATATGATACAGACCAAGCACCAATATTATCAAAAGTACTAAGCTTTTCCTTGTTTTATTTTTCTTAAACAAAAGTGTGCATTTGTTGCTCAGAATGATTAAAAATGCCCAATCCAGTAAGCCCATCCAGTCATTTCTCACTTACAGTGTTTTCATTTGAATCTGCCTACACTTTATCTAATCAAGTTTCATTTGTCTCATCAGTTTAGACCAAATTGTTACAAATAATCAAAACAAAAACAGACTCATACTCACACTACTAAATTGGGTTAGTTAAAACCTTTGTTGTTTCAGGTAAAGTTTGTACTTTGTACCGAAATCAACTTTACTTGAGGGATTACTGTAAGGTGATATTCAAAATAATGTTGATGTTGGTTTTGTTATGTTTGTTTCAAGCTGGTCTGGAAGTTTTTTTATTGAGCAACATATTCTAAACTTTCATATACTGAATGATTGTAAGAAATTGTTATCAATCCTGACTGATTAAAAAGCTTCTAAAAGCTATCAGACATCCCTACAAGTCAGAGCAATGAAACAAGTGGAATGTTTCTTGGCAACATGTTCCAGTGGTCACATTACCATCTTTTTATATCAAAACCAAATTAAATGAAAGTTGTGTCCGAGCAACGCCTAATGGAAATCTGTTTGATTCTACAAAACCATTGTGTCAGAGCAAATGAAATGATTCACATTCCTCTGATTTTCTTGATAAGAGGGTTTCACCAACAACAAAGAGCTTTATTGCATGTCCAACACTCATTAGTCAAACAGCAGCTCTCATATTACACTGACCCTGTCTGCTCCCTTCAAGGACAACCGCTCCAGAAATGATCAGAATCTGTGATTACAAAAAAAAAATATGTGTTTCTATGAGAATCACACACTAAAATCATGTACAGAAATATTTAAGTTAACAAAAAATCCCCTTAAATCATTAACAGTTAGACATCTAACACTCTCATTTAGCAAAAGCCAAGCAAAAATGCACAACTGTGTGTAAAAGACTAAGTAAACCTCAAGTGTTTGTTAAATTTGTTAGCTAAAGGAATTAACTTTAGCAGTGAGTAAATGTTGGCCTGTAATTACCACAATCATTATGTTTTGCAACAAAAAAAAAAACAGAAGAAAAAACAGAAGAAATTTCATCATTAGATTAATAGTATATGCACATGTCTTGGTTGAAAATTGCACACTCATGTCATTCCATGTGATGCTATGAAGACAATAGCCATGTTTCCATCAATGTTTTTTAATGTGGATTTTGAAGTATTGCATTAGAAAAGGTGAACGGAAACAGCACAATCTGAAAAAACTTCCTCTAATTTGCAAAAAAGTTTATACACTCACTTGAGGAGTTTTTTAGGTTTTTTGAAAAATAGCTAATGCACAAAAGGAGAGATGGAAACACATTTGCTGAATAAGTTCTGACATAGCAAACATTTACCTCACATGGTTGATCAGTTGTTCCTGCTGTCTGTCTGGTGCCGACTGCAGCCGCGACTGTAGCTGGACCCTCCTTCTGCTCTCGGCATCTTCTCAGTTATACCCGTAATATGAAGAGAATTGCACTTCTTCTTCTGTCTCCAGGGTATGTAACATCACCAAAAATAGTTGATATGACAGAAGAAGTACAACTTTCCCAATAGTAGCTACACATTCCTGATAACTTCTCTCTATTGTCCTGGGATGTGTAGTCTCTGCGAGTTTGCGACTACCAATTCTATCTATTCTATACCAGTGCGTAGAACTGCAGGTAGTTCTTGGGGTGCTACCCCAAAGGTTATCTGATGGATCTACATGGCTATAGTCCCATGCTCTGTTATGTTGCTTTAGCATGGTGGGTTTGAGTTCAAGTTGGGGTGGCAAGAGTGATGTTCACCCATGTGCAAGGAATGACCTGCCTGAGCATCACAGGTTTCATCAGAACAACACCCACAGCAGCTATGGAAGTCCTACTGGACCTGGCTCCACTAAATTTACATATCTTAGGGGAGGCTACATCCAGTGCAGTAGGTTATACCAGTCTGGTATCTGGAAAAGCCTATCTGACTCATAGGCCAGAATCTGGGTAGTACTTTGCAAAAGCTGGCAGTCAGGCCCACTTCAAAGGACCAGAGCCTGTTGTAGGTATCTCAATAACAGTCTGTAACATGCCTTACAGGCATGAATTTAGACATCAACACTCAACCCACTGGAGAGATTGACGGAGTGTAGACAGGTAAGGAAACTGATAAATGGCCCAAATCTTATGTTTAGGAAAGCTCTCAATGTCCTGACAAGGAAAACTTTAAGTATACTGGTTGGAGTCCTAACTGGGCACTACCTGCTCAACTGCCACAAAATGGTGATGCGACTTGAGACAGTGGTCTGTGTGATGCTTGTGGCATTGAATTAGAGAATAATTAGACCCCTTTGCACTTCTTAGGCCAATCCCTTGATCCGAGCAGTCAAATGAAAATAATTCTTGGGTAACCCTTTTTATGGATCCTGAAAAACTTAGAACACAGTGTTTCTAACCTTGTATCTTTTATTTGAGGAATGCAAAGGTTAAATAAAGCTCAGTGCCTTTTTGAGGATAGCAATGGGTCAACTAATGAGGCCCACACTCATATGAGTTCTTTATCCATCCCCACTCACCATGAAAAATATAAATGAGGAAATAATCATTAGCAAAATCCAAATGCAAATATCTAAGATCCCCAAACACCTGTCAGTCAAAGGTTTTGGAACCTAGGGTGGCCAATCAGGTGTCAGGGGTGGCACTTGCCACCTTGGTCCCCCCTATTGCTCTGCCCCTGCTAGGCTCAAACCATCAACCTCAGGATTGCAAAACTGCCGCACTAATAATCAAACTATGACCTGACTTTTGTGCTTATATAGCTATAGTAAAATGTAATAACATTTAAAATTCTACCCATCTCACTTGACACAAACATCAAGCAAAACTAAAATCAGAATCAAGTTAATGCAAAAAGCAAACAAATAAAATGGGATCACACAGAGTCAAAAATGACGTAAACATTATTTTGAAGGGATTTTACTTTCCTAATGCAAGCTAAATCTGATTCACAGACAGTGGAAGATCTTATGAACACAGAAGCATAAATAGAACTTGCTTCAATCAGCTTGATTGTTTTTTAGGTCCCATACATCACTGAGTCAGGAAGCCATAAATTATGTTTGACAAACCGTTTTTGTTGTTTTACTGTCACAGACATTACATAGACATTATTCAAATAATCAGTGGAGTGGCATCATGTGGCTCCAAAATGTATAATGTGATATCATAGAGGTTGGTCTACTATACTTTATGTTATGTAATAGTTTTTGTCAGTATGTCTAAAGTAACCTGGCATAGTTGTGCTTTGTGTCAATTTTTAAAAATGGCAAGACCATAACAGTGCTAACTGTTTAGATCATTATTCTTACCGTCATTAGTTATTATTACATTTCACACATAACATGTCAAAAATGAAATATTTGACTCCACATACATCAGTAATACTTTTTCTACTGTAAGCAGTAATTAAAAAAATATGGCTTATAGCTGAATTTTGAGACCACCAAGTGTGTGGTTAACTTTTATGGTGTCACTGTAAAAGAAAAAAAAACATTTTTCAAATGTACTCCTATTATGTGATGAAACAAGGACAATGTTTTAAGAAATGCCATATATTTACCGAGTGCTATCAATAAACAGTTGTTTAAATGGATTCCGTAGGTTTTACAAGTCTAATAGTACCATTTGTTTTTATATTGGGCAAAATCAGCCTAAAAAGGAGTGAATATCACAAAAAAGCCCCAAAGGTTTTGTCACCTTGATTGCATTATTATGTAGTTATTTATTTGCAACAAAACCCTGAAAATTTAAATAAAAGCAACATGTTGATATGAGATAAGTAAAACCCTGGGGGCTCATAAAATAATTAATAAGTTATTATGTACTAAAATTATTATTTTTTTAAAGCATGATGAGATAAGAGTCTGAAAAGTTGAAGGAAGGTAAATCCATTACCCTTGCAGTGATTAAGTAGTTATAAGGTTTCCCAGCCACAGGCACCAGGAGTGGATGAGATGTGATCTAAGATACTGAAGGCTGTGGACATGGGGCTGCAGTGGTCGTCATGCCTCTTAAGTATCAGATCGAAGACCAAGACAACACCTGTGGAGATGAAAATCAATGTAGTAATCCCAGCTAAAGAGGATGTTCAAATCAACTGTTGAACACATGAAAAGCATTGTGGCTGTAATTTAAGCCATGGAAGAGTTAACCAAGGGCCTCATTTATAAAGGATTGCGTGAAAACTATACTAAAAGTGTATGTACAGGCAAAAAGTGAAAATGGCATAGGCCAAAAAAATTCAGATTTATAAAACAACGCAATCACACCATCAAGCAAATTGCCTTTATCAGTCAGCTGAACCTCAGAGTTTGCTCACAAGGTCCCGCCTCAGGTTCTGCCCTCTACACGCCCACACCTAATGCTCAGATAAAGTTAGAAATAAGTTCACCACTCTTCTCCCCCACCCTGCCCCTCCTACATGTACAGTTATCTGTGGCTGACCATCTCTTCACCCCCTCACAAATCCCCACACCCCCCGCGCGTGTGAGTAATACACTTTAAAAAGTGAACCTATTATAACACATCCGCATTGGTGGGGGTGTACCCAAAGCATGACTGTAACCGAAAGTTTTGTGGTCTTGCGCCATGTTGAAATGTCTCTTGTCGGGGAGGCAGGAAGAAGTTAGATGGGGATGCATTAACTTTTATTTAAGATTTAAGTTGGCATAGGTCTTTTTTATTTGAAAAGTCCTTATGGCTCATCAACAGAAGCATAAATAATACAGTTAAAAAAGCTTATGATAAAAGGTGATCTAAAATCTAAGTTTGATTATGATAAGTTTGAGTGACTGCACATTTTCATACCAAGTTCGGGTCTTATACATCAGAACCTAGGTGTGAAAAGTGGCGTATGCAAGTTTCTGGGCCCGTTTTGTGCATACGCAAGCTTTATAAATGCGACCCCAAATCATTATATCATTACTGAGCTGCTAAGGCACCATCCATCCATTAATTTCTGGTTTTTGGTTTCAGGGCCAAACTCTGCACCACAGGGTGAGGGGAGTTGTTCCTTAATCTGACAATCAACTGCTGTTTAGGGCCACAATACCTCTCTTTTGTTTGTTGTGGCAAGGACACACAGCTCTCTTTTGTTGGGAACAATGTTAAACATAATTTAAATGCTAGAAATGTAAGGACTCTATGCTATGTGTCCAGAGTTAGTCATAGACACTCAAACTATAAGATGCTGAAGGAAAATGTAATTGTTAAGTGCAATTTTGCAAGGTATTAATCTCAATATAACTAAAGCAATAATTGTTTTCACATCTGCAAAATGTAAAACTAGTTTTTGGGGTGCCAATTTAGAAAAAAATGGACATACTGACCCCCAAAGGATTTGATGAAAGTAACCGTTGATAGAAATGTTCAGGATTCCTTCCTAGATTTGCCTCCTCTGTTTATGAGATGTTTCATGAGACTTCTTCAGAAATCAAAATATTGTTGGGAAGTCATCATATATTGGATATAATTTATTTCAAAAATAGTTTGTGTCTTTGGAGTTTCTTGATACTATATATATAGTGTGTGAGAGTACTTTGTTTCAAATATGCTACCAATATGCTACTAGGTCTCAATGACATATTTTAGTCTTTATCTACTTGATCAAAGTACACAGACTTCTGCCGGTGAGGATGTGTGAGTGTAATGGACAGTGCCAAAGGGTAAGTAAAGCCTCCTGGACATCTTAATTCTTTTCCTTGCTGCCCTGAGCCACTGGTTAATCCTTGGCAGATCAGTTTGTCAACAAGGGATTCCAGTCAGTTAAGCTGCCGTGGGTGGGCGCCTAGATGTCCTTGGTTAAACATTGTTTGTGACACAAACTTTTACCTCCAGAAGTGGAAACTACAATTCATCATGTCTTAACCAAAGCTTGCACTGTGACAATCAGTGTTTTCCATCAAAAGGCCGATTAGAGGCACCAAGGCCACAGTGTTGTTAAGTGTGGGGTGGCAAACAGAAGGCAGAGACTGTGTTGGGATAAGTCTCCATGTCAGATTTCCATATTCCAGCATATAAATTTTCCACTTTTTTCCCCTTCTTGAAGAGAATGAATAACGTGGAAAATGAATGAATAAATGAATGAATGAATGAATAGTCCAACTCTGACTCCAACCTTAGAGGCAAAGTTAGCAATATTTGCTGAAAGATTTGATTACAGGTGTTGTCAACATTATGCTACACCGCTAAGATCAGCCTCCGGTCATCCACAGCCTCCACATGGAGAACAGGGCAGGGGAAATGAAGAGTCATGAGGTTAATCGAAGGATGATGCATTCTTTCATGCCTGACGCAGAAAGAACATTACTGTTTAATAAAAGAAGGCGCCTTGGTGTAGTCACCGTGACTGTGAATTTCATGACTCGTCTCAATTAGCAGCCTGACTCATATTCTTTTTCATAAAACTCTCTAGATGCATGCATGAGATCAAAATGAAGGTCAAACTTATTAGGTGGGGGGGGTGTATTTTCAAGGTGTATAGTTCAATTCTATACCACAATCAATTAACTATGTTACCTTCAGTTGTTAAGAACACACTGTATATATCAAAAAATAATTTGACTTCGAATCATAGCCTGTGATAGACTCGCAACCTGTCCAGGGTGCACCCTGCCCCTAGCAGTGACTGGTGAATATGGCACCAGCGACCCCTGTGACCCTGAAAGAAAGAAGTGGACATTCATAATGGATGGTTGGATCATAGCCTATCTAACTGCCTTGAAATAGCCTCTGCCCTTTTAAGAACCTTCTACCACTTCTGACATTCCCACTTCTGCACGTCTTCACAACAATGCTTCTGGGGATGGGTGCTTTTTGTGGCAAAAGCGCGGCTGCAGACTGAGCTTGAGGTGCTTTGTACAAAAGTAGGTGGTATTATGTTTTTGTTGAGGGAATTACATTATAATATGATAAAAATTGAGATTTTGGCATCATACCCCCCAGTTTGTAAAGATGCAAATTCCATAGGTGTATTATCTTGGTTTTATTTGTGCTGCATTAAACTATAGCACTTAATATTCTATTTCTCTGTTACTATGAGGGGCCATACAAGCCATAATATACTCCTCTCACACACATATATTTTTCCTCACACACACATATATTCTTCTCTTACAGGATGTATTATGAATGCCTTTTCTGATTTAGGAGTTAAGTCACGTAACCCTGGCTGCAGAACCCAGAAAGGGACAGGGTCAGGTCAGAGTCAGACCCTTATTATATATGGAAATGGCATGATTGTACTCTGGAAATTAAGGGAGTGCTTTTTTCTATATTAGCAGCATATTATTTTTTTTTTATTAATCTTTATTGATTTTTGTTGTGTCTGCCAGTTTGTGAATAAATTCACTGGCCCACCAGTCTATGGGAGTTACTTATGTTTTATTCCGCCCCCACATATCACCAGCACTTCTCTCAAATTAACTTATGACAATTGTTTAAAGAAACATTGAAAAATGAGAATGGATGGATATTTTTTTTCATTTCGTATTACTTTGGCATTAATAAAAACAGATATAAACAGAAACAGTTTGTATTTAATTCTCCAAAAACAAGTGGCTGCCTGTAAATAAACAAACACTAGCTAACTACTTTTACATTTATTTAGCTAACTGCAGAATGTATTTTTTATAAAAAGCTAGTGTAGCTAATTTCTTAAAAGAAATCTTACTCCACATTAAATGGTCTGATGAATGGTCGGATAAAACATGTAAATAAAAGTAGAGTGATATGAGAACTATCAGGCATATTTTTACATTCCAACAAGAAAATGTCACTATCAAATAATTTCTCTCAACTTGAAATATTGTGTTTGTTTTAGGCCCGAGTGGTGTCTGAGTCAGGGCATACAAGAGACTGGACATTTACACACACAAACACAAGTTTGTTTTTCTATCCGTGTGGGGACCTTGCATTGACTTCCATTCATTTTCCAGTAATTTCTATAGCCTAACCCTGGCCCTTTATCCTAAAACTAACTACCCCATACCCGAGCCTAAATCTAGCCTAAACTCAATTCGGGGAAGGGTTAGGTCATAGAACCCAACCCCCATCCAAAATCAGCATCCGTGCCCATGGGGGACAAGGCTTTGGTCCCTACAAGGTGCATTGGGTCCCCACAAGACTGTGTTTTCTGGAATGCAGTCCCCACAATGTAGCAAAAACATGTACACACACATTAAGCAAGTTATGCTTCTCTAGTAACTCACTTACCTTTGGTGGAAACATTGGAATTCAATTCTGTTGCTGTTGCTCTTCTGGGGCTGTTTTCAATGTCCTTAAAATACTTCAAAATGTTTATAAGTCATTTGTTCTTGTTCTGCTTTTTCTTTACTTCTTTGAGTGTATTTCAGCTTCTATATTGCTTTGTTCAGCAGTAAACATTTTATGCTCCTTTCAGCCAATTTCTGCAGTTTTGAGTTTTTTCATCTGAATTTACCTTTTTGTGACAATTTCAGCTTCTAACTGCTTAATTCAGCAAATATTCAGCTATATTATTTTGTGCTAGTTTCAGTTATTTCAGCTTTTCAGCTACTTTTTAGGATATGTTTAGGATAGTTCAGCTGTTTAAGGAAATGCAATTTTTGTGTCATTTGCTTTTATTCTACCTGCAAGGTCAGAAGAAACTATTTTTTTCAATAAATTAGTAAAATCATCTAAAACACTAATACAATGTTTTACACACTAGGTACTGCTACAAATGAAAACTACAATATTGTTCTTTTTGGCCAAGTTGAAACACCATCTCACAGGATTGAAGCATCTTTTATAGTTTATTTTTCTGTTCATCATTTATGTTGTCAGACGTTATTGATCCAGTAAGTATACTGTTTTAAAAACCAGACAACTCTGACCTCTTTAGATTAATATCCACTATCAATCAAAAATCAATTTGTGACTTCTCCTCTCATTGATCAAGCTGTTCCTGGGAAGTTCAATACCCACTGTCATCTGCAGACTCAGCCTGGGCAGAAAGCAAGCATCAAATGACCAAGATAGAGAAGCAGGCTTTACCAGACACTGCAGGATTGAAAACTGCCTGAATGAAAAGAGGCAGATAAGCTGCTGTTGAACTGATGACTTGGCCAAGGAGCTGTGGCAGACAGTGGGAGGTTTTGAATCCAAATTGCAGACTGACAATAAAGAGGTTAAAAAACAAAAACACTTTATTTAAAAAAATAAAAAGAAACAAATAAACAAATAAAAATACAACGTACAAGAACTTGAAAGTTTACACGGAGGACACAAAGCAGACTGGAGCTTGTGGCATAAAAAAACAATGTTTTTATAAACTCCGGTGATAATTATGCTTGAAAAGATAAAAACTTGCAGACTTTTGGAATTAGATTTGTGCCAAAAGATTGAGAAAAACTCTTACATCTTCAAACAAAAATTACAAATTTGATAAAAAAAAACATTTCAAAATTTTACCCATTAGTAACTAAAAAATATATTTCTTACACATATAAAACATATATATTTATTTTTATTTTTTGTCAACCAAAAACCAAAATAGCATCAACCAGAAGATTGAGATTCAACCGAAGATTTCTGACATGTGAATAAAAAAATGTATGTTTTGATTTTTTTTTTTTGGGGGGGGGGGGGTTGAAATTATTTATTTATTTTTGAAATTATTTTTGTTTGGTTGAAATTGTTTTGTGTTTTTTTTGGTTTATTTTCTTTAGATAATTTTTTTGGGTTGAATTTTTTTTTTGATTGATTGAAATTGTTTTTTTTTATTGAAAATGTTTTTTTATAGATTTTTTTAATTGAAACTACTTTTTGTTTGATTAAACAAAAAAAATTCAGTCATACAATTGTTCCTCCTATATTTTAGGAATAAACTCATACTTCACTGTTCACCCTTACTTCTAGCCAGGTGAAGTGATTGCTGAACAAAAAAATAATGGACCCTGTACTTTTACTTTGCAGTATTTCAGATTATTTACATGTGATCTATCCAAAATTGCATAGTGACTTTGCTCAGAGTCTCTCTTGTTATCAATTTGTCAGCGCATTTAATTTTTCTTGTTTTTGTCCTGCTCCTGACCCAATTAGTTTTGCCTGTTTTGGGAAACCCCAGGAAGTTGAATTGAAGGCAACAGGACGTTTTTTTTTTTTTTGAATCTTACCAGAGTTTCATTTCTTATCCACTTTTTTTTGTTTTTGTTTTGCTCAAATCCAGTTGTGATTGTGACTGTGTTGAACTGCTTGTTCCTTTTCGTACAAGTGATTGAACATGTACTCATTGATTCCCTCACAGATGGCATTTTGATGTTTTATAACCTCTGTGTCAACAAATTCTGACTCACTTCTTACAAAAGTGTAAAAATAATCCCAAAATATAAAAGTTAAACCACAGGCAGTCATGATAAAGGTCAAAGGCAGTTGGGAAATATTTTGCTCTCCACTTCACCCACTCACAATGTTTTGATCAAATTTCTAAATGTCAGATTTTAATTTAGTACAAGCCCAACAACTTTACCGTTTACCAACATCATTTGTCATTCACACACCACACATCTTTATTCTTGTGGTAATCTAGTGGCACATCAGTGAGCTCCCTATGTTTCTCTAAACTATTTTCTATTTGTGATTTCTCTATTTCAGATTTTTCTTTTAATTTCAGAATAAAACAATTTTATGGCTAGAATAGAACATAACATAATTTTATGGCTATATATATATTTGTTTGTTTGATTCTTTTTTTTTTTGTGATGCCCTGTGATGGACTTGCAACATGCAAGATATACCCCGCCCCTCTCACAGTGACTGCTGGATATAGGCAGATATGATGTATTTATTTGGTAAAATAAACTTTGTTGTTGCCCATAGGTTGGAGAGTTGAATAAGGTTACAATAAAATAAAACTCATTTTAGGACAGCAGGGAATTGATGGGTGATCAGATGGTCCAGAACAAATGGTAATGCCATGTTGGATGGGCTCATTAACAGTTTATGCTCAATTCCATCTTGAAGCAATAAAGGATATTTATCAAGTTTTTCATAATTTCCACTTTCAAAACAAAGTAAACCACTTTTCAGTTTAGTTTTGTTTAACTCTCCTTCTGCCCTTGGGTCAAAATTTGTTTTAAAAAAGTAAGAAATAAAAATATATATTTTTTAGTTAATGTTTATGCGTTTTTTTCTTTTTTTTGTTATACTATGTTTTATGGTACTTTATGCTGTTGCTGTCTTGTTTGTTTTTGTTGTTACTGTTGTTTTTTTATCTCTGACATCTTGTGTTGTGCTGCTGACTTTGAACCAGGTTGTCATTGTAAATGAAAATTGGTTTTCAATTGACTTACCTGTTTCAAGGTTTAAAATCAAGGTTTAAATAAACTAAATAAATAAAGATAAATAAAAAATAGGCCTCACTGATGTGAATGTTCAAGCTTTTTGGCCACATGGGTTTTGCTTTATCCAAAAACAAATCATCAGTTTTTAAATTGATGACACGTTGACCCGAGGGCAGCAGGAGTGTTGACCATTACAACTAAAAGCTTGATCCAAAAGCCTTGACAACCTAAACCTTTGATGTAGTGGCAGTGCATTACAGAATTGCATTACATTTATATTTTTTTGGAGCAAAAGTTGTCAAGGTGCTTGTTCCATTTTATAAATTAACCAACATTGTAGAGCTGCATCTGTATTCTGCACAGGAAATGCAGTGGCTGCATAATGGATTTTAAAATGAAGGTTTGGAAAAGGAAGATGTGTCTGTCTTCTGCAGTATGCTTTTAGCCATAATAATATCTACTGAGCTCCATCAGGTCTGTGGAATTACTGTAGTCTGCATTAAAACACACCCTTGTCTCTAACTCTTTGGCTCTCAGTGCTCGGACCATTTTTCTGCCCAGTCTTTTCATGTTACAGTGAAGTAAGAGAAGATGGGAGAGCAAGGATCACTCACCACTGCTTTTCTTTTTGCATTTACTTACTCTGTTTGTTTCTAGATGAATCATACATGCGTAAAAATTGTCCTTACCGTCATCAAAAATTGAGAGCAGATTCCATTTCAGTTTATTTCACGTTGCTTGTTGAAGTGCTCAGAATAAATTTAGAAATTATTATGAAAAAAATATGCCAGAAATTTGTTTTTATTTTTATTTTTTTTAGCAATTTTGTGTTACTTTCAGTATGAAAAGGAAAAAAAAGTAAATTCTTATTTTTGTTTGAAGGAGGAGAACTTTCTCTGTTTCAGAGCATCATCACTTTGAACAACTTATTTCTATAATAAAGATTATTGGACTGATAAATTGTAACAGAAGAGTGGCTGAACTAAAGTAATAACAGGTAAAGGGAAAAAAATCTCATAAACATACTAGAGTTTTTGCTGGCCGCCATCCTTCATTTCTGCACCAATTTACACTGCCTGTGGCTCAACTCCGGTGCACAGAGGTGCTCTGAGAAGCATGTGCAGGAAATGCGAGAATGAGCAATATATCCAGTGACAGATGTGGAAGTCAGACCAAATTAAATCTTTCTGTGGCAGACAGACTGAAAACAACTGTTGCTATTGTCTTTTTTTGAATCTATATTTAAACATAAAATGCACATGTTTTGTGTGAATGCATATGCTGCATGTTGTGCTTCCCAAACAGAATAATAATTCTCACAGCATATATGTATAAATGACTCATATACTTGATATAGCTAGAATTGCTAGAGTGCTGTGGAGCGGGTGCAGTGAAAATTGGGGGTAACAGATTATAAGTCATTTGACATGAGGAAAAATAAAACACAAACACCCTCAGCATTTGTTTTACTACTTTTTAAGTTTAATATATCTGTTTATCTGCAATAATGACAAAAATACATTTGCATTTTTTAAATTCAATTTGATTACTGTTGATCATCTTAAGACGCAAATTTGAGTCTTTTCATCAATCGCCATCAATATGCCAATACTCTGCTATTTTCATATTTTATTGTGAATGTCTATTAAAACACAAAACACAGCACCAACAAGTTAACATTATGATTTGCTGTGATTTACATTCACTTTTCTATCATCACACCTGCCCAAAAACTGAGGTGCTCTTGCTTTGAAATACTGACTGAATATTTATGTAAAGTGTTAAGAACCTGTTCAGCTGCAGCCCATACACCACAATTACTCATCATTTGCTGTTCATTTATTTCAGATATGTAATTACCTTGGTGAATACACTCAAACTGCTCAGAAAAAGCTCTGCTTATATTGATTACCTGAGAAACTCTATATTCAGGAAATGATATCTGAAGATTGCTTTTATGTAGAGTCCTTGACGACATGAGACTGCCTGATGAGGTTCTTCTAATGCAAAAGAAATGTGTAGCAAAATGAACATTGTGTTTTATGCAGTAAGTTTATTATCATTTATGTTGTACGCTGTGAATTATTAATAATGCATGTTTTTTTTGTTTTAAATTCTACATTGTGTTTAATACCTCGTAAGTTTTCATTTCAGTTCATTTTAAACTAACAAAAGCTGTCAAGTTTAACAATTTATCAGAGTTAGTTGCTTAGTTACTGAATGCATGAATTAAATGTTCTTTTCAAACTTGTTGAAAGAATGGCTGTGGATGCTTTGTGGGGTTTTGTTTCCTTTTGTTTGTTTTTTTTTAGGCAGAAGGTCGTTTTGTCTCTTTATAAATAAGCTGCCTGCTTTTTCAGAATGATGTAAGTTTTTTTTTGCAGATGTCTCACAAAGTGCTGCCTTATGGTGCCTGTTCTGTTTCAAATAGAGGTGGAAGATTTTACTGCAGTTTTATCCTGAGTTTTTTACAATTGGTTGTTGCTGGGACGTTGTAAACATTGTTAGATAAACACTTTAGATCCAGCAGAAATATGTGTTTTAAAAGCCTGATGTAAATTATTTTTAGGGAGTAATTCCCAGTGGTTCATCTTAAATACCTTCATGAGCCAGCTTCATTAGGGCAGAGTATAAATCGCATGCCAGTTTGGTTCCTAGTCTTTATCTGAAATCATGTCTCTCTGGAGGTCACGTAAAATTTTTCCTCTGACATCAAAATTTCTCGCGAGATTTCAAGAAGTCTCGCGTGATTTCGCACCTGACATCTGAATGTTCATGAATGAAATATCTTTTTGTGTGTTATGTGTTGTCTCTTGCCTTGTGGCTGTACACCACACACTGTAGGACCTCACGTGTGATGTCGCTCAGTCTTTGAAAATCAGTTTTAAAATATTGCAGTGTAACACAGCCTTAAGCCTATAGCAGCAGAAAGAGGAAATTCAGAAAACCTAAACCTAACTTTAGGATTTATCAAAAAGGAAAGTCCTCAGTCTAGTCTTAAATGTAGACAGAGTGTCAGCCTCACAGACAGAAACTGGAAGTTGGTTCCACAAGAGAGGAGCTTGATAACTGAAAGCACTGCCTCCCATTCTACTTTTAGAAACTCTGGGAACCACAAGTAAACCTG
>JARVJO010000061.1:15917094-15927993 GCA_031762555.1 Cynodonichthys magdalenae | reverse complement strand
ATCAAATGCAGCACTGAGATCTAACAGGACAAGAATGGACACAAGTCCACTGTCTGAGGCCATGAGAATATCATTAGAAACTTTCATCAGTGCTGTTTCTGTGCTATAATGAGCTCTAAACTCTGACTGAAACTCCTCAAATAGATCATTTCTGTCCAGATGTTTACATAATTGATAATTAATTGAAAAGATAGTCCTAAATGATCAAAAACAATAAAAAAATAGAATAAAATGCATTACTTTTAATTTATTTTGTTGCATAATCAGTTACTAAAATCTGATTTGCTTCTATTCCCGGATCCTACAATATTCAAGTCACTATATGCAAAAAGTCTGCTGCAGAGGGATAGTAGACACAATGCTGAACACAAGACAGGGTTTTATGCTTCCCCTGGTGGCCACCCAAGAGAATGGAGTGGCCTGGAGTCAGAACTGCCTCTCGGATCATAAAAGAAAAGACAGACTGTTTCACTGATCATTACTGCCTGTAAAGATTGTTATTTTGTAAACAGAACTCATTCTCTGCATCTGTGCACTTCCTGTTTTTCTGAAAATACTCTGCCAAACTGGTTGGCATCTTAGTTTTATTACCAGGACTTTTAATTTCAGCGTGTTGAGTCCTGCTGCAAACACTGGTGAAGATCCCTCATCTTCTGTTAAAAAGGTTAAATTCAAAATGAGATTGAGTCATTTAAAGGAGTATAGAAATGATTATCCAAAAGTACAAATCTCTGGAAGTGTCATGGTGTTTAACCATAAGGATTTTTATAAAGTTAAAGAGGTTCAGAAATGGGATTTTTGTTGAAATAATTATTATCTTACCTGATGTAGATTGCTTTTTTAATTACTCGTTTGGAAACATACACTTTACATAAATGACCACAAGACGTCAATAACTATTCACAGCAGGACCAATACTAAAGCAGATTGCTGCCATTTTAAAACAACTCCAATATCTAAAACTACAGAGACTTCACTGATTCATAACCAAGTTTAACAATCAATTGCGTTAGACACCATGCAGTGTTTAACTTTTTTTTTTCCTCCAGTAAGCTATTACTTCTGCTTAAAAGCCACCTCCAGACATCAGGGAGTGGGCAGCCTTTCAGAGCAAACAGCAGATGATGCCCCATGGTCTCAATTTTACAGCAGCCTCTACAGAATCAGAGTTTCTTAAAAAAATAAAATAAAAATGGAAATTAATAAAAAAAACAAAAAAACAATAAGTAAAAAGGCAATACAAACAAGAAAACACCTTCTGATTCAATATGCTATAAACTAAAGCTGTCACAATCAAACAATAAGTCAGAGTGTATAAACAACTGCAATGTGGTGTACTGCTGGCCAAATATATAAATATATATATATATAAATATATATATATATATATAAATTGATTCAGTCAGCAAAACCATATGCTGTAAAAGAGTTAGTGTGCGTACTTACTTGTTTTTCTCATTCTGTGAGGTTTTTGATGGATAAACTATATCATGTGTACTTTGAATTAAATCATCTGCACATCGGCTGATGGGAGAGGGCAAAATGGACTACAAAATAGATTTTGTCATTTTGCTTGCTTAGTTCATAATGGCATCGCTCTGGAAATATCTATAAATATATATGTATGTATGTGTGTGCCTGCGTGTGTGTGTTCTGTTTTTCTGCATTGAACATTGTACCTTCAGGAAGCAGATGGGCTGAAACATGCAGTTTGAAAATTAATCAAAACATGAGCTTTTTGCTGCAAGGGCCCCTCAACTCAGAGATGATTTTACTAATTTAGATTTAAAGTACAACAGTTGTATTGCAAAACCTCATCATTTTTTTACTCGGTGTATGTGCAAATGCTTACCATCTAAATGTGTAAATGCATAACTAAATTTCACTTTTTTGTCTTGCACACGTTATAACAAGATTAATGTGCAGTGACAAAGACAAATCCACCACTGATGTTCTTTAGAGAGGGACGTTCCACCAGCACTTGACCTTCTTACACTTACTAAAGTATCTTGACGAGTTGAAGAAGCACAGCTGGTGGTAACAGGTACTACTACAAGCCATTAAGTTTTCTAGCCTATGTTTTCTCTTTAAAATATATTTATTTATTTGTCCTTAAAAAGCAAATAGTGTTAGATGAAAAAAAGGTTTGCCATCCATTGTCTTTTACCTACTTCTTCCTTTCATGCAGGGTCCTGAGGATCACCGGTGCTCATATCCAGCAGTTACGGGCAGGGTACACCCTGGAGATGTCGCAAGTTTAGTACAGGGCCATTTGTTGGCAGTTAAAAATAAAAGTATAAAGTTACAACATTACTAACTTCCTGAAACAAAAATTAATGGTTTTACAATGCATACAAAAGCTGAAGTTTATTTCGTGATTTGCACTGATAGAGCAAAATTCTGGAAGATAACAAACAAGATAAAACAAGCAACTAGGACGTTCTACAGTTAGATGCTGCTGTTTTTGATTGTACATAATAATAATAGATATCTATATAAATAATGCATCACTGGTAGCAACAATAAGTTTTAGAAAATTACATTTGCATAAACTACTTTGAAATGTAATGTTCTTTGCATTCAGGTTGTTTCCTTACCTGCATTATAGCACATCAGTCTGGTCAGAATTAAAGGTCTTTGCTAAATTAGGATGTTAAAAAAGAGCATTTTTTAAAAAAGTAAATAGTTTTTTGTTCAAAACCTTTATATAGAACACAACTTCAAAGTATTTTAACTTTGATTTTAACTTGGCGATGCTTTTATTCCTTGTGAGAGAGTTTTACTGAAATAATAGTTGCAAAAAAAAGTTCTCTTCGTTTATTGAACAAATTTGAGGAAAAGATCTGCTTGTGTGCCAGACATAATTACTTAATGACACTCAAAAATCCAAAGATTATGAACAATTTTAATTTAATTTGCTGTGTCTAATAGCGTGTAATTTTTACAATCAGGTTGTAAAGTGAATTAAAATAAAACGTTTTGTTCCCATGTGTTCGTTAATCTGTCAGTGTAAATGCAGTATAATAAGAATAATAAAGTCTTTATAAAGTTTCGCTAAATAAGTAAAAATAAAAAAGATGCATGTCTGAAATAAAGCTTGATAATTTTTAACATTTATCAAATTAACTATGTTCATTTAATTTTTACAACATGAAACTTTATCTTTTTTTATGTGTGGGAAACAGGAACATGCTCAAAAATCAACACAATCTAATAGACCAGGTCTGTGCAGTATTTTTGTTTTGGCCTATATTCTTCTTATTATTTTTATTTATTTATTTGCAAAGAGCTGAGCAGCAAACATTAGGCATAGAGGAGACCAAATAAGTTCAGCTGATTTATGAACTAAGTAGTGTTTCCACATTCATAAAGTGGCCAGTTCAGTCTTTGCAGAGCTACAATATTGATGCCAGGTCATCTTTTAATCGGAGGTCAACTCGCCCCACCATTTAAAAAAAATCAGTGTTGCAGCGATTACGTCATTGCATACTTGATTGCCTGAAACTGTTTCAGTGGTGAAAACCTACAAAATTCAGTTTCATGTTTTTATCATAATCAGAACATCACTACTGCTGCTATATACATAAAAAAAAACTTTTGGCAGCTTTTCCACATTTTCTTGTGCGGAATCTGGATTTATCGTTGTAAAGATTTATTTACAGAGCACCTCGTGTGTGGATAGTGTTTAAAAGGTTATACGGGTGCTAATGTAAGGTGTAGCTAAGCAACCATTGCATTTTTTTTAATCCATTAGGGCAGCTCTAAGCAGGAGAGAGAATGACTCATACTTGTACACTTTGCAATTTAAAGTTTCAGCACAACTTGTACTTGTGCGTTGAAGGTACAAAGGAGACAATGATGACACAGATAAAGCCTGAAGATGTAAATATGTTGTTAGTGTGTTCTTTTAAAATGGCCATGAGTTGTTCCAAGTTCACAAATCAATAAATGGACAGGTTAAACCTGTTTAAATTTGCCAGGGAACAACAGGATTTAAGTTTTTGATACTGATATTTTATTACACTTACATGGTGTTGTACAGAAAATCTAAAGGAAAGTACTACATCATCCAGCTGTACATGAAAACTTTACATGATGTGTATCCGAGAAACAGAACACTAGACAGAAAAACCCAAGTGTGTATTTGCCAAACATGAGGATAACATAGTGACTGAGCCACATTTGACACCAATATAGAAATATGAAACATGACGCTCATGCTCAGATATTGCACATTTGTCAAAAATTAAAAAACAATGATCTAAATCATATTAGCAATAAATCTATGCTGTTATAAAGGGAGGCAGACATGTTGAACCTCCTCTATTAAAGCCAGTCACAATTAAAAAATCATTACACTTTAAATTTTAACACACAGCTGCAGCATTACAAAGTCAAACCAGCACCAACACAGTTTTAAAGTGCCTGTTGACATGCATGTCTTCAAACACAAAAGTTAAAGAAAAATATATGTTATTTAGGAAACTTTGTAAATTTAGCATGATTTTACCCATTTTGTCACATATATTATTTCACATTTGGCTCAGTCAAAGCAAAACAGGAAGTGACATTAAACGCTATAAAAAAAACAGTTTTTTTTTGTTTTTTTTAATTAAAACAACATTATTTAAACTCGTACTCATTTTCATCTCTCTCTGATAGTAACTCAAAATAGTCTAAAGAAACTTGAGATTCTTCTCCATAGTCTGTGTTGTATTTTCAGTTTTACTTTTAGTTGCCCCTACTAGTGGAAAACTTTTAACTGTTTTTCACATAGAGCCAACTGTTCAGATCTTTGTAAGTGGGGTTCTCTGGACTAGCAGCAAATAATATCTTACCTGTTACAGATAGTGGTTTGAATGACCTCATTTCAGAAAAATAACATTTAATTCTGACTGGAATAATGAGTTGACAGTTTCAGTAGAATAAATGATACGAAGTGGATGATAGCCAACTTTAAACCAACGTAACAAAATTTCATCGCAGTTCAAACACTAGGCTTGTTCTGCGCATGTCCAACTGGGAGGTCTTTTTTTTTAATTTGTTTGTTTTATATATATTATGTCATAATATATAGTTTTTCTCCAAAATATTGGAAACATTAGAATGATTCTTTCCATACAAATGCAATGAGGAAGAAACACTTTAGATCCAGGAAGAAACTTGTGCCAACAGAAACTGAATTTGAACTTCACAGACTGAATCTGTATCTCCATAATGTGAAACTAAACGCATTGGTTTGAATCTGAATTGAAAGTGTTGAATCTGAGTTAACTTACTTTGAAACTGTATTTTGTTGTAATAAAAATTCAGTTTGACTGCTTTCACTTCAGTTCTACTGTATAATTCAATTTAAATTCCAACATAAAAATAGAAACACAAAAATGTATTTTAAAACTGAAATTGAATTATAGAAGTGAAAGTAATCTAACTGATTTTTGTATGCAACAAAATATGTTTTCAAAGCAAATTAATTCAGATTTATACATTTTAGTGTAATAATATATATTTATCTTCATGAACTGAATAAATAGTTAAATATGACTTGTAGTCAGATTCTGTAGCTGTTCAATGAAATAAATGTTTCTCATCTTTTGCAACATTAAATATTAAATTACTAAATGATATCCTCTAACACCACATTTTAGTTGTTGCTGTTTTGCCAGGAATGATATATACACACAAAAGCACACACAAGAGACACTTACACACACATTAGATCAGACATTGTACACTCAAAATACTTTAAGGCAATGGTGGCCTGGCAACTGTGACCATTCGAGTAAATCTTAATTTGCCCTTGAATGGATCATCATAAAGCCTAAACACCCTGCTTATAGACACATAACCCAAAACATTCAGCAGCACTTCTCCTCACAAAAATCACTAAGCAAATATAGATTATTTGATATTACACACAGTATCACACACCAGAATCAGAATAATAGTTAATAATAATAGTACCAAGAGATGAGCAGGTTGTCACAAGATGGCTGCACTAATTTAAAATCTGCCTCGCACACAGTTAACATTGACACTAATGAAAGAATACATTAACTCTCAGACAACTCACTGTTTAATCCTGATCACTGTGTGCCACAATTTGATTTCTACTTTCCACGTGAATCAAACTGATAATGATGATTGAAATGATAGAACTACATCTTTAATCCCCTACAGTGAACCACTGACTGCATTAAAATGCAACACATGCTGCTGCTCTCTCTGCAAAAAAAAGTCACTTCTGCTCTTCTTTGTGCTGGTGACAGCTTCTAAAAAGACATGGAGTTTTTATTTTTTGTTTTGATGAATTTTAAACCTATATTTATTTCCCTGTTAAGCATCATTTTAAGCAAATGTGTTTTAGTAATTTTAATTAAATCATTAATTTGTCAGATGTTTAAAATACAAAGGTGTCACAACTCACTAAGCTCTAACTGCTCCATTATATTAATGGCCTTTATAATTATATTTTTAAAAAAATTGTTTGTTAAATTTAGGTTTGGAGTCATCAGCAAAGAAAAATTCTAAAATATCTAATTGAAGTAAGTCAAACCAATTTCATGTATGTCTGTCATATTACAGTCCATAAACAGTTTGATGATTGACTTTGTTGTCGTCTAATCTGATCTGCGGCCACATGTCTTAGACACTCGAGTGAAGAGAGGGGTGGAGCTGTCAACTGACCACTCCCTGGTGGTGAATTTGCTCTGATGGTGGGAGAGGATGCCGGTCTGACCTGGCAGACCCAAACATATAGTGAGGGTCTTCTGGGAACACCTGACAGATTCTCCCGTCAGACTGAGCTTCAACTCAAACCTCCAGGAGAACTATGAACACATTCTGGGGGAGGTGGGGGACATTGAGTCCAAGTAGGCAATGTTCCACACCTCCATTGTCGATGCAGCTTACCGGAGCTGTGACCACAAGGTTGCCGATGCCTGTCATGGCGGCAACCCTTGAACCCACTAGTAGACACCGGAGGTGAGGGATGCTGTCAGGCTGAAGGAGGAGACCTATCAGTTTTTTTGGCCTGTGGGACTCCGGAAGCAGCTTGGTACCAGCAGTCCAAGCGTATAGCAAAGATGAGAGTTCCTTAAGGCTCAGGATGTTGTGGGGTTGCATCAGTTGACATGACTGTACAATATTGCGTGGACACTGGGGGCAGTTCTCCTGGATTGGCAGAGTGGGGTAGTGGCCCTCATATTTAAAAAGTTGGACCGCAGAGTGTGTTCCAACTACAAGGGGGATCACACTTCTGAGCCTCCTTGGTAAGGTCTATTCAGGGGTCCTGGAGAGGAGGGTTTGACGGATAGTCGAATCTCAGATTCAGGAAGAGCAGTGTGGTTTTCGTCCTGGTCATGGAACACTGGTAGTAAGTCGGGCACGTTTCCAATGAGAGTTGGACTCCGCCAAGTTTTCCCTTTGTCACCAATTCTGTTCATAACTTTTATGGACAGAATTTCTAAGTGCAGCCACGGTGTTGAGGGGATCTGTTTTGGTGACCTTAAGATTGCATCTCTGCTTTTTGAGGATAATGTGGTCTTATTGGCTTCATCTGATCGTGATCTTCATGACCCAGAAGGCAAAGCTCTTGATTTACCAGTTGGTCTACGTTCCTACCCTCATCTATGGTCACGAGCTTTGGGTAGTGACCGAATGAACAAGACTGCGTTGCGGATACAAGTGGCCAAAATGAGTTTCCTCCGCAGGGTGTCTGGGCTCCCCCTTAGAGATAGGGTGAGAAGCTCGGCCACCCAGGAGACATTCAGAGTGGAGCTGCTGCTCCTCAACGTTGAGAGGAGCCAGTTGGTTAGGATTAGGGTTGGACATCGAGTCTTGAGTATCGATTGGAACCGGGACTAATGTTTCAATTCTCAAGGAATCGTTCGTACTTTTAAACTTCGATACTTAGTTTCAATACCCAGTCCGCCATCTAAAAAAAGAAGCCGCCCAATACCAACGAAGATAAAAACCAAGGTGAGCCACCAAACACCAATTTGAGTTGGTGTTTAGACTCAAATTGTCAAATTAAGTGAAATAATCTGCCAGTGCAGTAAGACAATTGTGCTCAGTAAGACTTGAAATGAGGAAAACATTTCCAGGCTAACAAGATTAATAACAAACACATTCTGCTCTTGCTTAGTATATCGTCTCAAAACAAGATAAAAAATGCTCTTTGGCAGGAAGTGTATGATTTTTTTAGATAGACAAGTTTTGCAGAGTACCCCTGTAAATTCATAACATATGTTTATCTACAAAGAACTCTGGTTAGCCACCTCATTTAAACCATGTAAACATTTTTGACCCTGCCTCTATAAAGAATCGAAATTGGGAATCGTTGGGAACCGTAGAATCCAAATGAGGAACTGGAATCGTTCAAATTCAAACGATGCCCAACCCTAGTTAGGATGCCTCCTGGACACCTCTCTGGTGAGGTGTTCCGGGCACGTCCCACTGGGAGGAGACCCAGAAAGAGATACAGGACACACTGGAAGGACTATGGTTCTCAGTTGGCCTGGGAACGCCATGGGACGGACGAGCTGGCCCAAGTGGCTGGGAAGAGGGAAGTCTGGGTCTCTCTGCTTAGGCTGCTGCCCCCTCGACCCGACCCCGGATAAGCAGAAGATGGATGGATGGATGGATGGATGGATGGATGGATGGAGTAAACCAAGTTCATCTAATGAGATAAAATCTAAAAAATCATGTGAGATAAGATAAGAGATAAATAATGCATAGCCACAAGATAATTTTCAGCAACTGTGTTTCTTTTCAAAAGCTACAGTAGCTATTAGAGTCAGATTATGGTTAAGCTGGTTTTGTTTTTAGCTGTTTCAAGATACCCCACACTTATTATTTTTTGGTGTGTTTGATCCAAAGAGTATACCTTCATGATTCAATCTAAATTATTAATTTTTCATAGTATTTATGAGATGACATTTAACGCCCTAAGTGTGTGTTGGGAAAGGTTTTAAAATTATTAATTTAAACTTGTCCAGGTTAATCAACAGTCTCTGCATAGCTTTGACTGCAATAATTATCTCATGGCCACACATTTATTTATTTTTTTAATCCAATGTCACCGGACAGGCTCGTAAAAATATTCTGAGTTGAAACTTTTTTGTTTTCATGTCCATTCTTTGGCTAAACGCTTTTTTATTGTCTAAAAAAATCAACTCATCTTCATCTGCATTCCCGCAGGCAGATCCCATAAGCTCCCATTCAATCTCCACCTTCTGTCCCTGTCGAGATCCATAAATTTAGCACTTCATTCACATCAAAAGGCTGTGCTTGCTAACACAACCCAGGAAGTAATTATGTTTCCCACCCCAAAGTGTTGGAGAAAATACTTCAGTGCTACACATGAGTCATTTACAGGAAACATAGATGGCTCACAAGATACCCATAGCTAATAATAATATAAGATAATCATTATAATCAGTCACTGCTTATATTTCTGTTTTAAATAAATATAAACACCTGTTACATTCAAGCTCTTGTTACATGAATTAATGCAGTGCTTATAGTAGTAAAATAGTACAGAATAAAAAAAAATACTTTACATTTTGTTGATTTAAATCCGTGTCTGATGTTTCAATTCTACACTGGTGCACTACACTTTTACTTCAAACAGTAGAGAATGGAACAAACCTTAACGTGGAAACAGAAAACATTGCAGATTTTTTAGTTAATAAAAAACATTTTAAAAAAAGGAAAAGGGAAAAGAAGTGTGTTTGTGGTTTTTGGCTTAAATAAAACTCAGTCCTTACAGTTTAAAAACAAGAAAAAAATTGGTGGCAAAAGCTGTGAACATATCTGTGTGATTACTCTAAAAGGAGGAAAAGGTTTATTGATACAAGTTTACGTATTTGTCAGGAAAGCTGCTAACAGAAAAAGGAGATGCAGGAAACTGAAAGTGATAAAGGAAGTAAAATAACCTTTTTCTTATTTGTATTGATACCTAAAATGTAATTGGTAAAAGTATCATATTATGGCAACATTTAAAGAAAAAATATCTAAAAATTATTTAAAGTTGAATGTTTTCTATATTGTGACAACTGAATGTCCAAACTGAAATCTCATTCTGAGGATCATACTGTAAGGTTTTGATCATAAGTTGATTTCCCCATGAATAAAATTGAACTGAACAGTGAAATTGAAAATGAAAAAATAACATTTAACAACACAATCTTATCCAGAGAGATAGTGTGTATTCCTCTTACAATAGTGGAAAATTCTGAGGATTTACAAATAATGCAACTGCTGCTGTAGATTTTGCTTTTATTTAATAAAAATGTTTCATCCAACTATCTACACATGGGTCTTATAAAGACCCATTTTGTAGGGTCTTTATCACTCCTCAGCAGCATCGCTCCTGAGCCCCTTCTCCAGCGTTTGTCTGTTGTGCTTGTTTACAAGCATTTCAAACCATTTCTTTCTATTTTATCAGGAATGGGTTTGTGCTTTTTATTGTGCAGTTCACAAAATGGTAATGGTGTCAGCAGAAAGTTCAATATCTCATATCAGGATGTGGACGCACTTAGTTCTTAAGATTCAACATGCCAACATCAGGCATTGTAATAAGAAGTTGTCAGCTGAGAGGTGAGAATGGTTGAGAGAAAAATCAATCAGTCACCGCTACCAGTAACAGGTTAGTTTCACCTTAGTGTTTGGAGTCTAATAATTTCAAAGTAAGTGGGGGCTTGTCATTATATAAAGGCCATCTTTATTGTCTAGACCAAGCATGATTGACAACCCACTGGAAAACTGCAGTAGTGATTAGGTTGCAAACTTTTATACACTGCAAAATAAATTAGGGTTGACAGATTGTGTCTAAAGTTATGACCAGTCATTTTGCATTTTTTTATACACCAAAAATAGTCTTATTTACTGTTGCAT
>JARVJO010000061.1:15883349-15901820 GCA_031762555.1 Cynodonichthys magdalenae | reverse complement strand
GACTTGACTCGGGACTTGATGATAAAGACTTGAGACTTACTTGAGACTTGCAAAACACTGACTTGGTCCCACCTCTGGTATAACATCACTAGGTCAAATGAAGCATTGATTTCCAGATGACTTTAATTGCAACTGTAATGTAATGAAACTATTGGAAATTTCCCAATATTTCATGAGTTAAAGACAGTTTAGTTGCAGTAAAAATCTGGTTGTCAGAAAAATGAAAACTAATCTACATATATAAAAAAGAGCAGCACACTATTATATACTAACTCAGTCAAACAACTCCACATTGGGCTGACAGTGGACAGTCAGAGAGCTGCTTCACCAGCCCTTTTTTAGGTGAGACAGCTACATTATGAGAGCCAACAGCACTGTATGAGAACCAGGAGTTTTCCAATTGCCAAAAGTTTTATCCACTTATTCTTTTGAAAAACTCCCCCTTTTGTAAATCCTGACGTTCTGTTTTGGAGTGCAGACTCAGCGCTGAACTTGGTGGCAAGCTTGGAGCATGCCACTTTTGCTCTGAAAGGCTTCTTCCATTTCTATGCTGGAACAGTTGGCAGCAGACCTTGGTCCAGTGCCTCTCCTCATTATAAAGTCCTGCCTCTCTTCAGTATTAAGCTCTTTTGTTTACTTTGTAAAATAGCACATACACATTACATAGTTCACACATCCACATGAGCACCTTGACTACTAATGATCCTTATATGGTTTTTTTTAGTACGGTCATGATTTTGTCTTTTCTATAGTTATTTGCAAAAATACAGTATTGTGTTTTTGCCTGCTTCAACAAGCAATTAGACAGAGAGTGGCCAATAAATACAGTATATTTCATGTTATTATCACTGAGCTGCATGATAGGAAGCTCAACAAGTTTTTTGTGATTCCAAACAAGTAGAGCTGCTGTTGCAAGGTAAAAAAAAATAAATAAATAAACTATTTTTATCTGTGACATTTGTGTCCATGTGTTGCGGCTGATTATATAGTGCTGTTCAGCCACTTTGACAAGATGCATTCACTGATTTAATAGATTTTATTGTTTAGTTCTATAGAGTAAAAAAAACAAAAAAACAAAACAAAATGGATCTGTTCATGCCATCACTATGACAAATAAGCACAGCAAACAAATGAAAATGCATTTGCTGAATTTTTCCTTTGCATTGTGCTGCGATTATTTAAAAGACCATAAAGACTGCAAAAGCTCCTCATGATCCATTACTCAAAACTGATGCTTATTAACAATACTTGCTGTAATATACCATGAGAGAACATCAATATCCAACTGCCAAATGTGGAATACAACTCGATCTGTTAATTGCTGGCAAATATACTGCTTAAATTTACAATGTATAATGAAATTTGAGCGGTTAATGAGATAAATGTTCTTATTTTTGTAAATTGAGCATGATTAATAACTTTGTACTCATGTGAAAACAAAAAATCAAAGTCTCTACATTTTTTTTTACTCCATTGCCAAAATCTACAACCAGAACTTTTTGTCTCTGAATATTACTCCTAACATGCCAGCCCATCCAAAATTTCTTATGGTTGACACATTTCCAACCTCTGCCAGCAAACAATTGACCCCCACTCTGAATCTCAGCAAGTCCTCATCTCAAGACATTTAGGAATGGCTGATGTGCTTGAATTTCAGTGAGATCAAACGTAAATTACTTTTCAATGTCTATTCTGCAGAAAATCATTCTGCTGTGAAACAGAGTACAAGGTCAAAATTTTAGTTCATGTTGAACGTATTTGTTTTTTCCTGACAAATAATTTAAATAAAGCTTTGCCAATGACATACCTCAATGTTGTGCCTCATGCAGACAACAACCCCATTAGTTATGCATTCTTGCATAAAATTATGAATATGTTCCACAACCCGTTGTCTGCTTTGACTCACCCATGAGGTAGACCACTATCTTACACATAGGAGCTCCAAAGATGAAATCTTTTAGGATGCTGGGAATGAGGTTGAAGGGCATGCAGAAGATGGCCATCATCAGGTCGCTGACAGCGAGTGACAATAAGAAAGTGTTGGTTACGGTGCGCATGCGCTTGTTGACCGTGAGCACGATAATGATCAGCAGGTTGCCAAATACACTCAGGAAGAAAATAAGAGAGTAGAGCATGATCCGTAGAGTGTGGTATTCATCTGTAAGAAAATAAAAAAAGACAGTTATTCCAGCAAAATTAATGGAGTATATACATATATTCACTTAATGTGAACTTCTTAGTGAGGCTTTTAAAATCTCATTTGCATAATTGGATATGAAACTTTTGAGACTGGAGTTGTGTTACAATTGTAGAAATTCCCTTTTAGAATAGACACACTTGTCAGATTTGGTCAGAATTAATTTCTCTAAACTGAGGCTATTCAAGACTGAGATTTAAGTTACAGGTTCAATATTAATTTTTCACATTTTCTTTCCTCTTGAACCCCACTTTAAAAGAGCTGAATTCTCAATTTAAGTATACAATAAAAGACCAAAATAATCATGAACAGACTTAGAAAGTGAAAACATGTTTGTTCAACCTTTGCATTGCAATGCTAGCAGAAATAAAATGCCTTTATAGATGTGACAAAACAAATACATATCATAAAGGGATTTAGGCCGATCAAAGATATGAGTAATTCAATACTTTTAACAAAACACACCCAGTTACCCCATCAGTGCTCCCCTCTACTTTGGCCAGCTATTCAGAACTATGTCTCAAATTTAAAATCTGCCTTTTACCACTGAGGGATTACTGAAAAGCCTACAGCTTATCCAAAATGCTGGAGGCAGGGGATGAAGGGACGGTTGGAAAATTGGGTTGAGACCAGTACGTAACCCCAGTTTATGACCCCTGATTTATTTTTTTAGACCTGAGTAATGTTTAAAATAAAACACACACCTTACTTCTTGTGGTTTGGTTTAGTTAATACTTGACAAGGCTTTAAAAAAATATCATATTTACAGTTTAACAAAAATGCTTTTCTAATTTTATTTTTTTTACAATGTGATTGTCCTTTTTCAAAACAATGATTTGTTGGCTGATTTGATGATACCTGAACTCAAAACATGTAACAATAAGACTTTTGTCAGCATTAAAGTGCGCTCATAAAACATGAAATGGCAACATTTTTCATGGTGATTGGACTGGGTGCACTGAAGCTTCTGTTACTCTGCTTTATAAACCAAACTATACCATCTGCCAAAACATTTCATTCATATTCCCTAACCCATATCATGCTATTCTCTGGGTCACAGTAGGGCTTGTTCCAGCTCTTGACTACTTTCTATTCAGGGTTTTAGCATTGCTAATGTGGATTTGTTAAAAATCTTTCACTAATTCACTACAACCTGTGACAGCTGCATTTAGATCGACAACAAATCTCCACCCTTTATCTGAGAAACAGCTGGACAGGACAGATGAGCAAAAATAAAATGATTCAAAAGTCAGGGGGAATTAAGGGCAAAACCCTTCATTGTGGGAATGCAATAATATGCATAATATTTATTATTCTCAAATTTTAAATAAATAAAAAAAATCATATCTTTATATCTAAAAAACTATTCGACATAGGAACTTCTGATTTAATAGTTTGTTGTTGTTGTTTAGCTCTGATGAAGGGTTATCACTTCATGACATTGTGTTTCTATGCAACTGCCACCAAGTAGGCAAAAGGATCAAAACACATGAAGGAAAATTGTTCTTTCAAGCCTGTACATCCATAAATATGATCAAATCTTGATGAAATTTGGCACATATGTTTTTCTTTCTGACCTGTACCGACTAAGAGTCCAACAGCCCCATAAATCATGTTCATTAACTCCCCCTAAAACATTCTCCATCCAAAACAGCTTCTACTCAAAATGGCCTATATGGATCATTTCTGTATTTGTAAAGCCTCTACAATTTCCAGGAGAGATTAGACATATGACATCAAGTATGTGAATGTGGTTTGTTTCATTATCAGTCTACTCAAGACTCAGACTACCAAGAACAGATCTGTTTTTTTTGTTTCGTTTTGCTTTCCATCAACAAAATATCTTTTTTGTAATGACTATTCCAAAGTCACTTTCATATAAATACCAGAACATCTTAAACAGCCGCAACTTATATGTGAGTTCTGGTGTGTGGGTACTTGTATGTGCAGTGATCATATATACCACTGCTGTGCAGAATCTTTTTGTTATGCCTTTCTTGCCTCACATTGGTTATTTAATTAAATAATTTATAAACTCACATTGTTTAAAAAAGTTCACAAATGATCAAAGCAAAAAAAATAAAAGTCCTTTGCTGACAGGCAACAGCTGCTGAGAGTTAGTATTTCCTCCACCCCTGTGGTGGCAACTTTTTGTGCTGCCCAATAAGGGTGTGTTAGGTATCCTAATTACTTTGTTTCTACAATGCCAAAACAGTACATCATCCAGTTTTCTGGCCTACATTTCTTTTAAAACTTAGCCCCAAGCCATGCTTGGACCTGGAATTATGAAATTTGGTAGACGACTCAGAACCTAAAAAAAAACTCTCTTGGAGTCATGGCCTTTGTCTCAATTCTGGGTCCTCATGAGTGCACATTTGTCGGCTGCATACGTCACTACCACACGGGGAGTACTGTCGCAATTTGAAGGCTCCTTATCATGCAGCTGAGGAATGAAGCTAACAAACTCTCGAAATCCGAGGATGCATGAGAGTATCCTCACCGGCAGAGGCTATCCCAGGATTCAATGCACGGGCAAGAAAATAAACAGAAACGAAGACGGTGGAGTTTTTAATTTTTTCGGCATAGTTTGGAAATTCACCACGGACCAAAGAATTTGTTTTTAAAAGTAAGTTTAGCAACTTAGCTGTTGAAATTTATGCTGCAATAAGATGTTGAATAAAATTATGCAACTATAAGTGCTGATACTGGAGCTAAACCTGATTTATTGATGTTTTTTTTAATTTATTTACCTGTAACGTTTAAACTGTGAAGTTATTCTTCCAGTAAAAAAATGTGTAAATACACGAACCAACTCATTTTGAGTTTGACATGAAACTGATCACTATGGTACAGGGTAGCTTGTGGTCATGCAAACTCACGTAAAGCCGACATCAGGCAAGGGGTAGACATCTCATTTTACAACAGTTTTGAGCAGCCTACCCGGCCCAGGGAGGATGTGGCCCAGCTGTGCTCATGAGGACCCAGCCCCTGAATTGAGACACAGCCACAGTCCAATCCATTTTGGATCAAAGCTGCCAATTTGTCTCTTTTCTTTCACATCTCAGCAAACCCCCCCTACAGCTTTGAACATGCAGACTTCACAAGCGGCATGCCTCTCTCAACACTGACTGGTGGCAGGATGGTGTGGGTGTGGCAGAGTGGCGAATGATGATGCCTCGCCGTTTGTACACGGTTAGCTCTAAATCACACATACATGGTCCGATCTGCGCCAAATTTTGTGTGCACCATCAGGGAGACCTGATCAACACATTGGTGTTGAGCAGGTCTGTGTGCACTGTGATGCACACAGTTAGCTATAAATCATGGCATGATCTGCACACATGGCGTGATCTGCACACAATTTTGTGTGCATCATTAGGGAAACCATTTTAACACATTAGTTTGTCAGTTTAACAATATCACTTTAGCCCTGCCCACTTTGCACACAATTGGCTCTAAATCTCACATACATGATCCAATCTGAACCCAATTTTGTGTGCATAAAAACACATTTGTGAAGTAGTTTGACAAGATCACTTTAGTCCCCATCCATCCATTAGTCAGTCCGTCCATTTGTTCACCTTATAAGATTATTTAAATAATGAAGGCCTGTGATGATTCCAACAAAACTGCTAACAGTTGGTCACTATTGAATGGCAACGGGGGAAATCAGCAATGGTTGGCATCGAGTTCTTTCTTTTATCTCTTATTGTTGAGTTTTGATGTTTTCTGTATTGATATTTTGTTTTCTTGTGTTGTAATTATTTCATTCTGTTTTGTTCTATCTTTCTTCATATTTTATTTAGTAAGATAATTTTCACCTAAGAAGTTTAGATTATTCTCCTATTTTCTGTTTGATGTTGCAGTTCTAATTACTATGTTTTCAGTTCATATATTTAACAAAGTATGTCTTGCAGTGTATACTTTTTAGTTTTCAGTAATTTCGTTAGATTCTTGTAGCTTTTCCTTTGGTCCCTTGTTGGTTTTGTTCCTGAGTTGTTCTTATTCTGTTCAGGTTTAGTTACTTTGATTCTTTTGATGCCTGGATTCATCTTCTTGCCTGCCTGCTTTCTTCCATTTGGGTCCAATTTCCCCATCCACCCTCTCATAACCATCCCTTCTCAACTCAGTTGTTAAAACATGAAAACATTCAAAGGTTGTTTTTTTCTGATTCAATTAATTTTATTTAAAAAGGGACAGTGTATAGTTCAAACATAAATGTCTCCATTTGATGCGCTGTGTCAGATTATGGCATAAGCTAGTTCACATCTGCAGTCCCTTGATAGGTTACAAAATAAATATACAATATAATAATAAATAAAAACAGAATACGTAAAACTACAAGTTGCTTTGCTCACAGTACACAGACTAACACACACCTAAAAACTTAATCGCTGGTTCACTCACACTCAGTTTCAATTAATGAATACATTTCTGAGCAGTTTTAAACAAGTTTTGCTAATTGGATTTGAAAAGTCTCAGAGAGTTACAGCTCCCCACATCATCAGGTAATGTGTTCCACTGATTAGTTGCCTTTACGTAAAAAAACCTTTTGTCCACTAACAAGCAAAATGGGATGGTACAATCTTTTACAAATGCATATCTCTTTGATTGAATCATCTCTAGAGGGAGAATATGGACAAAATCAGAGAGCAATGGGGGAGACAAACCATTTACTATTTTGAAAACAAGACACAAATTACAAATTAATATAACATTTTAAAACTCAAAAACATGTATTTCTCTAGAATCCTACAGTGGTGATAATAAACTGGCTTTCCTAAGGCTTTCACAGTTTGTTTAAATAAGGACTCAAGAGGTCTTAGAACATTATCACCAGCTTGGCCCCAACAGGTGACACAGTACAACATATGGGTTAAAATAAAGGCATGCATGTCTTAGCCACATCAAGTGAGAGACAATGTCTAATATATTAAAACATTTTAGGATTGAGTTTAATGATTTTGGTCATATTCTTAATGTGCTTCTTAAAATTTTAATTTGGATCAAGGGTCATGCCATGATATGTAAATACAATACAGAGATCAGCGTCGTTCAAAAACGGAAGTCTGAGTAATAGCAGTTACCAAAAGGCGGTTCTAGGCCCAACCGTTTTTGCTCTCCTGCCTGGCTGCCTCAGGACAGCACAGGATTTCTCAAACATACATGAATGAGTCAAAGCAAGACTCTGCCTGTTTTTGATGAGAGAATAACATTATAACATTATATAAAACTCAAAAAAGTTGATTTTACATGATAGTGCCCCTTTAAGGCTGTAAAAAAACAGAAAGTATAAAATTACAATACTGCATCTAACATTCAGTCAAAAACTCCCTTCAACAGTGACTGTCACTTATTTCCCCTTTTATAGAAAAGTCAGTCCTAGGAGATTGTACCCTGTTTTTAAGAAAATAACACATATTTGGTTTTCTTTACATTTAGTCATACATGTCTGATCAAGCCAACAGGTGAATATTTGCATTGCAGTTGCTAATTTAGCATCTACTAAGCCAGTTGTTTTAACATGTACATAAATGACAGTATCATCAGCATACATCTGCAAATTAACATCAGCCCACTGTTCAGCAAGCTCATTGATATACAAGATAAATATAAAAAGGCCTAACACAGATCCTGGTGGGGACCCCCCCCCCCCTTGTCTTATCATCAATCATCATCATCGCTTTGTTTATATAGCACATTTATAAACAACAGTGTTGACCAAAGTGCTTCACAGACATGATACAAATAAAACTGTAAACAAACTAAAATCAGATAAAAATGCACAGATTCCTGCTGAAACTCAAACTGAACTTGAAATAAAAGCTAATGCAAATAAATTGAGTTTTCAATCGAGATTTAAAAGACTGAACAGATTCTAAAGTACAAATCTTAAGAGGCAAGTTGTTCCAGAGTCTTGGGGCCGCCACAGCAAATGTCTGGTCGCCTCTACGCTTCAGTTTTGCCATTGGCTGCACTAAAATCATCCGATTAAAAGATTTCGGTTCTCTGGGGTATAAAAGTGCAACAAAGCCAATAAATAACTGGGTACCAAATCATTTAAAACTTAGAAAATAAGTAAAGGAATCTTAAAACCAACGTGAAAGCAAACAGTCAGCCAGTGCAAGTCAGACAAAACAGGAGTGAGTTGATCCTGCCTTCTAGAACCTGTTATAAGATGTGCAACAGTGTTCTGGACTAACTGCAAACGATGGAGAGATGATTGTTCCAAACCAACACATAAAGAGTTGCAATAGTCCAGTCTACAGGTAACATAACATATTACACACCAAATAACTTGACCGTTTATTACCAACCTTTACCTAATGTCTCTTGTTTGATAATAGGAAGATAGCCAAGTCAGAGATGTAGGGGAAAAGTTAAATTGGGAAGGTTTCAATAATAAAACACTATGATTAACTGTATCAAAAGCTTTAGATCTAAAAATACATCTCTGACTAAATCCCCTTTATCAAGCCAAGGTTTAATTTGCTCTATTAAGTACAGTGTAGCAGTCTAAGTTGAGTGGTTGGATCTAAAACCAAACTGCATTTGATGTAAACCAAACATGCTGATGTTGACGAATTAAAATAGTTCAAATGCATTTACGAAAAATGAAGTGAAGTAGAGGTTTGACAACCAATCACCCTAAAACAATCAGGTTTTTTTTACTTTTCATAATGTCGCGTGTTTTTTTTTTTATTTATTTAATGCATGAGAACTGATTACATATTCACATGCAATAAAACAGCCAAAGCATTTGATCCTCCAGGCTGATGCACCAAACTCATTGTGTTGTCAGAACCAACTGACTCAGAAAGGCAGATGATTTCTTCTGAAGTCTTCTGTTGTTTGCAGTTATTGCTTCATCTGATACAATATTTACATGAAAGTGACTATAACACATCAAAGTCCACATAAATGTCAGATCCAAAGCTTTTACAAGAAAAAAATCTGTAAAATGTATAATTCTTGATGTTTGTATTATTTCCATCAAATATTATAATGTTAAATAAAGAACTATGTTATAATACTCATTGTTAATGACAAGACACCACTCAAAATAATAAAAAAAACTCCACATCATAATGGATTTAATTAAGTTTTTTGAGTTTTATGCATGCTTCTAAACAAAAAGCCTCATAATGCTTTCACTTTTTTATTTATTTGTCTTTACCCTCTTTTCATTGTGGTAATTTGCTAAGGATTAAAGGCTGACTAGGCCACCGCTGATCAATGTTTTCTAACAGATTGGGACATTTAAAGTCAATATTTAGGGATTTTCTAGTTTCAAACCGAATTAAAATAACTAAATAAAACACTTGTGTAATGCCCCTTGATTTGTGGCAGCCTAACTAAGCCAGCACCTTACCAATATTGATTTGCACTAATCCACCTGGGATGTAAATATGTGTGTTGTGCACAGCTGGCTGGGGCTCTAATCCGAGCTCCGTTTATCGGCCTGCTCATCAGAAAGCAGCATAACAATCAGCTGTAAATGGCAACACTGCTGTGAGATGAAGCAGCATCATATTAAACAGCTAAAGTAACATTAGATATAATATTTGATGGTTGCTTCTTCATGATTATTCATTGGTTTACTGCCCTGCCCTTCAGTTCTGGCATGTTTTTGTATCACTTGCAGGCTTAGCGATGGATTTAGACTCAGCCTGCTCAGTGGAAATCAGGAAGTCAGTTTTTTTTTTCCTTTTTTTTTTCTCCTGTCTCTTTCATCTGCCTCTCTCAGAGTCACACACACTCAAACACACAAACACCCATCCACTGACATGTGGCTTCACCATCTGTCACCCAAACTCCACTGCAAATAAAAAGCTTTAATATGGTGGGTGTGCTACAGGGAGAACATCAGGGTTTCTCCACCAGAGAAGGCTTGAAAGCAACTTAAATTGCTTAATTTGATCTTTGTGTGCTTGTATGGGCATACTTATGTCTGCACAATGATAATAAAAATGTGCCGATACATGACAGGCAAGACAAAGAAAGGGAGAGAGAGAACATCCCTCTAACTTTAGGTGTCCTTTTCCCGCTTGCTCATAATGAAATATGTTACACTGGCTTCTGATTAATCAAAGTCAATTAGCTTTTCCTGTGTGTTCGGTGAAAACTCCATCTGCACATTCATTGTCTTTAGAACAGAATTCCACACAGCTACTTCAGTGCTAATCACAGTAGAAAGTGGGTGGCATTATTTACCATGCTTGCTAATGCTCTCACTGACCAATATAATTCTATTTAGTTCACTCTATTTATAGAAAAACAACTGATAGCAAAATTCACCTCAAGGGACAAGACCGAAAAAAGTAAACAGGTCTGTTTCATTTCCAGTTTAATCCAATCACATTATTTACACGACAAATCAGTTCTGCTTTGGAAATAGAGAGTTCCAATGGTACTCCTGTCAGAATGAAGAATGAGATTAATGCCAGTTATCACACAGTCACACACACACACAGACTGACAACTTTAACACTTTATAACTTGTGCTGTCATTTTAAATAATATAAACTTTATTATTTCATTTAAGCAATATAAATATCCTGTCTCCTAGCAAAATGCTGCACAAGTCTGATTTTGAGAATTTCAGTCATACAGTTTATATATATATTTAAAATTACATCACAATAAATATTTTTATTTGTTTGTTTTTGAAACAGAAGAGTTTACTTAGTCTTCAAAGCATTTAAGTATTTAAAGTTTTATTCAAGGGACAAAACAAAATCTAAAAGATTACCACATGGGACAAAACATGTATTGTATCATTATTGTTCTGAAATGCATTGTACAGTATTGTATCATGTTGCAATGAGTCAACTGTATTGTAGCTTGTCATATTGTGATCATATTTTTTACATGAGTGCCCTCGCTCAGAAAGGCTGCAGCTCAGATCATTCTCTATTCAGAATGTTATCAGCAATATTGTGTGTTTAGATTGAGTGCAGAACCTACGGTAAGCTGTTTATAAAAAGAAATAGAATGCCTGTTTTTCAGACTGAAAGGTAAAACTAAAGTAGAAATATCTTGGAGTCTACATCCTACTAAATGCTTTGGAACGCTGACTCCAATGGTTCAATGAAGCAAAGTAAAAAAATGTCACAGTGCAGAGAATTTGATGCTACAAAGCAAAACAAGAAAGCAGCTTGCAGTGTGTTGAGAATCAGTTTAAATTCAATGAATACACGCTAAAAACAAATTGTATTTGTTAGATATTCTTACCTTTGTTTTATATGGCAAAATGCTAACAAAATTTCACATTGTAAAATGTCATACATTTATCAGTATGTCAACCTTCAAAGAAACACTGAAGTAATTTAAACCTTAATTCTGACTAAACACATCAATCCTTGGTTGTTTCATATCCGAACATCTAACTGCTTTGATGCTGAATTACTGTCATCAGTTCAACAAAAATAGGGGCCCTTAAATCCCCTGATAAATAATGTTACATTTACATTACAAATTTTGAACTCCAAAAACAACATTGTAATTACAGAAGTTTTTACTTGTCTTGTGTTTCTTTTTACAATAAATGATTTATAAGAAAGACACATTTTACTTGATGTTTTTGGTTATACTGCATCTTTACTGTAATATATTTTAAAATATTAACATGATTGTTAAATCCCTGAAAGCTGTCTGTTTTATTTATTTGAATGTCTGCAGTTTTCTCAGCCTTAAGACCCAGTTCAAGATTTTTTAGCTTTTCAGTCTGATTTATTGTCACAGCAATTTTATGGATGATTTCAAGCTGGACCCAAAAGCACGTCCATAAACTCATGATACTCTTGCTGGTTTTGAATCAGATGGGAGACCAACAGAAGGCAGAACAACAACAAAGACTGATCTGTTCAAGCAAGAAATTGCAGATAGATAGGAAATTTATAAATCATTGAGTAATGAATAAACCATAAATATCAGTGAAAAATAGTCATTAAAGAGTGAGTAGTTTATCACCACCTGTGGCAGACACATCTGTTATTTGGAGAGTTTGGACATTTAGACTAGAAGATTTATTAATATGACGAGAAGTGAGAAAATGTTACAAACCCTGTGTTGTGAAGCTAAAACAGAAAAAAATGGAACATGATATGATTATTGCGAGAATAAAGCATATTACAATATAATAATTCAAAAATGCAAACTGCGTAAAAAAACTCCAAATTTTGTTGAAGGCAGAATCAATAAAAGGTGCCGATAAACAATAAGGTAACCATTTAATTTAAAACAAATATAAAGACATTTCAAGCCAAGGCATTGTATTAAGTGTATTAACATTTGTGTCTAGTCTAAATGAAAATACTTTGAAGTTGAAGTTCACACTTTTAGTTCAATTTTATCAGTCAGAAGAATCAGGTTTTGTTAAATTAAGACAATAAAGTCAGCTATTAAAACAACTAAACTCTAATAGTTAAATCCAACTCAACCACTTTGTCCAAAATGAACTATTCTTTTTACTGAAAAATGATTGTCCTAAAGTGCTTTTTGCACTTGCAGATCTACAGTATGGTACTTACAAAACCAGAAGAAACAGATATTAAGCTATTTTGCTTGATGTGCTTTTACAAGATTCAGACTTATATTAAATTCATCCATGAACTATTTAGTGGGTGCAAAGGTTCAAATGAATATTACTTTTTTACATTTAAATACGGTTTAGTGGAAGAGCAGCGCTGAGGCTCAGTTGGTAAAGCTGCCTCCCAGCAAGAATCTGCCTCTTCTCTCCATGCATTTGTGTGTTTCCCTCCATAAAAACATGCATGTTCAGCTAAGCAGTAACTCTAAATTGTCCTTAGACGTCACTCAGAAAGTTCAAATGTTTTTGTTTTTGTGTGTCTCTGTAATGTACTTTAGTATGACCAAATTACAACAGCACATTGTTTTAATATTTTGTAAAATATTTCTACTATGGAGTTGAAAAAGTAATCCAAAATATGTTATTTTTGTCATTATTTATTTGAATAATAGTTTGGTTTTGTGTTAAAAGAGTAGACTAAACAACAATAGTTTGTAATTCTTTTCTAAGTTTGTAATATAAAAGCCTAAAAGGCCTGAAGCTTTGCACCTGAGAGTAGCACAGTCTTTTAACCTTCACTTTTCTATTTATTTTGTATTCTTTTTTTATTTCAGTAAAGTAACAAAGCATAACTGATGGATTCAAGACTATTTGACTTATTCCATGAAGAAATGTGTTGCTTTTGAAAGAACTATCTGGGTGAAGCCTACTAGACTCTTGGTATTATCTATGCATTATAGAGTAACTTTGCAGTCAATTAATAATCTAATAGTCAAAACTATTTGTGTTTAAATAACCAGAAAATCAAGCCGGTTTGAACAAAAATTGTCATCTTAATAATTCAAGTGAAATGTTTACCACAATCTTATTATTAGACACACAGTTTAACTGTAAATTAAATAAAAAAGGTTTGTAATCTAACCATGAATATTTAAAGTTTAATCTGTTCTTTTTATTCCAGCTTCAATCATTCACATCGACTGCCACCTTTTAAAACACAGGGAGCATCTGTCACTTTCTTTCCCACCAGCCTTCATGTTCTGGCACCTCTCAGAGAAAAGCTGGCACTGCTGCGCTGCTTTAAGACCATAGGTGTTTGTAAATGTCACAGCTAGTAACTAATCCAACACGGTAAATGCCACCCAGGTCTTGTCAGTGAGACAAAAGCTCCCTCAGAACAGTTCGACAAAACCAGTTTCCTCTGACTAAAGGACTACAACACGTGGTTTACAGAGGTTGTGGTCACAGCGGTCGGCAAACAGAACATGTTTGAGGTTTTGCTCGCAGTGCAGTCATTTATTCTACAGCTCTTGACAGGCAGAGTGGATGAAAAAAGGTGTGAGCTGTGGAGATAATGATATAAGAAACTGAGGAAGGGGAAACTAAGACGAGAGATGAGTGAGAAAAACAAAACTATAAAAAATGTTTTGATGCTTTTTGTCATTTTCTGTAAAAAAAAAAAAAAAAAACATGAGATAGGATTAACAACCACACTTTTGTTGTTGTTTTTTTTCTAAGTAATTTGCATCTTATTTGACAGATTATCCACACTTAACCAAATAAGACAGAGACAATGATGTGCTTTTTAAGTGTAATACTGTATTTGTTACTTTTAAACTCTGTTTTCTGGTTCTTGACTTTAGTTTATAAAATTATTTTTTCATGGTACAACCTTGGTTGTGAGTCTCAAAATAAGCAAAATGATGCCTTTCCTTTAAAGAAACTCCCAGTTAGACCCCAAATAACTGTACAAAAGCACCTGTTTGATAGCTTTGACTGGTTGAATCCTCATTACTCGCCTCCTCCTCATTTAGCTCAATTATCTCTGTCTTTCAGTAAAACTTTGAAGGAGAAGAGGGAGGAGGGGAGGGGGGGATCAGGACAGTCTCCCTGAACTTCCGTTCCCATTGTTTTTGCCATCTCGCCTTTTCTTATAGGTGTGGTCGACATTAGTATGTATTAGTATTAGTTTGTTTTGCTCGTCCTCAAAAACATATGGAGCCCACAGGATTTTTTTTCTTTTTTGTTCCTACGCAATACTTTTTGCGGTACCTCGCAAATGTTTGCATTCCCTTGCAATATTGTTTTGCATCCCACGCAAATGTTTGTTTTGTATAAACTGAATTAAATCAGACTTTTATTTTGAAATATCCAGTTACCAAAACAGGATGTGTCGCTACAAATTTGGGAAATATTCAGGTTATAATTTGTGTCTGCACAGAGTTAAAATGTCTGCATATTAAATATCTTCATGCGTGTGTCTGTGATACATTTAATCCAAAGCTAAATTAAAATAGTAGGCTAACTCACATATATTGGTGAGCATGTGAATAAACCGGCAGCACAACAGTAAATGGCTTTTGTGAGGAGAAACCTTAAAAAAAGTATTGTGAGGTAACGCAATAATATTGTGTGGGAATGCAAAAGAAAAAATTCCCCCATGTCCCCTCACAGGCTCCGTAAAAACAAACAAAAACATGTTGAAAGTTGTTTTTTGGGGGGTATTAAGTAACAAGAACATGAGTTCTGCATGTTGTCATCTGTCAACTGGTTTGAGATAAATTTTGGTATTTTTTATTTTACTTATAAGATATAGGTATGCAATTTCTGCAGTATAATTTTTTATGCAACTACAATACATAATCATGTGATGCTGCCAATATCTTAATTTATTTATCACCATGCGGCAAAATAATTACATGCAAAGCTGATTTTGCAGTCATATCAAATGTGAGTCTTTTATGCTATTGTAAAAAAAAAGAAGAAAAAAAGCTAATTTGTGACTGCTGACTTTATAAATGGTAAAAATGCTCTCATGTCCTCAACCTGAAATCAGTAGAATGCAGCTCAACTTGACTTGTTGTGACAAACTTCAGTCATAAAAACGAAGTGATGGACTGAGACAGGAGGGGAACGAGTGAAGTAATTAAATGGTGAGAGTGACGATGTGAGTAATGATGGTGGCGGCAACTGGAACTGGCCTGACACAGTAATCTAATCTTTAGTTTGATGATATAAACGCTTTAGGTGACAGAAATACCAGGATCATGAAGAGACATAATAAGTTACAGATTGGTGAGACATGCATGTACTTTTTTATATATATTTAAGTCATCAGCAAGTCAAGTAAATAATGCTGAAAAGCTTTTTTTTTTTTTTTTTTGCTGATGAAGACAAAAGTTTGCAAGAAGTTTTATTTTGTTCATTTTGGCAAATTTAATCAATTTACGCAGGGGCTGATATCAAAAAGGTGTCATAACACAAAGAACATCTTTAAATTTACAAGCTTTAAAGCAAAATAACATGTTTGAAGAGTATCCTTACCAGTTGTCAACATCCATTTCATAGTTCCTGGTTAAGACAATTCAATAATAACTGTTTAACTTAAACATCTAGAAGATGAAACTAGTCGATGAAAATTAAAAAAAATAAAATTATATGAATTATATTCTCTTCAAATAATGCAACATGAATGTTATACGATGTAAAAAAAAATGAGTCAGTTCCAGAAATTACTTAAGATTGTTTGTAGTTAAAATAAGTCAGACATGAGAGGCTGGACTTCCTTGAAGTACACCCCACTGATCATGTTCTACCTTATAATAAACTACACCTACTCTGCAGCCCTGCAAGTGGTCTGCAGGGGGGTGACGTGTGAGCTTAAATGTCTGAAGCATTTCTGCAAAGAGTTTTCATTCAGCTTCCCAAAAAATCTGTAAGAGAAGCAGGTGAGACTGTGTGAATAGAATAATAATAAAAAATCCAAAGCACTTATATGAGTGAGTGTAGGAGGTTAAATATCTGTAATTAAAGTAAATAGCTGCCTCATGTTCCTATACTGCTGAGTTGTTATTTCCCTATCACTCCTCACTACTACATTCATATACAGTGTTTCAGTTTCAACAGGAACCTTAGTTTCCAGGAACATGCTGTCAAGGAAATAATGAAAACCTTCACTCTTTCCCCGGTGCGCTCTGAAAACTTTCCCTCAAACTTCAAGCTGGGGGGAGAGCATCTCCTGCAGATGAGTCACCTGCTCAGTTCATGCGTTTAAAGTTGCGGTGAACAAAGTTTAAACCAAATTCTTTCTTCACATTATCTGGAACATTCATCTGTGAAAATGACTCTTTTAAAAAAGTGGGATTTTGTGAAATCATTATGAACTCTCAATACGTTACTTGTTCTTTGAACAACCTCTGTTTGAAAAAAAAATCTGTTTATTTCTGACAAGTTAACAAGTTAATAGCCAGTCCAAGTGAAGCTAAACTAAAGAGCTATCTACAACAGGCAAGGTGTTGTCTATAACCATTCTACAGAGCCCCACTTCAAAAAAAAAATGTAACAATTGTCTTAACATTTAAATTATTAAAATAACCCTTACTTTGCATTACACAATGAACAATACTGAATATGTAAGCTTAAATGTGCAAATAAAAATGTTTTATAATAAGCAAAGGGGGACTTTAGACATATAAGATAAAATAATGTAAAGAGTAATTTAAGTATGTTTTTATTAAATTAAAATAAAATGATATTTTATGTAGTTTAATAGGCTAAAAATACTCAGAAACAACCATTTCAATTAAAAGTGGTTGTTTTTATGTCTGATTTTACATGTGCATCGTGTTTTATTTTTGGTTTAAATGATGAGGAGGTTTCAGGTGACAACTTGCTTTGATCAGTATGTGAAAAACAAAATCAGCCAATAAACACCTTCCTTCTCTTTCTTTTAAGGTGTTGATAAGTAAAGCTGCCGTGTACTAATGAAGGTTCTCAGGTTTTGCGTCAGACGTCAGGGAAACAGTGACGCACAGCTGCATCAAAGAAGAAAACAATACCAGCTGATTTTTGAAGGTGAAGGAGACGGAAATGAATGAGCCGCCATGAATTGAAAAACTCCTTCAATGATCACAAGCTTTTTAAAATGTGTTTAGACAAATACTTTCCCAAATCCTTGCAGTTGTTTTGTTTGTGCCTTTTTCGAGTTGGTGTTTATGACGCTTTTTACATAGCCTCAATTTGTTAAAAACATGCTTTGAAATGGTTTAAAAATCTACAGACAGCAGACTGCACTGTGAGGCACAGTTCAGGTTTTAAATTATTTTTTGTGGCAACATGACATGAGACTGTGTCTGCATTTTCTGACTCAACATGTTTTTTTACATGACAATAAATACAGTAGAATAGCCTCAATCTCAGCATTGTAAAAAGCATCAAGATAATAAAAGTCTAAATCCTTGAAGAAATATATATCAGTCATCACCTTTCATCTTTTAGACTGTACACATCTTGTGCAGTTGCTGCTTTTTGGTCAAACCTTGACAATTACACACAACATCATGCAATATCATAAGATGTCAAGATTAATGTTCTTAATCTCAGCTAAACAAAAGGTTAGTTCAATATCTATAAAACTGAGTTTAACTGATTCCAAATATAAATCATTTGTAGCACCTCAAATGATTACTTTCTGAAAGTTTCATTAAAAATCTGACCAGTGGTTCATGAGATATTTTGCTTACAGGAAACAGGGTTGACTCTGACAGTCAAACAACAATTTTAAGCAAGATCTTGTGTTAGGAGTTGCACATATAATGTGTTGTGGATTACTCTCCACTACAACCATTCAATATTCTAGCACATTGTTTGAAAAAATTGTTTAAAATAAGAGTTTGCATGTTCTCTCCGTGCATGCGTGGGTTCTCTCCGGGTACTCCGGCTTCCTCCCACACACCAAAAACAT
>JARVJO010000061.1:15867955-15880494 GCA_031762555.1 Cynodonichthys magdalenae | reverse complement strand
ACTGTGATGGCTGGATATGGGCACCAGTGACCCCCGTGACCCTTAAAGGAAGAAACGGGTACAGATAATGGATGGATAACCTTTTATGTAATTTTATTAGCTGAAGCAGTCATTTTAAAATGAATTGGCTCCAAAAGTTAGTCAGTTATGTATTTTGAAGTATCAGTTCATTGAACTATGTCCTGTGGTTTGTAAGATACTTCCTAACAGCCAGAATGAGTTGAGTTCAAATAGTTATTGGCAGATTTTGATTAAACACCTTGTGCAATTAGGTAGCGTTCATGACTTTTAGGTACAACCACAGAAAATGTTAAGTCAATGTCTGTAATACTGAGTTACTTATAAGCATTGTTTGTCTTGTGGCTTTCATTCATAGCTTATGAAATAAAAAAATAATATTCACAACTAATAAATTACACCTTACTTTGTTTGAACCTCATATTTTAGATGATGTAAGCACCAACGTTTCGCCTCCAACTCCTTTCACTTTTGAATAAAACTGATTTTGACGCCACACCCTTTCATCGTCAAAAGCGCTTTTATCGTCTTATAGGTTCTCTTTGCTTTTTGGTGTTGATTTTAACACACTCCCTGGGTCTTACCTCTGTGCCTGGCGCGCTGTGGAATGAGGAGCGTGGACTCGTTGTCATAAGAGATGTTCAGCGTTTCCAAAGAGCAGTTGTTCCGGAGCGCATCGGCCAGCGCTCCGACGCACTCTGAGTTCACAGATGTGTCGTTTCGCTCCAAAACATCCATCTCTTCCACACAGTTTTCTAACTCCACCTAACGCTGTCTAAATTGATCAAAAATAATATATTCGCATCAACTTTTAATCAAAATCTGTGGAGCCTCCAAAGTTAAAATAATGATAAAAAAGAGTCAAGCAACCATAGTCCACTAGATAAAAAAAAGAAAGGAAGAAAAGAGAAACATGCAGATTTCTGCCTATGTTTGTTTTTATTTCTGCTAAAATGTTCCTTAAGATGCGTCCTGGTCAGAATGTGTGCGCTCTGAAGGGAGGAGCACGGCGCAATGCTGCGCCTTGCCAAATGACCTGAATGAAGAGAGCGAGTGAGCGCAGAGGAGAGGGAGTTTCTAATGTCATGCAGTGTGCGTGCGCGTGTATGTATGGTGATGGTGGTGGTGGTGTGTGTGTGTGAGGGGGGGGTACCACCCACCATGCTTAATGAATATTAACGCTTCTGTTGGTCAGTTTACGCACAAGTTTGTGTGCAGTATTGTGTTTTTCCTCTCATTTAAAATGTTGAGCAACTTTTTAATCAGGAAGCTAAATAATTTTTTAACTTGTTAATCATCATTAACATAAGTATTCTTTAAACAACATTAAACTTTAGTTCTTCTGATATTTCGATAAGCATATTTATGCCTCTGAGTCCAAATAATTATTGTAAATAAAATCAAGATAAGAAGTTTCGTGCTTGACTCCAATGAAAGCCTCTGCAGGGGAATTGAAACTGCCGGGATGTTTCCACACAGCCTGCTTCAGGTATTAAGCTCCTCGTGTGTCAGCACTAATTTGATTTGCAGGCTGACGGAGTTGTTTGCAGATTTAATTGACAGCATGATCGTTTTCACCTTGTTTAATGTATGCTGAGCTGATGCTGTTACAGTCAAAGCTCCTCACCGGCTCACTGCTGCCCTCAGGTGGTGAGTGAAGACATCAGTTGGATCCAAGAAATAACACTTTAAAGAAAACGTCAGTCAGGTTGTTTCATAAAAAAGATTGACAAAATACGAGCCATCTCAATGTTAGCATCAGAGAACACTCATGCTGGCCTATAATCATGCTGAGGACCTTCAAAGAGAAGAGTTCTTTAAAGAGACAATCAAACATCAGCACAACACAACCATGGCTGAAGAGTGAATGACTCCTTTCTTCTGACTTGATCACCATTGGATCTTTTATTTGAGAATAAGCAAGACATTAAACAACATAAAAATAACTGATTAGCTTTCTGAAGTTCTACAAATTAATGCTAAAAGTAACTTGGTTTATTTTGTTGCAATTGGTTTGTTCAAAAGTATATTGCAGTGCAACAGCAAATAAAAGATAAGGGACACAGCCAAGTTTTTTTGTTTGTTTGTTTTTGTTTTCTTTTTTAAAGATGCATATATTCAGTCAGGAAGCTAAAACAGGATTGGATTTCTTGATTGTTTGCTTTTTTTTAATCTTCAATTTATTGAAAAAAAAAAAGATTTGTGGTTCCATTTTTTGATTTTTTTTTGTAAAACTCTGACTTGAAGTTTTCACTTTTGATTAATTCTGATTTCTCTTTAGTAACTATGATTAATGTTAAGCTCTCTGTTTTCCAAAAAATTTCATTTCAATGTAAAAATTAATGGAGTGTTCTTAATAAAAGTTAAAAGGCAGCACCGAGTTACAAAGCTTTCTACATCTGCAACTCTTTTTAAGAGGTTTTCTTTCTTTCCTTTGGATTTTTCTCTTCCTTTACCTGATTTTCCACCCACTCTCACTTTGCACTTTGAGTTTTTACTTTAGCTATGAGTGAGTCACCACTGTGGCTGCCAAAATCTAATAATGAATTTTAAATAAAACAAACAAAAAAAATACAAAACTGGAATCGCATTGTGTAAGGTTTGCATTTAGATCATATTTATTTCGAAGGCTACATACAAATTATCATTTTAACTCAAGCAGCACTGATGTGGCATCTAATATTCCTGTAGTGATTTAATTATCTTGTTTTCTAGTTTTAGTCATTTAACGTAGCACTTTTTTGCAAAGTCTTATGAAAGATAGTTCACTTTCATCACATTTATGTAACTGGAAAAATGAGGAGGTTTTGTGTTGGAAATTCTAATAATCTAAAGTTGTCACTAATTATATGAAGATTTCTGCGTATGAACATGAAATATTTTTACTCAGATTGTCTCCTAGCTGGAAATGAGCTGCAAACACAATATGAACCTTGGATCTGAAAGAGTTAAATGCTTGTTTTTCTGTAAGCCTTACAGAACAACTGTCTCCTCTGTGCCTTCTGTAAACTTGAAAGGTTAAAAAGTCGCCGTTGTCTGAGGTGAGATATAGCTGAGAAGAGCAGGCAGCATCTGCTCGGCCTTCAAGCAGTCAAAGCACTGAGAAAGGAGAGAAGAGAGGGAGATAAAAATGGGGCCATTACTTCAAGCACCTCCTCTGTAATCTCTCATTTGGTGTGTGTGTGTGTGGCTTCGGCAGGTCATGTGCAGAGCCACTTAGCACAGATAAACAAGCCTTGCGAGGACGCCAATCAAGGCGAGAAGCGAGACTAGTGCTCCCTTTTGAGTGTGCTAATTGCTGGCATGGTACGGAGCAATGATTACAGATACTCCACTGCTGATGAGGACAAGTTGAAGATAATCACCTCTGGGGTGGTGCTTCACATCTCATGTCTGCATCTTCTGATGCTTCAGTATATCCATACTTTGCTGCCGTTGCTGTAAACACACTCAGATCATGTTGCAGATCAAATAAACAACCGCGGCTCCAGAAGGCCCATCAATACAGGCAGCGTTGCGGAAAGACATTAAACAGCAGGTGGTGACTGCAGGTAATGGATAGGGAATGCATCAGTGCTGAGCTGAGCTAAAGCAGATTTCTGTTTCCTTCCACTCAGCTCTGCCTGTGGCTCCTGGACCCCAGGGAAAGATTGGTCAAACATGGTTCCAGGCCAACAGCGTAGGGCTGCAGGGTTGGAGTTACTGTGATGCTTCCTGGAAGGGAAGCTCAGAACAGAAACCCATCAGCACGCTAACTGCCTGGTCTGCAGGTTCACACTGTAAATATGTGACAAACAGCAGTTCTGATTCTTTTAGACTTGGTCAGATTTAAAGATTCTTCTGTTTTTAACCTTAGATCAACAATTATAACTCCAAACTTTATTAAGTACAAAAAGAAACCGAATGAGATGATTTGTAGATTATTGTTGCATCATGTTAATAAAGCTTTGCACATATAAAATCGATCAAATTTTATTCAACAATTGTACAACAATTGTATTCCAAGTGGTTGAGAGTGCAGCAATCTGGAGCTCTTGTTCAGAAAAGCACCATAATCATTATATTTATCTAGTCTGTAAAGAAAACACAAAACAAGAAAATAAGACAAAAAAAACAGACATCTTCTTTGGAGATGAATATGTTATAGCAAAAGTTGTGGCTCAGAAACTTTTTTTTCTTCTGGGTCACGGAGACATAACCTCTGATAATCATGATATTTGAGTTACATTACCAATTTTCAGCTTTGCCATTTTAAAATGAATTTTGGACACCAAAAAGATTATACATTTATGGTAAAATTTATAAGAAATTGGGTTTCATCTACTACATAAAAAGAAAAACTGAGATTTTCTGCTGCCTTTGCATTTTTGTCTACATACGAGTTTTAGATGTGAAAATATGAGATGTTTAAAAATGCTTTTCAAAGAGATTACTATTATTATTATTATTTTATTTTATTTTTTTACTTTTGCATCTTTGTCACTGCCCATGTATGGAATGTTTTTATTGAAAATAATTATTTTGTTAAGTAAAGTAGTGTATAAGTGTATATTTTAAGTTCTTGCACTGTTTGTGTCATCACTTTTAGGACAGCGGTGTAACGTGATCCACATTCTTGCAGTCGGGTCCGGAAAGTAGCTAATGGATGTCGTACATCTAGATATCTATCAATATACATTAATGCTGCTTGTGGTAATGTGTTGTAAAAGGTAGCAGTGAGCCAAAAACAGAGAAGAAAGTAGCTGCAATTTAGATTAAGCTAAACTCTGAAAAGTCAAAAGTTGTTATTCCAGATCACTTTACTGTTATTAGTTGATAAAAATACAAAAACCTAAATTATCTGCACAGATATAAAAATAAAATCAAAATGATAATTTTCCTCTAATTATACATTACTTTTTTACAGTTTGTGGATGTGTTTTATATCTTTGTCCAATCCAGAGGACAAAAGTAAAGATCTTGATAAGTTTTCTTAACGTATACTATAAACATGCAACCCAGGTTTAACTGTATGTACCATATAAATCAGACCTTACACAGTAAGTTCAGATATGACAAAAGCATTTATTACAAATTAAAAAAACAGTTAAATAAAACATGAATATATGCTGATTAGGTGTTTATTACAGATTTTTTGCATAAAACAATAAATTAACTCACATTAGCTCGGAAACAATAATAGAAACACTAGTAAAAGTAGAATTTATTCATTAAATTAAGAATCCATTAAACAGAGTTTTGCCACAATGAATTATTTTCCCTTGTTTTTGACTTGGATGTCCAATCAGTAAGCCCCCATGTGCCACCTGCACCATGTACCTTTGACCGCTGAACAGATGACTACTCACACATTAGAGGACAGATCGCACAGGTCCATCGCCTCCGCAGACATCCATGACACAAGACGCTGGTAAATAACTCAGCCTTTAGGCTCACCTTTGACCAGACAAAGTCCTTGCAATGAGATGGAGAGGCGGGGGAGGGAGGAGGCAGGTTTCAGATGCAATAACAGCTAATCAGTGACAGGTGAGCTTCCCCTTTAGACTCAGACACACTGGAGGAGAACTGGTGAGTGAAGTCATTCCTCTGCTTTACGTCTTTTTCTTTTTAACTATCAGTTAGCAAATTTCAAAACACTTAAGGATAAAAAATTCAGTTCAAGATTATTAAAACTTTTTAAAGCTCCTGTTGAGGAATCAGGAATCTTGTAAGAATCTGCCAGAAAGCTTGAGATACTGTGTTGTAACAAGAATGTGAAATAATTAGTTTTTATTACTGTGTGTTTTATACATAACTGCGATCTTGGGTTTAATAGTGAAAACATTTATCTTCTGTTCTAATTATCACTCCTAGAAAGCACGGCTGTGGAAACATAAAACAGACAAGATTTTTGTTGTAGAAAATAGCACAGTAAGATACAGAAGGTACAAACAGAGGAGGTAAATTCTGTTCACATTTGGGTCACCCCACCTGCTGTTCTTGGGTCAAACTGAACGGTGAGGCTTCAGTCTTAGCACTGGGGCCTTGTGGGTTTTACATAATGTACATTAAACTTACTTTAAATGTATGTAATGTATGTGAAATATACAATAAATGAAGAACACATGTACAAATGTAGAATAAGCAAATAAACCAAAAGCCAAATGTACATTTTATTTTCTTGCAGTTTTACAAGAAATTAAACATTGCAGAATTTATATTAGAATACAAATATAAAAAAAGAAAATCAACACATATGGCTAATAAAAAATGGCTAAGTAAACCAAAACAACACTGCACAAAAGTGCAAAATATGAAAAATATATATGATTAAAAAACTTGATTGATGATTTGCTCAGGCTTCTCCACCTTTTGGTGAGGATTTTCCAAGTTTTTGAAAAAAGAACAGAATCTGGAGGCAAAAAGTTGGCCACAGCCAGCCTTTTCTCCATCACAGTTTAAAAGGCTTTTATACATTGTGGCTCTAATGCTCCACTACATTAGAGGCTCAGTAATACGAGGCATCAGTGGTAGAAATCCTTTTATTTTTAGTTTAGTGTGAGGAGTTTTGAGTCTGGTTTTAAGTCAGCTCCAATCTGAGACACTCTGTGACCCGACAGGTATGTCCTCTTCAGTAGGTGTGCTGATGTTGCTGCCTGTGTCACAGCGTGGACTAATCTTGACACAGCCTTCTCTGCATATCATTCTTACAGAAATGTGGAAGTTTTGAAATGTGGATCCAAAAGGGTGGTTTCTAACCTGATCCTACATGGACCCTTTCAGTCTGTCAAAATGTTTGTCCAGTTGTGCTGTGAAAGAGCTGATAAGCTCTCTTGATTTGTTATTGTTGCTTGGGGGATTTTGCCTGTGGGCAACAATTCTCTTGAGCCTTTGTGCCAGCCCATCACCTGTGGAACAATAAATAATAAACAGTGGTCAAACTGTGTTGTTTGTTTACCAGAGCCAGACTGGGGGCTCTTCATGTTGCAGAAAGCTCTCCAGAATGCAAAATTTTGAATTCCACCCACCACAAGACAACATTTTGTTACGTCCACAGCAGGACTTGTTCGTGCAGCTTTGCTGATGGTGCCTCTGCATATTCCATGATGCTCCTTATCTTGTGTTTAATGTTCTACTTGCATCATCAGTAACACAAGCATCAATTTTGCTTTCAGTGTGCCACAGAAAGTTAACTCTGATGGGAACGTCTCAGTCACAGCAAATCACTCCAGTAAGTTGGAATGTAGTTTCCAATTATAAATATAATAACACGTAGCTGGTGGTGGTGTTTGATGTCTAGCAGCAGTTTTAAGGCAAACAGTAGGAACATTCTTGATCTTTTCATGGAGCTCTGCTCTTTCCGGTTTCACATCATCTTTTCGGAAACAGTTAATCTTTTTTAGTAGAATTGTTGGGTCCAGTGTTTGGGTATAGGCTCTAAAGTCACTGTCTTCAACTATGGGAAATGGTTAGAATTCCAGTGCAATCATTTTGATGAGAGCTTAGTCATTGTTGCTCTGCTGTTGAGGTGGTCTCATAAGAAAAGTGCATAAATGACTGTTGGGCTTGTTGTCGAGCTGCTGCTACTGCTGTTGCTGCAGTGGAAAAGCAATGGATCTGTGCTTGTACCTGCAGATGTTATTGCTATCTTCATCTGCTGCTGTGTATTGTCTCTCTCACAAAAGTACAGAAGGTGCTTATTTTTTAAATGCCTCTTTATGTTTGATGTGCTTCCTCCATACAAAGAATTTATTTTTGTACTGACATCTGTGATTGGTTTACTGCAATAAATATCAAATATCTAACCAAATATCAGTAAGGGCAGGGGGAAAGGAGTGCTGGTCTCTCTACCAATCATATGAAAGAATCATATCCCAGATTTCAATCAAGTCATTTACATTTGGGATGTGGTGGAACAGGACAAATCTGCAGCATTAGCATGATGCTAACATATCAATATATCTTAGGAATGTTTCCACCATTTTGTTGAATTTATTACATAAAAATAATTAAGACATTTCTGAAGATAAAAGGGGTTTAAACACAATACTAGCAAGATGTACTTAATAAGGTGGTCCATTAGTGGACTCATCTCAGTCTGCTGTTTTCCAAACATTAGGCTGTTTTAATTATGTTTTTATGATGATTTGTCATAAGCACACCTGCATCATACTTTATGGCTTTCTGTAAAAAAATTTTAAAAACAGGCTGATGGGAGACGATTCTTGTTGAGAATTCAAAGTTCATAGATTTTCTTTTTATTGTCCACAGTCAGCTGTGTGTGCGATTAATCATTAACCACCACCACAGGCTGTCATAGAAGATTAACTTCTCATCTTTAGCTATCAGCACTTCTGCTGAATTATCTTCTATGATAATTGTGCTTAATGGGTAACAGTGGTCACAAGAATTATGAGGGGACAGAATACAGATTTCTAGGATTATAAAATGATTTAAAGAAATCTTGTATATCACAGCTTCAAAACTTCAAAGTCCATAGATTCATGTTTACATATAAAACTCATCCTTTTTGGAAATACTGTATTTAGATATATTGATACCAACTGACTATTACTTGTGCTTTCTTTGTTTGTGTTAGGACATGGCCACATACAAGCCAAGAGTGATTTCTTTGAACAAGAAGCCAGGTCAGACATTTGGCTTCTATTTGAGGGCAGAGCAAAGTGAGGAGGGTCACCTGATTCGCTGCCTAGAAATGGGAGGCCCAGCTGAACTGGTTGGTATGAAAGATGGAGACCGTGTTATTCGAGTCAATGGAACATTTGTTGATGGACTGAACCATTCAGAGGTGAGCTGGATGCTGAGACATTAAACAAATCAATACCTGAACTAATCCAATCACCAACACTGTTTTTACTTTTTGATTCTTCTCTCGGACAGGTGGTGGATCTAGTAAGAAACAGTGGAGCATCTGTCACATTCCACATTCTGGATCAATCGTCCTACAAACAAGCTAAGGCCCTTGGAGTAAACCTTTCTGACCCCCAAAGCATGCCTGTTACCAATGGAGGGACTAAAGGGGCTCCAAAACCCAAACTCTGCTACTTAGTCAAGTCTAGCTCTGGATATGGCTTTTCTATTCGCTCAGTTACAGGTGAGATGAGTATCAAGACATTCAAACTGTGCTTACTGACTGTAACTTGTCATAAAAATAAACAAAACTATGCTACATTCTTTGTAAAAGGAGAGATGTTAGAAATTAAAAACTGCTCTCTTTCTAATTGGAACATATTTGTGTCAATGTGTTTCATGCACATCACATAAATGTGCAAACCCCAGAGTAAGTGGACTGTACTTATATAGCACCATTCTATCCAACAGGATACGCAAAGCGCTTTACACTACAATCTGTGCCCTCATTTACCCATTCACACAGCACTCTATTAGGTCTCTACAAAGCTAACATGTCATGTACAATCATCTATGGAGACTTTGATTCAACTTGCTAGGATTATCCTCCTTATGATAAACATTACATGAATAGCCCTTTTTATTCTTTACAAGAGCAGACTATGAAAATCTTGTTTTAAATTTGCACCTCTGCTACCTTTTAGCAAATTTAATGAAATTGGTCAACCTTTGCATTGTACAAAGGTTTATAACATATGGTAAACATTCTTAAGATGTCTGTTTAAAATCAAGCATAAAAGTAGATTTTTTAACTAATTTTAACCTTGATCAGCTATGTAACTCAAAATGCCATTAGCTGCCAAATAGTCATGTTAAAACTAGCAAACAATTCATTTGAGTCAATTTCAAGAGTTTACCAATTCATCATAAAATATACTTTGTTTTGTAATTTTGACCATCCTTCATGCTGCTATGATTCATCACTGTACTTCTCAACTACATAGTTACATTCTGTATGTAACCAAGCACATATTTGATTAGATAAATCCACTCCTATAAGAGTTGGTGGTAAAGGTAGCTAAAGACCAAAGTATTGACTTGCATAATAGTCCAACATAATCAGTAAAACTCTTTACCTTTTAATGTGAAACTGACATTTTATCTACCAATCTTGCTGTGATGACTACAGGTGATGAAGGTGTGTATATGACTGAGGTGGTTCCAGGAGGTGTGGCAGACAAAGCAGGAGTCCAAGTCAAAGACCATCTGCTCGAAGTCAACGGGGAGAACGTGGAAAAGTCCTCTCATGATCAAGTAGTGGAAAAAATCAAACAGGGCGGGAATAGCATCATGGTTCTACTGGCTGATGAGGAAACCAACACTTTCTATCAGAACAAACATGCAAAGATGGGTTCATGGTTGGCGACAGTGAAGTACCTGCCACTCCAACCTCGCATCATTAAGTTGACCAAAGGTTCTGATGGATACGGCTTTGTGCTCAGAGAGGAACCCAAGCAAACAGGCAGGTTTATGATATTTTACTGTACCTTATTGTTTAGACATGATTTATTAATGTGCATCCTGACTTGTTGCAGGACACTTCATAAAGGATATTGACAAAGGCAGCCCGGCACAAAAAGCAGGTCTAAAGGAAATGGACAGAGTGGTGGCTGTGAATGGCATGGAGGTGGACAACAGCAGCCATGAACAGGTAGTGGACAAGATCAAGCAAAGTGGAGACAATTGCTGCTTACTTGTGGTGGACAAAGACACAGACCAAATTTATAAGAAGGTGAGCCACAAACTCATTCTCCGTCTTTAATGCAGGATAATATACTGCTATAATATAACATGTATCTTACAGGGAAAAGTGTCTCCTATACTCTTCTGGGAGGAAATGAAAGCGTCCAACTCACCACCCAGTTACACAGAGGCTATAAAAATGCCTGCTTCTGTTCAACCATCCACATCTGCTCAAGAGAAGGAAAATGATCTGAGGCCTAAGCTGTGTAGAATGGAGAAAACCTCTGCTGGCTATGGCTTCCACCTAAATGGCATTGAGGGTGTGTTTGGTCAATACATCCAGGAGGTAAAACTAACAACAATGTCCACTTTTGTAACTGTTACCATTTCAAAACGAAGTGGTAACGATGTTTCTCGCTTCAGGTGGTGAAGGGTGGAGCAGCAGACGAGGCAGGTCTGGAGGATGATGACATTGTCGTGGAGGTAAATGGGGTAAACGTGGAGCAGAGTACCCATGCAGAGGTGGTGGAAATGATCCGCAAAAGTGGCAACTCTCTGGAGATGCTGGTAGCGAGCAAAAGTGTCTATAAACAGCTTAAAGCCAAAGGAGTGACTATTACACATCAGCTGCTTGAGGAAACAACCAACAGTCAAATCCGCATTGCAGACACTCCAGAAATAAGCAAGAAGACACAGAAGGAAGCCTGGCCTGAAACTCAACCTCAAGCAGAAAAACAGAGGGTGAGTAGTACCATTTGTGTTTATAGACATGTTTTATCCAGCTTGGTTGTAGACATGACAAGGGTTCTAAGCAAGTTCAAATGCTTTAACTGAATTGTATATTTTAAATATTTATGATCCACTGGATGGTTTTTTTCTTTAATGAAACATTTCATCTCTCCTCCAAGAGACTTCTTCAGTCTGAGGAGTTTCAGGTGAACTCAGCCTTATAAGCACTGCCTCCACATGGAGGACAAACAGGTTGGACACATGCAAAAGAGGACCATCAGCCAAACAATACAGCGTTAGTGCCTTGATTGACTCTATTGTTCATAGAGGGTCATGTGCCTCCCCCCGTTTAATGATGGACAGTTTTTCTTCACAAAATTGGCTTCATTTACTCCTCTCCCAAACCAACGTTCCTCTCTATCAAGGATGAGAACATCTTCATCTCTGAAAGGATTACTGCTGGCCTGTAGATGAGTGTAAACTGCTAAGTTCTGGCCTGATGAAGTTGCTCGTCTGTGCTGGCCCCTTCTTTTGAACAGTGGTTGCTTTGTTTCCTCAATGTATTACTGATCATAGTACTCCTGGCACTTAACAGCATACACAGTATTACTCTGTGCCAGGGAGCTGGATCTTTGGGGTGAACCAATCTTTGTCGTAATTAGTTTTGGGGTTTGAAAGCCACTGGGACGTCATGTTCAGAGAATAAATGTCTCAGTTTCTCTGAAACTCCCGCAACATACGGAATGACCACCGGTCTTGGGTCTGGTCCTTATAAGGCTGAGTTCACCTGAAACTCCTCAGACTTAAGAAGTGTCTTGCAGGAGAGATGAAATGTTTTATTATAGAAGAAACCATCAAGAGGACCTACCTATTTGTCTTTTTGATTTTTCTACCTGGATTACCGAGATGTATCAGGATATTTATGATCCAGTTAAATGAGTTTTTAAACTGTCTTCTACCAACAAAAACACATACTTGGTTCTTTTTATAGACTTTTGAAAATTTCATATTTACTGTCAGTCTCCTAACAAGTGATGCTAGATTGAAACAATATTAAGATATGCAAACACAAACTATTATGAAAAAATAAAAATAAATAAAATAAACACAGCATCACTTCCTGTTCTATTTCATCCCTGCTGACCGCCAGAGGGCGGTGCTGAAAGCACTGAATGTTCCCTTCGCGCATGCGCCGTTCG
>JARVJO010000061.1:15848849-15863229 GCA_031762555.1 Cynodonichthys magdalenae | reverse complement strand
AGGCAGTTCTGAAGGCAAAAGGGGGTCCAACCCGTTACTAGCATGGTGTACCTAATAAAGTGGCCGGTGAGTGTATTACAATATATTAATGTCTTTACCATGAAAATTTTCCAAACGCAATAGATGGAGAAGAAATAACCAAGAAAGTTGAAGTATTTTCCCTGAAATGTCTTCGAGTATTCAATTCGCTCCTAAAAACAGCAAAAATGGCAGCAAATAATTAAGTCATTTTTCACATATAAGCAAACTAGATAAATATTTCTGTCAATAAGACATGTGCTGTGGGTTATAACTTAGCTAGTTTTATTTCATTAGTTTCATTTAAAGGACTTAAAGCAAAAGTTTGTGTGGAAACCTCCAACTTAAGTGACAACATATTATTTCTGTGTCTAGACAAGCTGGAAAACATCATATTAACTAAAAGAAAGATCCAACATTAATTTTAGCTATTTCAGAAAAATACCTTTATTCATTTCTGTTTGTGTTAGACTGAAGTACCAACAAGTTCCTAAATTTACACTAAAAAACATGATGTGTATAGCATGTATAGTAACTAGTATGCTTGACTTATTTTCTCAAGTACTACTGAACACTCAACATTAAAAAAAACAATTATGAACCTGGATTCACAAACACACTAAAACAATAACCCCAGATAAAAGATCAACAAGTTAAACATTCTTAACCAGCAAATACTCTATGTTGAGACAGAAATCCATTTTAAATTATGCACCTTTGTTTCTTTTTTTAGGTTTGTTGTTGGTTTTCAGTGCATTATGTGCAAACAACTTCTCTAGCTAAAAGGACAACAGAGTGCATGTTACCTTGGTGGCTTGCAAATCCACAGTCTCAAGGAAAAGTTGTCGACTTAACTCTTCCAGAGCATCAATTTCTTGCTGGATCAGAGAGAGATCTGAGGGTAAAAACTTAAGAAAGATATCAACTTCAGTGACTGTAAACAGTAATCATCGAACTGAGAATGAAGAATGTTTTCGTTTAAATTGAATGTAAGCATAAAAGGATACTTTCACTGCCAGTTTGAGTGGAAGTGACACTTTTGATCATCCCCCAGAATCCTGTCTGTTTATTCTGGTCCTCCCCTCGTTGGTACATCTGCCTCCGTGTCATGGCAATCCTTCAGATAAAATAAGATGCAAGTCCACATATAGTGTCAAAACAAAAACAAACGACATCATACGCTTAGAAGGGAAAAAATATATATGTATTCCTCACCGCTTCTTTTTGCTGACAATCATGTCCATAGTTTGGAGCAGTCGTCTCTCTAAAGCAAGGATATCGCTGTCTGTTACATTCCTATTAAAACATAAAGAAAAATAATTGTCATTATTGGTTTTAATAGCATCCTTCAAGCAAAAATGCAACTGAGTTGATCATAAGCGAGTTGAGATCATTGTTTGCATGATCTGGCTGCTAAAGGCAATGTAAGAAAAGCCCAAGAGATGAACTCACCTTAGGAAATAAGACATATAGGTGTAGGGACAGTTGACAGCACCAAACCCCGACAGCAGAGCCATGAGAGTGACTCCGATCACACCAACACGACTGATTAGCTGCTCAATGGACAGAATTCCTGCAAAAAAGTCAGCAACACACTGAAAGATATTTTGACTGATTAACTAAATTTCAGATTCAGCCTTATATCTTTTATTTTGTGATCAGTTGTAATCATTTACAGTCCTTTAACCAGTAAGAGACTCAACAAGTCTGTCATTAACGTGCAGCGTGACTCCCTCTTGTGTTGATGTAAGAACCACCCCGAAGGGTGTGACCAGGGTGTTCTGTAAATATTATGGTTTTGGAAGGACATGTAAGTCTAACAATCAGAGGAGTTAGAAACCATTTTCTTTTGATTAGTCTCCAACACGAGCTCTGAAGATTAATCAGGCTTTCAATTTTTGATCATTTTCTTGCAACACAAAAAATAGAATGGCTGTAGGGCTATTAAAATACGAGATATTTATAAATACAGTGTTTCTGGTATGCCGGCTATGTGATTATAGAGGCGACAGCTGGCGAGTGAAGAAAGCTTCACACACTCACCGTGCTTTGGACTCAAGATGGGGAAGGGATCACCCAACTTCCAGAAGAAATACATGAAGGTGAACCAAACCATACAGGCAAAAAGAAGTCTTTGCTTTTGAACTGCAAAGATCGACATAAGAGAACATTAAATCAGCAAACATTTAGTCGTCATCTTTGTCAAGCAGTCATACTTACACAGTCGTATGTTGCTGACAACAAAATAACCGATGTAGAAAGGCACCACAAAGATTAGAACCAGCAGAATCACGTACAGATTCAGCTTCCAGTGGAAATACCTGGAACTGTGACAAAGACGTAAAGGTTGGTCCCATTTATCAACTGTGAGCAGTGAAACAAACTGATCCTAAAGGAAAGCTTATACCTGCTGCTTAAGGCACCGAGAATCTCGAAGATAATGAGCTCAAACATGGTACATGAGAATGCAAAGGTGACCGAGAACACCACCTGGACAACATACTGACGCACCTGAAAATAAAAGCAGATGGTCTGTCAGGACTTTTACACATCAACTAATAAAAAACATGAATGTGAACTTGTGTTTTTCCTATTAAAACCTTCATACTTCCTTTAAACATTTTAAATAGTGTTTTGTAAACAGATGTCTTGCACTATAACCATACCTCATAGTCTTTGAATAACTGCCGCATAAAAAACAACCAGCCAAACCCAAAGAACAACACCTGTGTCAAACAAACAGAATTATTTTTAAAGAAGAAGTAAAACAGAAGCCCATTGTATCACAGTTTTCAGTTTGTTTTCCGCAGTTAGTCCTTTTTAATTTCACCAAACTAATTAGTTTGATTTCCTGGAATATTAAACAGCTTCTATTAAAGCTAATGGACTTCATCACTTGTGTTTGCCTTCTACGACTTTTTGAGGCTTTGAAATTTAACTAAAGTGTTATTTATACCACTTATAACATAGAAAAATCTGTGTCAATGGTGTTAACAAGTGAAAACAAAAGAATAACACATTTTTATACAAATTCTTATTTTATCAAATGTTACAAATACATAAACAATGAAATAACTCTAGAGAAAAAGTGAAATATTGGTGGCTTTGAGGGGTCAAATACATTTTAGAATCCCAAACACTTAGGCCTAAAGTAATCTTTAGCTTATTTTAATTAAACCTGCATAAAAGCAAATGCATAAATAAACATTAGCACAAACTTATATATGCATTAGTACATAATATGAAATATGTCATTTCATATTAATGTACATGTTTCTGTTCAAACTATATCAACTTCATTTGACTTAAAGAAGACATTTCATGCTTTTAAATCCTTCTCTTTTACATTTTCTCCATATCTCTTGAACGGGTTGTTCTGAACTGTAATTTCCCTTCATAGGATCAATAAAGTATCATTCATTCATTCATTTAATCATTCTGTTGAGATTTATATAAAGTGGAACTGCAATGCTTTTGTCTGAATTCCTCCTTATGGAAACTTTACCTCTTTCACCCCTTTTTCTGAGGTGTGTCTTAAAGTAACTTTTTTTGATTTTGTCTCTTTAAATCCAAAGAAGGCGCTTCACACTCTGCTACCTCCTAGCTTCTAGACCGGTCCATTGTAGCTTGATAGAGGGGGTTACAGTTATCTAGTTGCTGTACTGAAACATTATAATTACAAATTATTTAAACACAAGAAGACTTGTCCATCCAGCCTTACATGTTGGAGCCAGAGAAGAATGAAGACAACCAAATTGTAGTTGGTAAGTCTAGACCTTATTTGGCAATGCCATCACAAATATTTTGATGTAACAGTTCAGAAAATGTCATAGACAATAGAAAAAACTGAACAGGTTGAAAAATATGACCGAGAGAAACAAAATTAAACTTATCTGCACTCCTAGAGACTCCAAGTACACAACAAAATGCATTTAATTGTTATAAAAGTCCCCTTAAATTGTTAAGACTTTAGTTGTAAAGCTAAAACAGCACATTTTCACTGAAGGTTCACTTTAAAAATAACAAATCAGAGAAATACTTCTATGTGGTGTGTGATACTTGCATAAGGCAATCACAAATACACTATTTAAACAACAATGTCCATTTAAAAAAACTATTTGTGTCAACTATTTGTGTAACGTCACTGAACAGGGCAAAACACAGTTAACATATTACGAAAATTGTCTTAGTGGAACATGAATTTAACTAGACAATCGAAATTGTAGCCAAACAAAACTACGAATTTAGATACATCTGGTGAATTACGTATGAATTATTATATAATTAGGTCCTGCGTAAAAAGGTATGTTGGCATTTATTTTCTAATATTTGAATCTTCTACAAACCATGCTGTCAAGACACGCACAAAATTCATAGGGGAATGCAAAAAATAATTTAGTTTAAGGACTTAAGTTGGACACTTTAAAAGACTTTGACTTTTACCTGAGAGGTGAACATGATGACTGAGTCCACCAAAAATGACATGATGACAAACTTAAAACCAGCCTCTAATTCTTCTGAAATTCACAGTTTCAGTTCATCTTCATTCCAAACCAGATAATACATCTCTGCTTTAGCATAAAAGTCTGTTAAATCCCCAAAGAGATCATTTTAGGAGCATTTGTTTTGCATTTCGACTTCTGCTTATCGCCGAGTCCAACAGATCCACTTCCGTCGCACAAGTATGACGTCACGTGAATTCAAATAAAAAATAATTAAAAAATAGGAAACATGAAAAACTACATTTATGAGCCAACTACCATAATTAGATCTGAAAAATAATACGATCCAAAATACAACAATAATAGAAAATATCATAATTTTAAGACGTTTTAGCAGTTTGCATATTTTATATTTCATATTTAAATTAACCGTGAATTTAAAAAAGTAAACATTAATCCTAAATAATATTTAGTTTGTCTACTTTATAAATACGAGAAATACTACTGCTATTTGAATAATAGAACCAGTATTTCACAAAGACTGACACCAGATGGCGCTGTGAGACTAAAATAAATGATACTTAATATTGACTCCATGCAGCCCCTGAGTTTTACTGCTTTGCTCAATATCAGACAGTCTGCCACTGGACACAGTCTGAGCTGGTGGTGCGCATAGTAGGATGTATTTAAATCAGTAGGAAACAGGTTCTTTCTTGATGAAAAAAGCTGCTGGATTATAAGAATGAGCCCATTGCCGAGGCAGAACATCCGGTAACTTTTCCTTTTATTTTACATTAGGACGCAAGAGGTAAGTGGATTTTGTGGAAATATGTGCTTTTATTCAGCTAGTAAAAGAAAGTGATAACCTGGTCTTTCCTTATTTTTAAATAACTTAAGATGTTTATGCAGTGATTTAATAAACAGTTCAATGGTCTTAATAGATGGACATTTCCTGACAAATAAAACAAAATAAAACAGTTTTGCCAAAAGTTACCTTGTGCCCTGTTTGTTTTCCTGTATGTACTTTGGATTGAATGTTATGATACACTATGTGTAGACTTGGTTTTGATTTATTTTTTATAACTTACTGGTGATATTTAAATTAAACTCTGTTTCTACAGCTCTAATCTGCTGCTGTCGCTAAATGCACAGAAGATAAAAAACACAATACTTATTTGTTACATATGGAGCTGAAATTTTAAATTGTGTGTGCAAAATGCACTGTCGTGCACTACTAAACAGTTGTCATATTTGCCTTCACTGTTACGTTTAATTGTTGATGCTGCAAAAAAAATAGGAGCAAAGTAAACCCAAATATTTGATAATTTTGGTCCCACTGGTGAGATCTTTTTTAATATTAAAAATGTTAAAACCCTAGAGGATCTAACCTTGTGTGCATTTGAATGTATTTTGTAGAGCAAAACTGTGAGGAGAAGCTGAGTTTGTTCTGACATTAAAGTAAAATAAAGTTTGTTACATCACAATCTGTGCAAATGAAGTATTTCGTTTTATCTTGAGATGGTATTGCTTTTTTGCAAAACTTAAAAACTCTCTGTCCTCTTGTTGAGCAGTGAAGATGATGACCCCCACCTCTTGTAGAAAAGCTCTGCAGGTGTGTCTACTCCTACTTTCAGCGGGACACCTACACTGTGAGTGCGAGCATGCTCAAAACTAAAAAGATGAAGTCAAACTGCACCAGCTTGTTGTGATGTGAAAAACCTTGCTGGCTGTTTCAGGCAGAGTAACAGCGCCAGCGGTTCTGAAAGCTCCAGCAGACAAGCCTTTCACCCTGACCTGCACCATCTCGAGAGACCGAGGTGAATCTGTGAAGCAGGTGCACTGGCTGGATGTCCAGAATCAGACCCTGCTGAGCTACCAGCCGGGCAACAAAGACAGCGTGAGTGGACAGCAGCACGTGGAGCTTTCCTCTTCCTCCTCGAAGGACACCTCAGCTATCACCATCCTCAGGGTGGGCTTCAGGGATGAAGGCTGCTACACCTGCATATTTGACCTGCATCCTTCTGGTTCAAAGCAGGGGCAGACGTGTCTCACAGTTGATGGTGAGTAAAACTTAAATTTTAACCTAAAAAAACTCTTATTAGCAAAGACAAAACAAATATTTTAAAGCTAAGATAAAATATATGTAGATGTACCTTGATAATCTATAACATTTAGCAGATCTGGATTTTTTTATTTTTAAATGGAAGATAAAACAAAATGAGTATATTTAAAACCCCTTCATTAAAAAGGCCTTGCTTTCAGTTTTAGGGGTTTTATGTGCTGCATAACCTACAAATTAGATACAGTGTTATAGTTAAACATTAACTAGAGGACATAGTACACATAGCCACATTTTATTTTTCTTACTTAAGAGTGTAAGTAAAACTAATTTTAATTCTACATTTCTAACAGTTAGTTTGAATGATCTATAACAGTGGTTCCCAAGCAATTTTCCTCAAAGCCCCCCATTTTTTACTTCCAAGCCAAGCTGATTTTACAAACTTTAATTTTGAAAAAAATATATACAGAGTTAATTATTCAAATGGACTTGTTTTGATAATTTTTGTATCCAAACAATAAACTGATATTTTCACAAACCCTAAGCAGACAAGGTTATGCTTTCAAGTTATAAAAGTTATTTACACAGGAAACACCTCTGCTATAAAACCTGAATGAATGAGACAGAGAAGACAGACAGACCTGACGAAACCCAGTTTTGTTTGGTTTTCCTCTGAGAAGACATGTCCACGTTTTGAGAATAATAAAATATGCACATCTGTTTTATAGTTTAAACAATCATAGATTTGTTAGAAAAATGTTCAGGAAAAAAACATGTTGCTATTAATCTGAAGAATTCTGTCACAAAAAGAAACATAAAATAGATTTTGTATATATTTAGATTCTACCACTTCTGTCCTCGTCGGTGTTTCATGGATTGGCTGATTTTAGCTGGTTTTTTTTGCACACATGAATTAAAAATGAAAAAGAGTGAGTACAGATGTTCCCAACCTCTGCTCATCTCCAACTACATACCTATGATCCTGCTGAGACCCAGCCAGTCATGTTAATAAAAAGCCAAGCAGCAGTGGGAGAAGGAAGGCTTATTCTGCTAAACAGAAACAGCTGCTGCAGATTCCACTGACTGGTTTCTGTTAGGGTACCTCATACCTCTGAAAATTAACATCTTTTTCCTGTTTGCACCCTCTGTCTCCTGCTTCTCCTTGCTTTCATTTCTCCACATTTTTCACGCTTCTGTTTTCTCATCCCCAGCCCAAATCACTTCTGAGCGAAACAAAACAGCAGTGAGCGGAAAGAGGGCCTCCCTGTCCTGCTCCTACGGTCTGCCTGAGAAGGTAAAGCAGATTATTTGGTTTCACAGTCCCCCTCGAGGCCAGCCTACAGAGGTGGCCTCGTACGCCAAGAGGAGTGACCCCATGATCGAGCCCGTGTACCAGGGGAGGGTCTGGCTCAGCGCTTCCCTGTCAGACAGTCAGCTAACTATCCAGCCTGTTGCCGTCCAGGACGAGGGCTGCTACACCTGCCAGTACGAAACCCATTCTGATGAGACAAAGAGCTCTGTGGTTTGCCTCTCCACTTATGGTAAATAATCACAAAATGTCACCAAAACTCCACAAACTTAGGAAACAACTGTTCTTTTTATTTCATTCTACTGTGGCGCTCGGGTTACTTGGTTTATAGGAAGCTGTTTGTATAATCAAACCTGATTAATTTTATTATTGATAATTATTTTCCCAAGCCAAAGCTAAGTATTTAGCTGATCATTTGCTGTTCAGATAAGATTAGATAAAGATACAATAAATGACAACCACTCCACATGTAGGCTAATGGAAAATGCGAGAAGGTACAAAGAACAATAAAAATATATATAGTTCTTATTTTGTAGTTATTGTATACAGCAGTTTTTGAACTAAAAATTCAGTAGTTAAAGAACAAATATAAGTGAGCAGCAGTTAGGTGAACTTTTAATCTGTGGCTCAACTCTTCCTCCAGTGTCTGAGATTAAAAAGTACTGAAAACTCAAACTAAAAAGCAGTAAATATTACACCCCACTCTCCCTCAGGTGACCTTCATCTTTCTCACTTCATTTCTCAACGCTTTCGGCAGAGGAGTTATACAGCCTGATGGACCGAGCAGCAGAAGATTTCTTGAGTCTCTCAGTGGAGCAGCTCAGTGACAGCAGCCTTCCACTGACCCACTCCTCTGTTGCATGAAGGCCATGTGTAGAGGTTGACTTGCATTGTCCATTATAATATTTAGTTTGGATCTCTGCTCCACCACTGCGTCCACATAGTCCAGTTGCTTTCCACCATCGAGCTCACCCTTATTCTGCCACCCCTACAGGCCATGATGGAAAAGAAGACACTGGTGATTAGTGTCTCGTGGACGTCTGCAGAGGTTTTTAAGTGGGTGTTTAAGGATGGCAGCCTCCTCAGAAAATACATCTTACTCTGTCCTTTCCTATAGAGCAGGTCGGTGTTCAGTGACCAATCCAGTTCATTCTCCAACTGCAGCCCCGGGTACTTTCAACCCCTCAATACACACTGGTTTGTATATTGGGTGGGAGTTTGCCATAAAAGATGGAGCACCAGTTGCTCAAAGACTTTAATCACCTGGGAGGTGAAGATTACAGGTCCAGAGTTATTAAGTTCTGCTGGGTGTGGCGTTTTGATACTGGGAGTGGGATCATAAAGTTTTCCAGACTTGCTCAATAATTTGCTACCACAGTTTGAGCAGAAACATTGCTTGTTACTCCACCCATCCAGCGGGAGCTCCTCCACTTTGGCACATTTATGCAGCAGTTTTACTGCAACCATCATTCTCTAGAAACCACAACTAGACTTATCACTCAGATTTACTTTAACAGTTTCAGTTGTGTTAGTTAAAGAGGCACACAATCTAAACAATGTTTGTTTTTTTGTTGGTTCTATGAATCATTGGACAGATTTAATTTCTCAAGAAATTTGTAGGTTTATCTGATTTTTTTTTCCCAAACACAGAACAGTTACATCCATGTGAAGAATGGAGCGTTTGACAGAATGATGGAGGCAGGGAGTGAGGTCCTGTATGACTGTGTCAGTGTTCGCAGCAGACAGTGACTCCCTCTGTGCTTTGTCTGCTTCCCTTTGTGCTCATTCACTTCTCCACTTATCTCCCGTCCCCGTTCTTTCTCAGTCGCCTCAAGAAACAGACGTGTTTTGTTTCAAACTAAACTATACATGAGTTTTTATTTATAATGTGACACATGATTAGCATTAATGTTTTTATTATTCTTTCTGCCACCAACAGGCTTCTTGCCTTCATTCCACATTAAATCACAGAATCCTTCCTGCTTTTTTTTCCCACTGTAAAAACATACCATGATGATCAGTTCAAACACAAGTCTGTTATTATTCTTTCAGAGGTGGCAGCAAGAGCTTGGACTGTTTAAAATCCTCTCAACAAAAGCAAATTACAGTCAGGTCTGAAGATATTTGGACACAAACTCTGTGGGTTTTTTGCTGTTTATGAAAATATGCAGGAGGAACAGATGAGTCAGGAAGTGCAGCGAGTCAGTTTAATTTCAGCGTATTTACTTCAACTTTAACAAAACATTTAGAATTTAAAGCCATTTCATAAAGTACATTAAGCTTTAATTGTTCACTTTTGATTTGACAGCTGACCATGAAGAAACTCTATAATATTAGTTCTTATGAAGACTGATAACCAAAGAAGTGATGTCCTCCTTAATGATTCATTTTCAGAGTTCAGTTGGATTGTTAAGTTATTTCTTATTATTTTTTCATATGTTCACTTTTATTAAAACAACTGAAATATGGGTTTGATAATTTTTATATAAGAGAATGATATGCAGAAAGTTTCACACTTTCTTCTAAAAGTTTTATGTGAACATCTCTAAATTGTTTTGGTTATTGCCGCTTAATCAACTTTGCTGCATTTGTCCCTCTTTGACTGATTAAAATGCTGCTTCTGTCTTTTGTTATAATCATCAGTAAACCCAAGTGACTCAGTCACTGCAAGCAATGTCTGCACATTTCATTATGTTGCCTCATGTACATACGTATGCTTTAAATTATAAACTGTTTTGAACTTTTTTTTTCTTTTTTCTCCCTTCTGTTCTGATTTTTCTGTTTTTCCATCTGTTTTTTTATGACTGAGGTTTATGAGTGGATTACTCTGTCTGATAAAGCACATAGGCTCATCCTCATGAAGTTTTTCTTTAACTGATCTTCATTAAAATTACTGTATTACATTGCAAGATCTTTTTTTTCAACCCTGAATCTGGAGAAATCAAACAGTGGTGCAAACTCTCTGTTAGCACCAGAGATTCAGGCCAGCAGAGTCAAAAATGACATTGTTTCCAACATATACTGTCAGTGTTTTATGTTTTCCATATACATTTAATAATATCTATTTGATAAAGTTTTACACTGTTGTCAAAACAGCAGTTTTTTTATCAATCTGTAAGATATTATTATGACTTGATGTAATTGTTTTTTCTTTCTGGTGCTTTCCCACATTCTCACACTCAGGTTTTATCCAAGCTAAAGTTGGACTAAGTTCATCACTAAAAACTCTGAAATACTTCTGAAAACTGCAAGGGCCAAATATCTGTGGCTAAATGTGCTCTTGCCAAGAAAAATCCTTTCAATTCCAATGCATCACATTCCACACATGTCTCTGAGAACAGAGAATTAAAAACAGTCAGAGATTTACTCACGGATCTTAAGAAAGCAAGAACCCACATGGTTTTGCTAATTCAAGGAATTCAGTGTTTTATCCCAGGTATCAGCTGCAGATCTTACACCAACAATCACATATTATTTGTGTGTTAATGTTATTTTGTGACACTACACTTTAACCTTTTCTTCATAATGTTTTTTCAGTTCTGCCAAAGCCTCAGGTGAGTTACAGGACCATCTCTCCGGGTGTGATCGAGGCTAACTGCACCTCGGTGTCTCGCCCCCCGGCTGAGATCGTGTGGAACGTGGAGACGGACAACCGCACCATGGGTGGCCCTGCGACAACACATGTTCCCCAGGAGGACGGGACCACTCTGGTCATCAGTACGCTCACTGTCCAATCGGGGCTGCTAAAAGACGTCTCTGTCAAATGCATGGTGCACCACAAGGGCCTCGAATCAGCCATTGCTGTATCTATGAACACTAAAAGTGAGTTTTTATCAGTAACAATCAGGGTCTGTTTTAAAATGTGTTTAATATTACATTTGATATGCATCTTTCTATGTGGCTTTAGTTTATTTATGTTATTTTTGACTCACAAATCCCAGCATCTTATTTACATTAAGGGACAAGATAGCTGACGGCAAACAGTGAATCTGATTAAAAAATCTTCTTCCCTTGTAGTTGGCACAGCTCTCACCATCCTGATCTCAGTCACCACTGTAGCAGCTCTGCTGGTCATGTCTCTCTGCTTCTGCCTATGGAAGTGTTTTTTGCGTAAAGAAGGTGAGCACACTGTATGATTATGTCACATTTTTACTAACAATGCACAAGTTTAAGTCTATCAGGCTTTTAGACATTTACCTTACAGTATCTTACTTTTACATATAGGCATTATAGTCACATATTTTTGAAAAACAAAAAGTGGAGGTAAGCATGATGCCTCAAACCAAATAGAAAAGTCAAATTTTGTGAATATCTTACACAATTGTTGTAGAAACCTATAAAATACTTCTAATGGTGTGTCAATTATTGGGTTATTTATGCAAACAAACTCAAGAACTCCTGACAAAATCAACAAATTTTACATTTGGTGTTTCCTTGCTGGTGTGGGTTTTGGCAAACTGCTTGTTATAAAAACAATGTCGGAACAGAGCATCTCAATAGGACATGCTGTAAAATACTGTTTTCTATTAATGCCCAAAGAATAAAGTCTCCCTGGGCAGAAGGTGTGTCCAGTTTTTATTTCACTCTGACAGTTTCATTCCAACATACACAACACTAGAGCCGTTGTAATATTATCATATAAACTTCAATACTCACTTTATTTTCATATTGTAAAAGAAGCCAAACAGTAACACAAACTAGAGGGCAGCAAAACACTTGTTCCATATTCAGCAAAGAAATCAGTCTGAGAAATAAGTATATTCAGCCTGAGCTATGAACTTTTTCTTTATCTTTTCCATCCATTACCCCAAGAAAAATATCAGGAAGATCAGCAGTTTTAAACAAAGGTGTCAACATAGCAGCAAAACATTTATTGGTATTAAACTGGTGTAAGGGAAGCATATTTATTTAAGGGGGTGCTGTGGTGCAAATTAATTCCCCACCATGCCCACATGCTGCGTGTCCTTAAGGTAGACACCTGATATATTACTGCTCCCCATGCAGGCATTTAAATAGCTGCGCTGATTGTCTTTGTTTTCCACATTTAACACATGTGATACACATAACTTCCACTCATAAGTATCTCACATGTGTGAAGTGTTAAATGCAAAAATCACATTTGAATTGTTTGGACACATAGTAACATCATACAGTACTTTTTTTAAATTACTATATATTATAGATACGTTTAAATTAGGGGTGGCTCTGATTTCTTTAATTTTGGGAGAATCGGCCGAAACTTGGATATGATCAGTGGAAAAGATCATCGTCTCATCTACCTCCATAAAAGTCTGAAAATCAGCCAGGCTGTGGCAGAGTGGTTAGGGGAGTCATCCTGGAACCGGAAGGTCACCAGTTCGATCCCTCGTTCCAGCTGTCCCAGTTGTTGTGTCCTTGGGCAAGACACTTAACCCCTGATACCTCTGATGTGTGTCCCATCAGTGTATGAATGTGATTGGCACAGATTAGTCTCCATAGTTGATTGTACATGTTAGCTTTTTAGGAGATCTTGTAGAGTGCCGTGTGAATGGGTAAATGAGGGCACAGATTGTAGTGTAAAGCGCCTTGAGTATCCTGATTGGATAGAAAGGTGCTATATAAGTACAGTCCATTTACCATTTTGCTCTGCTGTGAGCCCTACCTAATGTCCAGTTAAAACAAGTTTATATATTTTTAAAGGTATAGTTCAATGTTTTTCACTAAAATAAGATTGGAACATTGAAGTTGTATTGTGAACTTACAACACCTGACAATGTCAGCTACTCAAAAAAAAATAGACTCGGCAGGTCAGACTTTTTAAAAATTAGGGATCGGTGATCTGCTAGAAAACTGTAATCGTGCACCCCTAGTTTCAATAATTGTGATATTTACACTCCCTGTACTCACATTTCAGTCGGTGAGAGCGTGTCACACACAGGTTATTCTTTGTATTTTGGTAAAACGCACCTGAAGGCTCCAAACCATCAAACAGGCAAATCTCCTGCTTTTATAGACACAATTACACTGATGATGATCATTTATTGAGTGCATTTAATTAGCAACACTTGGCTGCTGATTTACCTCTTATTGTTTTTGTATAAGCAGCATGGGTGGACTTTTTATGCACAGTTTTTTTTCTTGGGTTTGTATTTGTTTTGATAGGTAACACGATGAAATCTGTTGTGTGTTTTTACATGATTTAAAAATTATAGAAAAAAATGAAGACCTGGTAAAGGCCAAATTATTTACATTCTGACTTTATATGTAAAACTCCAAAGTCAAAACAAATAACTTCCTTTTCTCCAAGACTCTGTGGCTGTTTTCATGTCTGTTTACATTAAAAGGAAAAAATAAATAAAACAAAATAATGATAAAAATAAAATATATTTTGGTCTAACCAGGCTACATTTCTTTAGTCATTTCCTGCCGTGAGTGTTTTAACATCAAAGTGGAAATTACTGTTGGCTTTAAAAAGATTTCTACTTTTTATTTCCCCATACTGGGGGTTCGGCGTGGGGGTCTTCGGCCCCTCTCGTCGGTTGCTGGGCAGGCTCTGCTCCTCGGCTGGGATCG
>JARVJO010000061.1:15832512-15845628 GCA_031762555.1 Cynodonichthys magdalenae | reverse complement strand
CCACCAAAACCACATAACTAAAACACCTGGATCAAAAATCACAAAGTTATTGTCATCTTACCTTTTATAAAATGTTTACACAAAGATTAGTGTAAGCTACTTCCTGCCATGGCTTGTTTACTCTCCGTCAGGGTGAAGAGAAGGTCTAATGGAACAAATCCACCACCTGGTTTCCATCTCGATTACTGCATCTGATTGAACAGTTATCGAGCATTTTCAATAAGCAGGACATGTTTTGCCCTTCAGTAGACTTTTTCCCTGGGAATCTCTTGACAACATGGAAACTATTGATTGTAGTAGCATGCAGGCAAACACAGCATAACAACACAGCCACCATCTGGATGAAAGGAGGTTTAATTAAAAGATTACCTTTATACAATGTACAACAGTATATCACATTTTTTCAATATAATTATATTTTTCCAATATAATATCATGTGTATACAATATACTATCACGTTTGTACAAAATATATTGTATAAACATTATTTAGTTCAGAAATGTATTTTCCTCCATGACAAATATACTCTGTAGAAAATGAGAAACTACCCATTTAAATTAATTTATTTCAAAGAACAGTTGTGAAAAGTTGTAATTTTAGTATCATCTAATGTCAGTGTAAGCGCATATATTAAATATAGTGGTTATGAGGTCACAAAATGGCATTTCCAACAGCCCAGTACAGTATCGCTGCTAAAGCTCAGATGTCCCAGCTTTTCACCAGCCCTGAACGCACCATTACACATGTGGATCCTGCAGTGGTAAGAAAGTCTCAAAAGTCAAATTTGCAAGCGAGCAGATATGTGCACCAGTGCGCGTGCTGCTGCTCTCTTGCTCCAATCTTGTTGTTTGCTCTCAAATCTTGTTGAAACTGCTCTCTCTCTCAAATCTTACTCTCCTCTCTCTCAAAATTTACTATGATCTCTCTAATTTTACTTTCCTCTCTCTCAGGTTTTATTCTTCTCTCTCTCTCTCAAATCTTACTACTCTCTTTCTCACAAATTTTACTTCTCTTTCCCTCTCAAATTTTACTCCTCTCTCTCTCAAATTTTACTCCTCTCTCTCTCAACTCTTACTCCTCTTTCTCTCAAATCTTGTTAAAACTGCTCTCTCTCTCAAATCTTCTTGCTCTCTCTCTCTCTCTCTCTCAAATTTTCTTGCTTGCTCTCCAATCAATATGAGACTAATTTATCTTCATACAAATTGTGAACATTACAGGTTTTTGGTGTGCAACTTGGAGAATACTATTTGTGTACTTGTATTTACAATCTGAAGAGGTGTAACTGCTGTTTTATATGTGTAGTAGATTAAAAAAATATTACAATCACAAGTTCACTGTTACACGTCACAAGCACACAGTTGCAAATTTCAAATCGTTTTACAAGTTACAAGTTCTGTTATAAAAAACACAAATACTTATGATATTTTATTGGCTTCATACACCTCCCTGACTTGGTTTAGGACCAAGGCACGACTTACTAACTGGTGGGCACGACTTATTAACTGGTGGGCAGGACTTACTAACTTGTGCGCACGAGTTAGTAAGTTGTGCGCACAAGATAGTAATTTTTTTTTATTCAATGTCCCTTTAGGGGCTCAGTACAAATATGAAAATGTTCTTATATCTTTTTCCTGCTTTCCATTCAGACAGCTTTCACTCGCAATGCATCATGGGATTAGGTGGGTCAAGAAAGATGATTTAAGCAGTTTTATATGTACCGACACCCCTTTTTCAGATAAAGTCGGGGGGTACTGATTGGTTAACCCGATGGATAGCCCTTCATCAAAGCTAAAAAACAAATCTGAAGCTCCTGTGTTGAACAGTTTCTGAGTTATAAGCATTTTTGCATGTCCAGACACCCCCTCTTTGGATGGAGCCCCCTCCTCAAATATGGAGTGTATCATAAAACAATGGTGGTGTAGTGTAGGTCAGACTCATCTACAGTCTTGCCAAATTTCATGTTGATCGGTGCAGCCATTATAATGCTACGGTTGAACAAAAATCACAGAGAAAAAGAAAAAGAAAAAAACAAAATGAAACCCGCAGGTTACATAGGATCAACACCGTGAGAGAAGGTAGTACAACAGAACTACCAGTCTGATACAGAGGTGAATAAATAACCGTTTTAAAAGAAAAGTTTTTTTTTTGTCTTGTTACTAAAATGTGCATAAATTTGCTTGTTTTGCTTTGCTTAGAGAACCGACAGTGGACAAAACCGGCATCATTGTGTTACCCAAACCAGAAACCAAGCAAGCTGCTTGCTCAATCAGGTGATAAAGGGCAACTTTTTCCTACATCTAGTCTGGAAATTTGATGTCCTCCTTGTTAACTTTTTTATTTTTGTGTAGTTTGGAATCCCCTCCAAGTTTCCTTCTCTTCATATAATGATTTTCTGTTTTGTTTGTTTTTCAGTTGTTTAGCTTTTTATGCTTGATCTTACCTACTAAATGTTACGATTTATTCTGAAATATTTTTAAATGTTTTTACTGTTTGTAACTAAAGGCCCATTTGAAGATGTTGTTATATTATGTAGCTCTAAAATGATACATGTAATGATATTTGTGGCTGTCAAATATCTTGATCTGATAAACAATCATATTACAGCCAGTTAAAGATCAATCAAAATGGTTTACCCAAACTATTCTTGTATTTATAGCATGAATAAAGAAACATATAAACTTACCTTTACACGTTCCACAGGAAAATGTAAAGCAGAAAATTATAATCAGTCTGTCCATCTGACTCAGCATGTTCATCCTTAATTCTGAAGAAAGCTACAAACCACTGCAGAAGCACAATGCTGTCACATTTTCTTACTAACCACATCCTGAACTCCCCCAGCATTTTGAAGAAAATGTTTGTGCGACAGATAAAAACCCAAAAGAATAAACATGAACCTAAAAGGAGAATCTCAGACCCTGAATGTAGTAGAGGTGAAAAGATTGCCTGAATTTGTTGTTTAATGTTGTCAGTATGCTCTACAGGTTGACTGAAAGGTATAGGAGAATTACACATTTGGAAAGTTTGAGATGAAGTAATAGAAATGATTGCCAGGGAGGAGAGAGGGGTGATCGGAGCAGACCTGAATGGACATGTTGGTGAAGGAAACAGAGGAGATGAGGAAGTGATGGGCAGGTCGGTGTAAATGAACCAGGAAGAACAAAATGGTGGATTTTGTCAAGCGGATGGATGTGATCTGTAGGAGTGACAGAAAGCCGCTAGGTGGAGGTGGAACTGCATTAAAGAACTGCTCTAAACCCTTTCTTATCTGCTCTGGTGATGGACAGACTACCAGCTGAGGTCAGGCAGGAATCCGCGTCGTGAACTTTGATGTTTGCAGATGATATTGTGATCTGTGGTGAAAGCAGGGAGCAGGTGGATAAGAAATTAAAGATGTGGAGGTACGCACTTGAAAAAAGACAAATAAAAGTCAGCCGTAGCAAGTCAGTATGTGTGAATGAGTTTTACTTTCACTAAGAAGGATGTTCTCATATCTACCACTAGAGGGGAGAGTAGCCCATTGTTTCCACTTTCTGTTTCCTCCAAGTCATAACAAACAGTAGCTCACTTTTTTCACCTACACAGGATGTGACAGTCATTTCTCTGAGTTATCTTGCCAAAAATATGACTGCAAATAAAAATAGCGTAATGAAAAAAATCCAACATCCATTTAGTCTGTTTTGAGGGTATGATCGGGGTTGTCTTTACAGATTGGGAGTACAATTACAAGAAATCCGTTGTTTGAATGTAATTTATTCATCATATAATTTATTAAGTTAAATACACAATTTTTATACAACATTTTCCTGTTCGGCAACTCTGAAATACATGAGTTATTCGCTTTAGTGAGGCTGAGTCTCTTCAAAATAAAAGTCTCTTTTACTGTACATCTTTTTGATAAATAACTTTAATTATATACTGTTACAGCAAATCTCAAAAATCTGTAGTCGTGTTCCAGCATCTGACTTACAGTACATTTTTTTCCACCTCAATGGATTTCTTTTGTTCTTTTTTTGCATTTGTAGTAATTATCAATGTTCTCCATTAGACCCACACTTAGCCGAAGCGTGACGACGGGTACATCCCCTGTTCCATCAGTCTGTGCAGTTTGTTAGGACAGGTTTGAACTGAGAGGCTTCCCTCTCTCATCGGAAACCTTTGATCTCACTCTGCCGCCTCAGTACTACTTCACCATTTCTTTGTTTCACAGCCTTCAGTTTCTCACAAAGTCCCGAGATGTGCTTTTAAAGCGTGTGACTTTTGCATGTGCAGGAATTTTTTTTTTTTTTTTATATATATATATATGCAAACGTCTCTGCAGATTAGTTGTAGATTGAGTTCACACGTTGAACATAGCTAGCATAGGGCTCCACTTCCTCCACATCCTCTGCCTGAAAAAGACATAGATGGTTGTTATGAACCAAGTTAAACAATGTGCAGCAACACATTGAATGTGAAATAACCCACTCACTCGCGTTGATTTGTCCAGGGTGTCTGACTGTTGACAACGTCTGGTGAAAATGATACAAACTCAATGTCACAACTAAAACAAGTTTTCAGCAAATCCTTTTTACTTCAGTCTAATTTCAATGAATCTACTCACCTTAGCCGTTTAATTTTTTTTAGTGCAAATATTGAGATGCCTGCCAGAAGTACAACAACTACCCCAATAATAGGTATTAAGATCCAATGCCATTGCAAATCTGCAAATAAAAAAAAACTGTGTTTTATTCAAATTTATTTAAAGATTGTTTTGTTCAAAGTGAACAACCTCAGTATGGGAATCAGGAAGAAGTTCACACAAAAAAGGCAAGTTAATGGTTATAGTTTGACTGAATCTAAAAATATAATTTGAGTCCAATCATATTAATGGTCTGAATATTCATCTCACGCAAAGGGATCATTGTGTAAAAAATAATTACATAAAATTTGAAATTGTTAAGATGTTCTAAAAAATAACCAAAATATGTAAAAAAAAAAAAATAGCCTTTTGATGAGAATGTCTCCCTGATTCTCCAAAGATCCTTTTACCTACTGCAGGTAAAATACTGGCAACTAAAACAGAAACATTTGAATTATTCCTTTAACCTGATGAGACCCTGAGACCTGCCATTCCTATTCAAACACACTTGATTTTAGATTTTAAATAGTTACATTTTTATTTGTTTTACTTTTAATTATTTATGTAACTTATTGTTCAAAAGCCGTCTGTTTTTATATCTATGAAGTCTCAGTAATTCCACAAGGCTAGAAGAAATTTTACCAAACCACATTAAACACAAGCATAAGACTCAGGTTAAAACCGCAAATCTATTAAATTATATATATGAAGCAAATAATGTCTTGTCAAGACTAATTCAAACAACAAACAAAACTCATTTAATCTTTTTACCCAGCTCTGTCCAGTCTGCAGAAGTCTGACCTTTTTCAACTTTTAGAATAACTATCTTCTCTTGATCCCAAGACGGGTGCTGGATAATACAGCTCAGGTTTTCTCGATTCATGCCATCAGGGATCCTCAAAACGCTCTCTACTGTAACTAATCCATCTGAGACAGACAGTGATGTCTCAGGCTCTGAGCTTCCTGTAAAACTCCAGCTGATGTTGGCAGCAGGATTTCCTCCTTCAGCTCTGCACACTGCCACCACCGTGTTGTTCCTTTGCTCCATCGTGGCAGAAACAGTCGGAGAAACTAAATATTGAGAGAGAAAAACAGGAGAAATATGAGTAGGAAGTTGTTTGAGTGTAACTTATGAAAACTGCAACCGCATGTCCTGGAAACTCATTTTAAATAGCACAGTTAGTCATGCAGGATTTTTTACAATTAAAATTACTTTAATACTCATTTATCTGACACATTTCAAGGCTATAAAAAATCTAAATTCCATTGTGCATTCACAGAAGTATAAGGTTGTTTAGCATGCATTTTATCTAAAACGATTTTCAGTTGCAGATCATTGTCTTTTTTATTAAAGTAGCTATTACTCAGAGGGTGTGTGGAAAACATCTTACCTATTAAAGTCACGTTGATATCATAATTCTTAGTTCCTCCATTGAAAACTGACTCACATGTGTACATCCCCACATCTTTAGATGAAACGTTTGGGATGTGCAGGTATGACTGAGCAATGGAAGTGTTTTGCAAAGTCTTGCCATCTTTGCAGTTGTCAATGTTTTGACCTCGATTGTCAAAGGACATCTTACAGGTTTTCTGTTTCAACTTTATTGTCCAGATAACATAGAAAGTCTCATTCCACGTCTTTTTTCCACATGTCAAACTGGCGTTGCTCCCAAGTTTGAAAACTTCCTTTCTGTTTTCTGGGAAAAAGGAAACTTTGTATAAGTTTTGCACATTATGACATTTAAATATGTATTTTCTGTTATAAACAATATTAAAAATATACCAAGTTCATACAGACTGCACTAACCTAAAACCAAACATACAACAGTAACCCAACAATAATTTTAGATACTGCATTTCAAAATAAAAGCAATTAAAACATTACAACATGTCTTTACTTTGCAAACTGAAGCATCTGCCTTCATTTCAATTAAAAAGATGTTTAAAAAGACATTGAGAAAGATTGTTAACAGAATTAAATCATAATTAAACTGAAGAAAAATGTGAGAAAATCAATTTACCGTGAAACTTAAGAGTTGTAGGAGCTGAATTTGGTTTCACGGTGGTGATTTCATTAGTTCCTGAGAGATGAAGGTAAATGTTAGGGAAAGATTAGTAAATTAGGGGGATGTTCTCTGTGTTTTTCAATCAATCAGCAAAAGAAGAGTGGAAACCATTAGTAGTTTCATTAAATCGTTATCAAAACATGCGGGTTAAGATAGCAACGATGTGATAGAAAGTAACAAAGCAGGATAAGTAGTCTGACAAAGAAGTGAATAAATAACTACGAATGTGCTACAAATAAATGTGTTTATTCTAACATCTCATAAAGAAAATGGAAGTATAAATAGAAAGGCAAATTCTCACTTTGAGTTTTAACCTAACCTAACAGACATTAGTGGTCTCATCTTCTGAGGTTATGGATTTTCATTTGCCTTTTAGGAGTTGTGGGCTTACTGTAAACTGTTCAAAGAAATGGACTGGAAAGTTCAGACCCACTGTTTACCACAGGGTGACACAGCGTCTGATGCTTGTTTACTTCTGTCAGATGGAAGCAAAACACCACACTTGAGGTGGGATAGTAAAACCACAACTCAGAGACCCCACAGTGGAAAAAAGCTGCATCATTGTGTTACCCAAACCAGAAACCGAGCAAGCTGCTTGCTCATTTAGAAAATATGGGGCAACTTTTTCCTTCATCTGCTCTGGAACTGTATTTTATTTTCTCTTGTCAACTTCATGGCCCACATCTCTACATGATTTTTTTTCCAGTCTGTCTGAGTCATATTTAAAAGAAATCTCAGCAAGTTTAAAAGATTAAAAAAAATAGCAGAGCACTGTAACAAATGTTTTGTACAGTTTCAAACGATTTCAATTTCATGTAACTTTGTTTTTAAATTACTCCGATGCATAAAAGTTCCAGCAGCAAACAGGATTTAGTTAAAATACTCAAAAAAAAAACCTCACGTTATTTGGAACAATTAAACAAACAAAAAAAGTAATATACAGTTTATCTAGAAAAAAAAAAAAAAACAAAAGGCAAGATAAAATGTAAAAGAGGTAAAAAAAAAAGTTTTATGTTCAAACCTGGCTTGCTCCATGATTTGGACAAAAACATTATAAAAATACAAATCCACATTGCACTCTTCATCTTCTTTTCTGGGTCTTCTGTAAATTTAAGTTTCGTTTTCACACCATCACAAAAAAAAAATCAAAAATCAAAAAAAAAAAAAACAAGATCCTGTGCTGCCAACTACCTTCTTTCTGCTTTAGCTCCTCGATTCCATCCAAACAAACCATAAATCCTTCGCACCCCGGGTGAAAGAGACATTTATAATATGTGTGACAAACTAATCCCTCCCTTTTTCTTTCTCTTCCTCTTCTTTTTCTCCAAAGCGCTTTCCACTCAAACATCTGTCTGTTTCTCCCACACATAGTGACGTCTCTAACGTCAAGACACTGGTTTCCTTTCTTGTTAGTCACATGATCGTCTCTTTTCAAGACATACAGAGCTGCAAAACCCTGTAAGGAAGGTGCAAACAATGCTAAAATAATACAATGTTTCTCAGGATGATACAAGGTGTTTATAGATATTTCTGTTAATCTTTTTATTGAACATAAAAAATATATATATTTTACAAACTAAAAGTTTTTAGACATTTAATTGAGATAGGTAAGATAAATGTGTCGTTTTGCTTAAAATGAAAGTTGAGGCAACAGCATGTGAAGGATTTTAGAATTAAGAGATTTTTATTTAGGTTTAGATAAGATTGAGTTGTTTTTGTTTTACATAGATGGGTACTTAGGCGCCCTATAAAGACACATATAGAGTTTTCCACCACGTATGTTCAGATTATTATAGTATAGAATTTTAACATAAAAAATTAAAAAGGAGAAAATATACTCCTGATACTTAATAAAATTAAATGATTATAAATTATCTCTAAAATAAACAAATTCTTGTTATTAGGTATGTTGAGTACAAGTGAAAACAATAAATAAAAAACTGACATTGCAGTCTGAGAACAAAATGTGTGATGGTTTATGTAAATGAAACAAAAAATAGTGAGGGAGTTCTTAAGCATCATTCGTAACCAAAAAGGGAAAAATTGGAGATCGATAAGCTGCTCAAAATAAATTATAAATGCAAATTATTCTGTTTCAGAATTCAAATATGTTTCCATTTGTGAAAGATGGGGGTGACGGTGTCATTTTGGTTTAAAATTATAGGTTTGTATCTTGTAATAATGTGAAAACATTTTGTCAAACCAAGAAAACTATGAAAAACAATAAAACCATTAAAAGCATAAGGTGAACAATAAGCTTTACATTAAATGGTTTTATTATATTTTTACTGACAGAAAAACTCTTCCATAAAATAAGAATGCTTTCAGGACAACCAACTCTGAATTATTCCAGCAAAGTCACAGCAGCTACCAGTGAAACAAGCTCAACAGAAAGTGGGTCATACAACAAGACAGCAACCTCAAACATGCAAACCTTGCTCCTAAACAACAGTTGAAATTGTTTTATGTTTAGAAGACTCACTACAAATTTCATCTGGAATCTGGAACAGTATTAACACAAAGGCTGCGCTTCATAGGGATGGGTGGGGGAGATAAATAGTATTTCAAACTAACATGAAGGACTGATAAAACAGTGGAACCATTAGTAAACCTTGGGTAAATATCTGTGTCCATTGGGAGGTTGGGGCTGCGTTTGTACTAGAGACTCGAAGCACATGTTCACACTTATTAACATGTTGCATCAGACTAATCTCAAAACATTCAAATAAGTAATTTAAATTAAACTACCAGGTAAAGTACATTTCTTAAATATATACGTTTAAATTGAATATATATGCTGTTGTTTCAAATAGCTACGATATTTTTTTAACAACAGACAATTATAAAAGTATCAAAACTATCAAATCTTCAGTTTGGAACAAAAAAAAAAGTTTTTCTGCGATCACAACGAGGAGGGTGTTATAAATCCGAGGTCAATATCAGTAAGTACTTCCTTTAGCTGTGAACATATCTGTACAGTTAAATCATTTTTAACAGCAAGTAAAACATTCAGTTTCAGCACTAACATTTGTTTTCATTTGTAGAGCATGGTGGTGATGGTGTCATGGTTTGGGCCTGGGTGTGACTCAGGTCGGCTACTACCATCACGGGGGGCGGCTTTGGCTGAGGGGTTAAAGGAGTCTAAATCAGAGAGTTAGCGGTTCGATTCCTTGCTATTCAGTCACATATCGAAGTCGGCAAGACACTGAACCCCCACTGCCTCTGTGTGTCTCGTCAGTGCATGAATGTGATTTAAAGCACAGATTAGTCTCCATAGGATGATTTGTACATGTTAGCTTTGTAGAGATCCAGCAGAGTGCTGAATGAGCGGGTAACTAAGGGCACAGTTTGTAGTGTAAAGTGCTTTGAGTATTCTGGTTGGATAGAAAGGTGCTATATATGTACAGTCCATTTACCATTTACCAATGAAAGACCAATGAATTCTGAATTACACCTGAACATATTGAAAAATAAATGTTACAAGGCTTGTCTGTACAGTAAAACTCACAGAAAAGCTATCAGAAAATGGATTATATAACAAGACAACAAGCTCAAATATGCAAATCTGTTGTCAAACCTGTTGAAAATTATTTATTGTCATCCAATAAACTGAATGTCCTGACTTTAGTCAAAAAGAAATATTGTAGAAAGATTTAATAAGAAATCCCACTGACAACCAAAAATAGAACTTGTTAATCTAGTTTTTAGCTGGTTGCTGTATAAGGGCATGACCAAGAAAATATTAATGTTTTTACACACAAACACATCACTGAATTGTTTTCCTAAAGTAAGTTATTACCAGAAAAACAAATATTAGGATAACAGTAACATTTAATAAAATATATAAAAAATAGATTTATTGATATTTAGGATTTGTGTTAAACTTGTGTCAATTTAATGTCATAGTTATAGAATTGCAAAGAATTTTTTTATCCACTTTTTTGTATTTAAAACACATTCTGACATATTTTTGTGAATCTGCGTACTCATACAGCTTTAACTTCTAAAAAATTTGTTGAGGTTTACTGAAAATTTACACAAAAAAGCATTACATATTACAAATATGACCTGTTTTGAGTCATTTTTTTCACAAAACTCGGGTCATTAGTGGTGATACAAGTAAAGACGTTTAAAAGTTTGTGTTACAAATATTATAACCCTGACTCTTACATATTTCTAAATGGATCACAATATCCTCTTGAACTAAACGTAACATTACAAAAAACATAGTTAAATGAATGTAAAGGTTCTGTAAAATACCTAGATAAAACTTAATGATCACAATATAATAGTTGCTGTCAGATTTCTTAGACAAAACAAATTCAAAAGAGAAGTCATTTATGCTGACTAGGTGCAATGTTAGCTTTGCTGTGATCTAATATCTACTGGTTTTTCAGAACATCCTGCTGTTTAAGGGTCATGCCGTGCTGCAAACATAAGCTGCTATTGTGGGTGCAGGCATTAAACTGACTCCATCCTGCTTTTTGCAGATGAGAGATCTAACTGACAAGAGCATGTGGGAGTGACTGTGTGCGAGCGCGGTGTGTGTCTGCAAACACTATGCGGACTTTGTGGTTAATGAGTATGTCTCGGAATGAGACATCACCCATTAACTGTCTCGTTAAGAGATAGATGTGGCAGATGAACTCAGCTTTTCCCTTTTTTTTTTGTGTTTTCTCTCAGTTTGATTGCGTTTGATAGAGGAAAAAATGAAAGTCAGCACACACACAAAAAATATACTGAGATCTATGAAGAGCTTGGTTAATTGAACACATAAACCTCCTCACTAAACTTATGTGAATCTTCAGCCCATTTGACTCTATAAAATGTAAAAAGTGGTGCAACTAGTGTGACAAAGAAGTATTAGTAGAAACCTAGGTTAAAATTAGGTTGTTCTTAGTAGGAACATCTAATATTAGACCTTGCTTGGCTCACACATGGGCAGCAGAGTTTCAGCTGACTGTGAGCTGGTGCGTTTCTTAAAGAGGAACTGGCTTCTTCTGCTGAATTACAAAACCTCCAAGTTCTCCTATAAGTCATGTTGCTCAGCTGCTCCATCCAAAAATCCCAACACAAAAAAGGGAAGAAAAACAAATAAAAAAAGCTGATTATTGTGAATTTCCAGAGCAAAAGGCAAAGTTGTTGTGTCACATTATTATGAGCAGCATGTGTCTGTAAGCACCATTTCCTTCTGATAATAATGGTTTCCTGTTATGGTCGTAATTGGGTGTTTTTAGCTAAAAAGACAAAGTTCTGAAGGGTGAAGATATCAAAAAGTTGTACAAAGTAGAATTCAACATTTTTTAGGTCTCTGCACATTCAGTTTATTTATTTTTTTCCCTAAAAAAATATGTGGTTTTAGTACCAGGAGACAATTTAGGGAAATTCTTATAAAAATTTTAGTTATCTAACTGTTATGAATAATAGGATAATCAAAAACTAAATAAATAAATAAAATGAAATAGGTCCTCTTAGATAGGTCCTCTTAGACACTTAGATGGCTTTTAGTTTTGTATAATTGGTATTAAAAGTATTGTGTTTCGTAATACTAATTAAAATGAAAATAATAATACGTTTTTTCAGTGGAGTTTCTTGTGCTTTTTTGGGAGTGGGGTTTCTTGCTGTTTTTACATTGTCCAGCATCAGTATGAGTTGCTTTGCCCTGATTCAGTTATAAATGGCCTCAGTTTTTAATGTAAATGAGTGTTTCCTCGATGTAGGCGGGTTGTCATAACACAACTGCCAGAAACTTACCATCGAGCGAATAACAGTCACGAAACATTAACCATTCTCTGCCACCGTTAACAAAAGTGAAGAAGCCAAGCTGAGGGGCTTTTATCCTCTGCTGATCAGTGCCTGTAAATCGAGTCCATTTAGTCTAGAAAATGTCTGCACCTTCTCATTGTACCACAATGTGACCATTTTAATGTAAATATTATATTTTTTAAAAGCAGAAAACAGAAGAAAAAAAAAGAGTGAGTTTATAAAGTTCAGTTTGTTCCTATGAAGAAGATGCTCTCATGATTCATGTCGCTCTCTAACCAATCAACGGTCTGCGGTCTGCTGACATCGAGTCTTTGGTTGAACTTGGCCCATTTAGAAATTCGGCTGAGGTTCAACGAACTGAGCTGAAAGTGGGTGTGATCACGCAATGTAAAAATCCTGAACCTGCTCCAGCAAGCAAGGCTGAGTTGAGCCCAAATGAAAAGACCTTTTGAGTCCTGTTTGTCATGTTCTTCAAATAATACCATCATGAAACATTTCCTTTCTCCTCACAGTTATCTTATAATCATCTAACTTGGTCTGGTTGTGATGTTTTGGAGTCATGAATGGCCTGCCATACTCAGCTCATCCAGGTAATCTTCACTCATGCCACTCACCTGCTCACTGCCCTATTTAACCTCCTCTCAGCCTCTCAGTCTTTGCCA
>JARVJO010000061.1:15791060-15814665 GCA_031762555.1 Cynodonichthys magdalenae | reverse complement strand
CATTAAAAATGCCAGATCAATGTGTTTATTTAAGAGAATGATAAAGGTTGATTTGTTGGGGAAATATGTAAATGTATAAATGTACAAATTGTTGCTCAAAAAGGAGTTAAACCTTTATTGTTTTTCTTTATTGTATGTTTTTTGTTTTTAAAATTTGAAGATTATTTTTGATTGAATTTATTTATTTGGGGAAAAAGGGGCAGATATAAGATTTTTTCTTCTTCTGCTTCCTTTCATTTAGTTTATGATTTGTATTTTTTTGTTGTATGTTGAATTTATGTTGTTTTTTTAAATGAAAAAACTTAAAACTAATTTCAGTCTTAAATATTTCTTAAATATAAGGAACAAACTAGTCTTTCTGTACATTAAACAAGATTGTAATCATTTGTAATTTTTTTCTTTACAAGGACCTGTTCGTTTTCATACCAAAGAAAACAAATTTAAATTTTGAATTAACAATGGTAAAGTTGGGTTTTATTTATTTATTTTATTTTATTTTTTTTATTTCTAATTATACATTTATGTGTGTGTATATATATATATATATATATATATATATATATATATATATGCACGTCTTTGCTTTTTTTTTGCTAAACCTTACATATACTTTATCAGAAAATTTCCTCTATAAAAAAGATCTTTATGACAGCCTTTACATTACAGAAGGCATTCAGAAACAATTTATTAATATGTTTTCATTTAAGGATCGTTTTGCCATCATTTTATATGTAGAAATATGTATTTTTTTAAAACAGATACATTTTAAGAGATACTTTGAAAGACCTTCAAAAAGCCCAAGAAGCTACTTATCAAGACCATCTTCAAAAATTCACAATATAATCGACCTGATTGGAGAAGTGTAAAGAAATGAGATGACTTTTTTAAACAGGTGAAAACAAACTAAGCAAGATGATTTCAAAGCAGTGACATTAAATGGATGACAAAGAATCTGATGCCAAGTTTAACATGCAATAGATAAAATAAGAATACTAAATAGACAGGGTTGAAAAACACATTTTTCACAGGGTCAATAATGCTCAGAGAATAAATATTGCTAATACATCCACATGCAGCTCTGCTGGAAGGACATCACTGACTAGACAGCATGATGGCAAAACAGGAATGGTGAGATAAAATCAGAAGTAGAATTAAAAGTAAAAGTGCTTTTGTACCTGTTGACTCACCTTAGTCCAGGGATGTGCCTTAATCTGGGGGAATTTGAACTCAGTATAGTTGGGGTTCATCTCACGGATTTGCTCTCGGGTCGGGGTACCGAGAACCTGAGACAAGTAGAATCGTTATTCTCATTTTCATCTTGAACTTTTAACTAAAACTCACAAACATTTAGGAAATAAGCAGGCCGAGTAAGTCAGGCCTGGTAATTACCTTAATAATTTCAACCAACTGATCCACACCACTGTCGCCAGGGAAGATTGGTTGTCCTAGCAACAGCTCTGCGAGTACGCAGCCAGCTGACCACACATCTACAGGAGGAAGCAGGTCAACAAGAGGAAAAGCAAGTTAGACACCAGAAACAGAGAGCACACACTCCAGTCGTACCATCCTGCAACAGTGATACAAAACAGCTAATATTTTGTTTTGTTTGTCTCTTAGTCCTTAACTACGCGTAGAGAAGTCCTGACTGTGACACCTGCGGGTGGCTTACCTATGCTGGAGGTGTAGTCAGTGGCCCCAAAGATCAGCTCAGGAGCCCGATAGTAGCGAGAGCAGATGTAGGACACGTTAGGCTCTCCACGGACCAGCTGCTTCGCACTGCACACAGATGTAAATCATCATTGATCTCTTTTTACTTTGAATAGGTAGGCCTGTCACAATAACAAGCTTTGCTGGACAATAAATTGTCTTAGAAATTATAGCTATAAACCATATTATTATTTAAAAAAGATTTTAAACTAATATAATGACCCCCCACCAACCCACACATCACAAAAAATCTAACTGCAGTCACCTTCACATCGCTTACAAAATTTACTTAAAGTTTTGGATGGACCGGGAGTGGAGTTTGTGAAAACATCACGATAATACACTGATACTGATCTGCCTCTATCCAAGCTGGCACAATTTATTCTGTAAGTGTCTTCCCCTGGCTTCACAAAATCATTGCGATCACCCGCACGCTGTTTACGAAGTTCATGAAATTTTTTAAAATTTACATAGAGTAAAAAAAAAAAAACTATTTTCCTGAGGAGTCGCCAGCTGAAAGAAGGCATCAGAAAACTGAAGACACATTAGTTAAATGCCTGTTCATGAGGCTCTCTCATGCTACAATAGAAAAGAGGGAGAGAGGGAGTAACTCCTTGGTTTAAAACAAAAGTAATCTCAAAATGGTAACTTTGTATTCTTTCTGGCCACAAATGACCTATTTTGGTGATTACTTTTTTACTCTATCCATCTGTGTCAGTCTGAACTACAGGACAAAATGTACACAACTATGTCTCACCTGCCAAAGTCGCAAAGCTTGAGCACAGCCGTCTCTGGATCAAGCAGCAGATTCTGGGGTTTGATGTCCCGATGGCAGATCCCAAACGAATGGATGTAAGCCAGGCTCCTGAACAGCTGGTACATGTACAACTACACAGGCGAGAATAAACAAAAGACGTGTTTACAGCTATGGAACAAGCAAGCATGTGGTCATGACGAGGTTTATAATGGAAACAAGCACCTTGAGACCCGTTTCAACTTGGTCAGAAAATTTACATTTTTAACATCTGTCTTCTGACTCAAAACCTAACAAGTGGTTTTGGGAAACGGAGCACAGGGACCAGCTGATTTATGTTGACAATAAGTTTACTGCAGCTCACGGTACAGGCATATGGGAATCACTCCTAATAATAATTACATTGTATGGTATCAAATACTTAAAAGCTACTAAAGCCAATCAGTAAGGACACATGAACATGTACTAGGGCTGGGTAAAAAAAAAATAAATAAATCGATTTAATCGATCTTGAATCGATTTCATTTAAATTTGGGAAAATCGATTCACAGGGCATGAGATCGATTCTTCCCCATGGCGTCTTGTGTGCGCATCTGAAGTGCATTTCTATACTTTGTCACTCCTGGCTTGCCGTATGTTTACATCCGGTTGACGGTCAGTGCTAACACTAGCTTTAGATAAGTTGTCTGGAGCAAAACAAAAGAAACTAAGGAATCACTCTCATTATCAGCCGATTCGCAGCAGAACTTAAAGATAACAGAGACCATGGAGACTTTTGTTTGCAAAGATTTGCGCTCCTACAAGGTAGAGAAAACGAAGGTTAACGAGCGGCTCGTTCAGGCGCTCAAACCAAACAACGGTTTGTAAACATCTGACTGAAACTCTTCTCCACAGCTTGTATAAATATGTAAAAGACCACATTCTAACAAAATCTTGTAGTTTGTTAACAATATTATTATTTTTAAACTTTAAAAAACGTCTTAATTGAATCCGCAGTGATGAAAGGTTGTGGTTGTATTTTTTGTTTTAATAAGTTTTATTGAACATGACAACAGAAGCTAACAGAAATATTACAAATATACAATTTTCATACACTCAAAGGAGTGGGCAGAAGTATATTTATATTAGCCCACCTCTTCTCCTGTAACCTAATTCCATCACACAAAGAAAATTATTAATTTCTTAAAAATGAATACATCACCTGCAATTCTTGTTTAATTTAAAACCTTTGAAATATGTAACAGTATTATTTCAATATTAAACTGTTTAATTTAAAAGTTTTTTCCTTAAAACCTGTTGTTTATGGTGAAGAGAAAAAATAAAGTCATATTGTATTTTGCAACGAAGTTGAACCATTTTCATTATTTAAGAGCAGATCGAATCGAATCGAATTGAATTGAATCAAATCGAATCATGATTAATCGATTCAGAACCTTATGAATCGAAATCGAATCAATTTGGAGAAGTGGCCATGATCCCCAGCCCTAACATGTACACAATAGAAGCAGAACATGATACTAAAATACCAGAATGAATACATGTACATGTCAAAATCCTAGATAAATCATCTTATAATCAGCAGATCAATGATCAAATTCCCTGAGGTTTCCCTGTCTAAAAAATGTGAAAGTCATTTTTTCTGGTTTCCTCAGATTTACAGACTCATTGGGAACCCTGTTCTTATACTCTCTGATATAGGCAATATTTTATTTACACACAAACTTAACAAAAATGTAAAGTCACACAAGTAAATAATGAAGCGTGCATACAGGATCGAAAGAGATTATTTGTTTTACAATATACTATAAATCAAACTTCTTAAAATTTATTTCACATGTGGTATATTTACTTTTGGAGAATGGTATTTTAACATTCGGCTATTTTAGTGCAAACACAAAAACTGTTAACAGATCTTGATTTGATCAATTTAGATTCAGATTGTAAGTGCATCATACTTCACCTAGAAATCCTCACAACTACAATATATAGTATATGTCCAGGAAATTATTTAAGATGTATTTAATTAAAAGTTTAGGCTCATTTTTTGGTTTCTCATTAAAGAAAGTATATCTTGTTATTTTTACAAACAGATAGATACCTTGGCATAAATCATGGGCAGCGTCTGTTTGGCTCGACTGTAGTGTCTAGCCATTCTGTAGACCGTCTCAGGCACGTAGTCCAGAACCAGATTGAGGTACACTTCATCTTTCTGTTGAAGCGACACAAAACAAGAAAACTCAGGTTAAAAAGGAGAACATGCATACAAATCAGGACAAAAATGTTAACTATATAAAAGGAAAAATAAGATAAAAATCAAAAAATACAATTAAGCACATCTCAGCTGCCTGGTAAAGTCTCTCTCTCTTTTTCTTTTGTAATTTTTAGTTTCTCTTTTATTTGTGATGCCTTTATTCCTGATGAAAGATGAATGAATGAATGAATGAATGAATGAATGAATGAATGAATTGAATGAATTAAATTTATTTTAGATGCCATTTTCGAGCTGATATAACAAATTTTCACATTCTAAATGGGAATCCATTGTATCTCCCCTAGGGACAGGAAGCACACAGCTGTGCGTCATAACAGCCTGTGCCTCAGCAGTGGCCACACAGACAATGATATCATTTCCTCGTTTCCTGGGGCGAGTGACAGAGGGAGGGGTTCTACTCCAGAGTATATTGACCCTAAATAAATGTTGTACGTGAGAGTTCTCCTCTCAGTTAAATTAAGACTTCCTCTTTGCTTTACCCAAGTGATCAGACATACATTCAAACCACATATTGCACGTTAGCCTAAAATGCAATTATCTATACATAAATACATTATATGTAAATAAAAATAATTTAACCACTACAAATTTAGGTTTTACCCAATCAAGAGTTTTAAAATCATCTAAGTTGTGATGTAATATGTGTTGCATTTATCATTAAGGAAGAGTAGGGAGTAGTACTGCAGACCAACCATAAAATGCAACCCTGTGCAACTTAATCTCTTCAGTAATGAAACGGATTTTCTAAACTAATCAGTTTATTTTTCCTTATTCCTCGGCATTAAAAAGAGCCTATATATGTTTGCTTACTAACCCCCATCTGTTAGCAGCATTATCATCCTGACCTTTATTCACCCTGGTTCCCTGCAGGTCTGTAGAGTGCAGTCAGTCAGTGAGTTATGTCCAAGAAAAGCCCCTCTGCCAGACGGGTGCGAGACACTTCTGTCAGCTCAGTGTCCTGCTTTGAACCAGCAGTCATCCCCTGCTCTCACTCAGATGAACATGTGCAACAAGCAGCCAAAACATTATGACTACTGGAATTTGGATGTTCCTTTAAAACACTTGGCTCATTCATAACCACTCGAAGTTGGTAAAAACTTTTTAGTAAGGATTTTAAGAGTTTTAAATGAAGTCCAGATGCTACAGATTATAATCTGATGAAATCTGAGGAACACAACATCAATCAACAGAAACCATAAGTTGTGATTCCCATGAATTAAGGATCTAACACACACGTTCAAGTTACTGATGATGATTAGATGCTGTTAGTCTACACCTTGACTGGAGAAACCTTATTGACAATAGGTAGGTGGTGAAAATGTTAAGACTACACAATGGCTAAAGTCACAATAAAAGTCTAACAGTCAGGAAACAGATGCACAGATGACTTTTAAAACAATAACATAGGCACCTTTTCACTTCCACTTCTTGACACACTTCCATAGCTTTTCTCTTCTTTAGGCATGTATGTGCGTATTCAGTCACTACTCCATTGACAAAAAAAACAAAACATTGATGGCATTTGTAATACAGATACAGAGCCTTTTCTGCCTTTTGCTAGCGCCATCAAGGCTATATTTAGCCTAGCAACAGCAATGACTCACTTCCTGCCTCACTACAAAGCCACTTCCTTGGCTTGTTCCCAAAGGGTTAGCAACGCAGGGATCTGATTGGCTTCTTGTTCACTCCCCGCTAAATAATAAGCCCCTAATTTAGAGAGGGGGGAAAAAAGGCCTTTCATTCACCTGAACAACTGGCTAAGCTCTCCATCAACCACAATCATCCTCTACATTGTGCTAAAGGCTTGATGGAATCTGTAATACACACTTAGCACATCAAGTGTGGCTCATATTAGCATGTGTACTTGTGCTTCCTGTCATGTGCACCCAAGCTTGACACATCAGAAAAGTCAATACCAACAAAACATTAAGACAAAAAGCAAAAGTACAGCGAGTCGATCCCTATTTTACCACACGCTAATGTACTGCTTGCAACAAAGCACTCTGCACCCAAGTCTCTAAACAGATGCATGGTATGTCTTGCATTCCCATTAACTTGTCTCTGTGTGTTGGCAAATTCTGTGGCAGCTCTGCCAGCTCACTAGACCTTAGTCATTACCCCGAGGCAGCAATGTTGAACTACAGCCTGTCCATTAACATAAGCATGCATGTCTGAAATACATTTCCCACAACCGGGATTTAAGAAGAAAAGCTGTAGTGGCCTCCAGAAAGCTACACTGGGATAATCACAACTGAATCAATGAACAAACAACGGCTTAAGAATAAGAATAAGAATCTGTATGGCCCTCCATCCCTAACTTTATTACTACTACTCTTCATATTCTTACAGTCCTCTGGTTTTATATCGCCAAAGAACAAGCTCTAGCACAGAAGAGAAAAAAATGCTACAGTAGAACCAACTCTTTGCTGGGCCTAGAGTAAAAAGAAAAAAAAGTAAAAATAAATTTGTCCAAAGGCTGAAGGTGAGGTTATGGAGGTCAAAGACCACTTAAAATGTGAGTGGCATATTTAAAAAAAACAACTTTGATTAGAATTATAAAAAAAAAAATAGTTGAATGAAATGTCCAATATGATTAAATGCTACAAAGTCCTAAATGTCCTAAATGAAAAACACTAGATGTTTTTTTCCTCTCTAGCATCTACACTCACCGGCCATTTTATTAGGTACACCTGTCCAACTGCTCGTTAACACTTAATTTCTAATCAGCCAATCACATGGCGGCAACTCAGTGCNNNTACATGGAGGAGGTGGAAAAGAGAGCTCTGATGTCCTTTTCAGGGACACCACCAAGTCATTGGTTCAGGTATGTTGAGGACACCTGAGTTAAAATTAAATCCCAGGAAGTCCAATATTTCACTGATAACATCAACTCTGTGGACAAATATAAAGTTCACATGAGAGGATGTAAAAGATGGGAAGTTGGCATTCCTGGACAGTGATGTCTCAGTTACTGATGGAGGACAGTTGGGAAAGGATGTGTATCGCAAACCGACCCACATAGACCAGTATTTGCGTTTTGACTCCCATCATCCTCTGGAACACAAGTTAGGAGTCATCAAGACTCTGTACAACAGAGCAGAAAGGGTCCCCACAAGCCCAGGTGCCAGGAAGGAGAAGAAATTTTTGCGGTTATCCTAACTGGGCTTTCCTGAAAGCAAACAAGAAACCCAAACAGGATTCCAGCCAACCACCAGGTGAAAATGAAGACCCAAAACCCAGACCAGTGGTCATTCTGTATGTTGTGGGAGTTTCAGAGAAACTGAGATGTTTATTCTCTAAACATGATATCCCAGTGGCTTTCAAACCACAAAACACATTACGGCAAAGATTGGTTATATTCCCTTTGCAGCCTTTTTCAGATTAACACATTTTTGGTATCTATAACTCCCATTTGTAATTTTCATTTTATTATTAAACTCAACTGTACTATTACTGATTTTACAACAACCTCATGAGAAGCTAAAACTCTTCTGTAAATCATGCAGTTGTAAGGCATCGGTTATAAGTCCATCAGAGGATCAAGTTAAGTGATTGTGAGAAAGTGAGTCATGTTGTGGATAAATACATGCAATTATTGAGAGGCAGCTAGAAAGGACTGTTACTCTGAACCAACAGTGTCTCACTGCAACTACCTACTTTGATAAACTAAAAGCCAACTAACTATTTGCTTACCTGCCCATGCTATTTGAAACAGTAGCCCTTTTTTAAAACACACTATTGTACAAGAGGTTAAAGGGTAAAAGCAAAAGCACACAGTGTGCCTTGGGCACTCCATATGTCAGTAATTGCATAAGACTACCTGTGCACATGATGACAGCTGCAGCAGCAACAGCCCTTGCCTGTCTTACAGCTGCATTCAGCATGAATCTTCACTTCTGGAGCAGTACAACACCCACACACTAAAGCTCTTCTCATTTTCTTTTTTTTTTATTACTGACTCAGTCTAACCATCAAATTGTGTGAAACTCCAATATTACTTTTTGCCTACTTCACTACTCCCTCCCCCACCTTCCTTTTTTCCACCCTTCACTCTCCAGGTGGTAAATCCCCATACCAACAACATGGTGCCAGTCTCCATAATTAGCCAAGTGACCCAAGGAGGGGTAGAAAAATGAAAGGCAACACAATGAGAGGATTTAAAAGGTTGTAAAGCAGAAAGTATTTTCAGACTTAAAAAACAAGCACATGCAAACAAATTGACAAAAACAGTCAGGACACTAAGACGGCATTGTGTATGTGTATTTCTGAAACCTCTCAGAAAGTGTCAGTATACCAAGAACTGGCCATGATTCTGAGAGGTCACTGGGCACATGGCATGAAGTGAGGGGAGGGCTGGAGTAAATCTATTAATAACAGACACCCGCCTGCTTTTCTTTCACCTATCCGCACCACCACCACTCATAATTCTCAACAGCTTTCCTTGGCTTGAGTAGTTGAGCAACAGAGAAGCATTCCTGACTGCAGCGTCATGGGTATAGTTCTGACAGCATGTGTGCCAAGTCTATGTGTGTCTATATTTGACACACAGACCTCTGCAGGCCTGTTTGTCAGCCAGCTGAATGACATACTTCAGACGTGCCGTCTCTGTGAGACTTCCAGTGGTTGTCAGGGATGAAAAGGAAGAGAAAACAGGTGGCTTCCTAGTCCTGATTTACTGTATTTAACAAACAGGTCCCCATGCAGATTTACAACCAGAAGGGAAATTTATGAAAGGACCCAGCGGGGATTCAATCTAGCAACCATTTTGCTTGGAGGCAACAGGCACTACCAATTGAGCCACTGATACATGATCCCCTAATACAATATCCATGTTATGTGGTCTTATTTGTAAATAATAAGGATGCACTGATAAATGGGCTGGCTGATTTATCAAAACCGATTTCTTTAATTTTAGGAGATCATCAAATACTTAAATTTTTTTATTTTTTTTATTTAGATAAGATCAGTTTTTCATCTACCTTCACAAAGGTCTGAAAATCAGCCACAGCCCCCTTTTGTTCTGCTGTGAGCCCTACCTAATGTTCATGTCAAAAGTCTGTATTGTTTCAAGGGTATTGTTCAGTGTTTTTCAATAAAATAAAATTGGAACATCAAAGATGTTCTGTGACCTTATACACATAACAAATCGGTAATGGCCAAAATCAGAATTGGCAGGTCCGTTTTTTTTTAAAGATCGATGCACCTTTATTAAACTTTTGGAAAATTGTAGTTGTATGTAAATTTTAAAATGTCTCAGGTGAGAGGATGCATGTGAATAAAAATCAACTAGCTTACCTTGTCCCCACTGGAATAGAAGAAGTAGCGCAGACGGACGATGTTGCAGTGGTCCAACTTCCTCATGATCTGAAGTTCACGGTTCTAAGCAAATAAAACAAAACGTAAAATATTAATAGGTCTGTTGAATTTAAAGTTTGATTGTCCAGTTTGACTTAAGCTTGGTTTATATTTCGAGTTGCTATACTGCTGCTATGCACCGGTGACAGCCGTTGTGTACATTGCCCTCGGTCAGAACTCTGTGATGCGGACCTTGCGGCTCACACCGTGTGATTGGTCGGAACTTCGTGGGTGTGTTCATGAGGAGCAACGCAGCAGCGATGAGGAGCAGGACCAGAGCAGGACTGCGAGCAGCTCCTCTTTCTGCATGTCATTTTGCTGAAAATCATCTTTTCTCTTAAGCCAGTTGTTAAATTAGCAAGATTAACAGCTTTGATGAGGAGCTGGTTTAAACCTGTTGAATGTGTGAGCATACAGCTGATGTTCACATCTTTTTCCCATCACCACAGTTAATAAGAAAAAGAAAAGTTTTTCCACCTCAGACTCTTCACCCAACACAACACTGATTATTGAGTGAAAAAAATAAACACAATATCCAGCCGTCACTATTTGTATTTATATACTTAGTTGTGTGATGCATTCTATGCTGTGGGAGGATTCGCCGCGGGGCATAAATTATAATTCCTTGTGGCGTTTTCAGCCCATTTATACTCTGTCAGGAAAAAGACGACTGAAATGACACAATCACCAATCCGCTGTCTCAAGTCATAATAAAGTATAAACCAAGCATAAGACTTAAAATTAAAGGGTTTTTTTTAGCTTACACACACAAAAAAGACAAGAAAATCAGAAAACATTTACCTACCTTGGTAAACTAGTTCATATTCAGCATTATAAATATATAACTGACTGACAAACTACAGTCTTAATTGTAAAAATTAGGCAAGAATGCCTATGAAGTCTGACTGTGAGACCAGAGTGATTTCTTGTAAAAAAAAATGTAAAGAACAAGCTGGCTAATGAAGTAAAATACGATGCCGTCTTTCACTCTATAAGGATGTACACTTCCTTTTTTTCCCCTTCTCATCTATCCATTAAACAAAGCTTCAGTCAGCACCACCAGCACAGCCCTGCAGAGCATCTTTTAGCTCAATAGTCTGGTATAGATAATACGCCTCTGTCTCATTCACTCTTGGGCAGATGTAAAATTCACCCACAGCCCCTTCCACCCTGCCTGCTTCATACCATTACACACACTACAGCACAAAACCACCCAACAACATTAAGTGACATCACTGCCTGTAGGTCACAGAGTAGCCATCGAACCATCGTACTCTGCAGGCAACGCCCTCGTCTTCTTGCACTGGAGTCGTTAAGGGAGTGCCTTTGTCTGTGTGCGTGTGTGTTGTGTGCAAGGGAGATGTAGCATATGGAGGAGGAGCAGACAGACTGTTGAGTAAAGCCAGCTCCCGTATACTGCAGTCCTTCCTGCTGACCTGTCATCTACCAGTGTCTCAGCAGCCAGAAGAGACAGAAAAACCACAACCGGCTCCCAAAAAAGACTGAGTACAAAAACCCAAATCATTCCAACCTACACAAAAACACACACAAAACCCATTCTGCTGTTGTGCTGGAATAAAAGCGTAATGACTCACTTCAATGCAGACAACAAATAACTTAAGGAAAGAGTAACCTTTCTTTTTTTTCTGTTACTTTACCATTTGATACCATTTAAGTATGATACAAGTTATATTGACTGCTCATAGCTACGTCACAAAATCTCACTTCAAACAATCTGGGCAATTCCTTGATGGTAAGAGAAATGTTTAGACTTTTCTTATAACTACTTTAAAATATTTCTAAACAACTGCACCACAGGTTTGAAGGTTTGGGCTTAACAAATTTTTTTTTTATATTTTTAATAAGATCTGTTGACAAGAACAGAATCATCATTAACTTGCCCTGTTGCTGATTAATGTTGCCTAAAAGTAACAGCCACCAGACAAGCGCTTGTTCTCAGTAAGCCTAATAATGTGAGCATCCATTTTCCAATGGACTGATATGTGATCCGTCAAATGGGAATAGGAGATAGAGCTATCCCATAATGCATCACGAGCAGACTGTAAAGCCCACCAAGATTGTCTCAAACATTCATCAGCTACACCGTAATGCAGAGTCTAGTCACATGATTACCCTGTTTGACTTGTGTATCTGGAAGAGAGAACAAAACCTTTGTATGTACTGATTTAGGGTGGTTTGGTCAATCAAGGCTCATTGTTTTGTCTGATTTGGGAGTTCTTGGAAAAAAAAGAAAAACAGTGAGGGGGAAAAGCTTTGAAGTATAAACGTACAGTATAGGTAGGGGCTTATGCATAGCTGCATACAGTGAACATGCCTGACAGTCATGTGAGAAGTCTTAGTGCACATTTGCCTCATTTTTCCTCACCAGCTGTTCACAAAGAGGACAGGCTGAGTGAGAATAAGCAGAGAAAGGAGGACAGAGACAAGCCAACTGAGACAGAGGGTCTGCTTTAAAGTGGAAAAGTACACAGTAGAACAGCGTGCGATCTTCAGCTGATCATCGAACCGTTTAAAGATGCAACCTGCTGGTGTTTTTTAATGCTAACCACGGGCTTTGAGAAAGAGCGGGATATAACTTCATTACAGCCAACACAGTCACAAAGAGTGTTCGAGTCCCTGAGATTCATTGTGAATCCAGTGGCAGATGGTCGACCCCCACGCCATTAAGGGACATCATTTATCTTGTCTAGTTTTGGAGATTTAAACACTTGCTCACACCAAGAAAAATAAATTAAAAAAACTTAAAATGGTGAACCTTCAAAAGGCTTAAAAGGTACAGCACTGAGCTGATGAAGGATGTAGTTGAACCAGTTTGGTTTAAGCAAAAATAACTCTAACCAAATTTCTGCAGCTTTTATAAGAAACATTGCTGCAGGTTGCAAGCCCAGGAGTCAACTGTGAACATGCTGGATTGTAAAAACACTGACTTGGCTGAAAGAATTACAGCAGATGCTGTGGCATAATGTGCAACAAGGTTACAACTGGTTTATTAGTTTAAATTAAGATCAGAGGTTGTTCAGATTAGATGAATCATTTAATCATTTCTTTTAGTTCAGCTTTCCGGAGTGAAACTTTAAGTATGTACATTTTGTAACACTTGTAGTCTGACTTAGCCAGCAGCAGTGACATTAACAAGTTTTTTTTTTTTTTTTACAGAATGCTTGAACGTGTTGCAGCAAGAAGAAAAGAACATTTGGCTCCTTCAGTTTTAAGATCTTGCCAATTTTATCATGTAAATATCACACTTGTCCTGACTTTTACTGAAGTGTGGAAGGTGATAGTGAATAAAGTCAGACTACCACAGTCATATTCACAAACCCTCTGAATGTCTGATCTAATGGTGCTCGGTGTGCATGTTGGGAATGACTCTCAGCTACTGTCACAATAATTATTAGCTCAAAATCTGTAAAACTAAAAGGGCTATTACATTTTTTTTGTTGTTGCTAAAGTCCAATAGCTGTGGCGGCCATCTTGCATCAGGCTGACAATGAAAGCTCATCAGCCGTAGATGTGCAGCTCATGATTAGCCAACAGTCAGACACACACAGGCTATTATCACATGAACGCAAGCCTTTCATAGCTGCAGTGATAAAACACTTGTTCAGGCTTTGTCTTCTCATAATATTGCAGGAGAATTATTTAAAATTTCCAATAAAAACTTTTCATCATGCTGTTACTTTAGGATGTAAACATTTCTACCCCCCACCCTCACTACAAAATCGTTCATGGTTGCCTAAAATGTTACTCAGGAGAATCCAGCCAGAATTTCGAATTATTTAGAATTAAGCTGTTCTTGAGAAAAAAAAGAAAAAAGAAAAGTAGGGGGTGAAATGCTAGTGTCTGCTAGAGTCTAAATCTGATGAAAATTTAAAAGAAAGAAATAACGGCCAATAACAAAACTTCCTTATTATTAGCTTTTACATTAGACTATATAATATTTAAATAAGGGCATCTGATAAATATTGTGAATATTATGTTTATGCCAAAATTGTTGATTTATTAAAATTTACAATTGGCTGATTACAAGATACATTTTACTCAACACATGAAAGTAATCAGCAATATTAGTATTTATGTGGGTATGCATCCAGATTTCTTTATCATGTAATATTCTCAGAACAATCAAAGCTGTTATTTACCCCCTAATTGAAAACTTATGTCCATATAAACACACACACTCTGGCTCTAAGCCAAGAACAGCTCAACAAAGAAACAGCAAGCATTCAGTCGATTCACAGAACAAGTGTTGAATCCAGCAGGATTCACTTAAAAAGATATTTCCTCCATGGCACCTGAATTAAATCTGACAGATGATTAAGTATTTATGCTTTCCACTTTGCTTGTGAGAAAACAAAAAAATAAAAAAACTTCCCCACCACTATCACACACACTTTCCTGTAGGTAATGCGCACTACACAGTTTACACACACTTTCACAGTTTTTTCACTGCTGTAGCAGATGTGTGTGCTGGCTGCAATGTTTTAAAATAACAAGGGGTGACTAAGATGAAATGGTATGGGTTTGTTTGCATTGTCATTATTTACACATCCTGTTTGTCCTGTCCTTTGGGACAAGTGATAGTTCAAAAAGCTGAAGGATACTCTTCATGAATATACCTTAAATCTCTTGTCTTGCAGGACCTTCTTGATCGCCACTAGCTCCCCAGAGTCGCAGAGTTTAGCTTGATAGACGACGCCAAAAGAGCCGTTGCCGATGACCTTTGTGTCCGTGTAGCTCACCTCCTGTGGCCGGTCGGGGCCTTGGCCTGGAGTGGCCACAACTGTTGTTACCTTGCTGCCATCTTTATCACCTACAGAGAAAAAAATAGACATGTGCAGACAGTTACAACCGAGTGGTGAAGGTCCTATAATTAATAGCAAGAAAACATGACAGATTATATAAAGAAAGACAAGCACTTATTTTTTAACTTTAAAATCTTAAATTAAACTTTCTTATTTTCCCATAGTCTGAAGGGTTTTTTGTGACAAAAAGCGGTCACACATGCACTAGAGCCCTGTTACTTCCTGCAACATATGTTCATTAAAAGCAAGGAGGAGGAGTATATTAACACTAACAATCTAAACCAGTTACACAAGCCTCTGCACAAACTTTATACGGACAGCTCTGAGGACAAACTAAGGCTAAAGTCCAGCTGATGAGTGAATGGAACAATAAGGACTTCCTATGTAGAAATACGACACTATGATTTCTGAAACTAACTGTACGCTCAACCTTCACCCCACTAAGTTACTTTACAGTTGTCAAAAGAATACATCTACCTGGACAATCTGGACAAGTGTGCTAAACCTTCAGGGTATGCCAAATTGTTGCTCATAAATGCATAATTTACATGTATGCAACAGGTAATTTATGCATATGGTCACACTTTACATTAGTCTAAAACGATAAGAGTATCTGATATCGTGTTTATGCCCAAATTGTTACACTATTAAAATCTACAATTGGCTGATTACAAGATACTTATTACTTAACATGTGAAAGTAATCAGCAACTTTAGTATTTATAGGGGTATGCAACCAGATTTCTTTGTCATGTGGAGGAGAGCAACTGAGCATCAAGGGGTTAAAATTGGATCCAGATTGAGTTGTAGCTGTGAAAGCAGCCGGCATAACATAAGTTCTCTAAAACATTATAGACAGGGATTAAGCAACAATTATTCAGGTTCATTTCAGTAGGTGGGTAGGACAAAAAAGAACAACTGAACAGCACATTTGGAAAAAGTCTTCAGACAGAAACAAGGCTGAATGCCTCCCCTGTAAGAACCACAGGGAAGCAAACATTTTTTCAGAGAAAGTCCCTTTTCTCTAGGAAAACAAAAAACAGTAAAATATTTAGAACCAGACTTTTTTATAGCACACAAAATTTTTGTTGCACATAGTCAAATAACCACAGCACAGGGCAGTAAAACCTACTCCAGATCCCACACAAGGAACAAACTCTGGTGAGAACATTTATACTTCTGTTATACGCTTAATGGTGCAGTTGATGATAATGGTTTCAAAGCTGCTGCTCGTCTCCTAAACCTAAACCACAAACTTAACCATTAACCATTATGCGTCTGACTGGTGCCTAGGGCTGGGTATTATTAACAACCTCACAATCCAATTTAATAATTATTTGTGCCACAATTTGATTAGAGTTCGATAAAATTTCGATTCAACATATTAGGTATTACACAAATTGGGGATGCGTCGATACTGATACTGGGTATCAGGACCTGCATTTTACAAGTACTTGTACGAGTACTTTTAAAGTACTCATTCAAAATGCCCCGATACCGTTTTATTTTGCGTGGATGTTCACATTTTAAATACAACTTCCAGACTCCAGTGTGAATACTTTATGCCGTCGATGTGACATATATGCGTAGAAGATGGCGTGACATCACGTTCCACTCATTTACAGGAGTAAACAACTGGTTGCTACAGTGGATGCTACTTGTTGATTGTGAAGTTGTTGTTCAATCAAAACTGGTAAAATACTTATCTGACATGCTTGTTTAGTTCACTGTTTACATTTTAACCTCCCTGCCCTGTGGTTGACTGCTTTGATGAAGCGTGTATTTTATGGAACGAGAACGACGCAACGTCACATTCAGTTTACGGTCTACTGGAGGAAACGGGTCGCTATGGTGGATGCTATTGTTAGCTTTGTCTGAAGTTGTTGTTCAATCAGAATCGGTAAGTATCTGACCTGCTTGTTTAGTTAGTTTATGTTTTAACCTCCCTATGGTCGGATGCTCCGGTAAAGGTTGTATTTTATAAAACTTGAGCGATGTGATGTGCTTCAGGTCAAGCAAACAAAAAATATCGATCTACCCTAATTTTGACACGGTCTGACACCGCTACTATCAAATGTTTCTGTGATTTCTCTGTCATCAAATAGACGGAAAAAAAAATAAAAAATCAAGTAGACGAAAAAAAAAAAAAAAGATGGAGCAACTGGACTTCTGTTCTGTAGCTGAGGATGTGTGGCGTTACGATGAACCTTGAGGACCACTATCCTGCATGTTTTGGCTGTTTTCCTGCTTTGGTACACCTGATTTGATTGACAGGCAGGTAATAAACTAAAACATGCAGGATTATGCCCTTGAGGACCAGGATTATAAACCACTGGTTTAAACTCAGGTTCATTTTGACAAACATTTGATAGGTTTCTGATTTAGTGCCAGATTATAATTTATTTTATTTTATTCAAATCATTTAAAAATTCACATACAACAAAAAATACAAATCAAATGATAGGTAGCAAAAAGAAGAAAAAAATCTTATATCTGCCCCTATAATAAATAATAATTTCAAACAATGTTTAGGTAATAAAACAAAAACTTTAACTCCTCAAAAAGCAGCTCTTATAAACACACATCATACAATTTAATATGTCTTTAACAAATTACCTTTTTATAATTCTTTTAAACAAATTAATTTAACCAGCATTTTTATAATCACTATCCAGATTATTCCACAATCTTATTCCTTGGACCAAAGTACATCGGTCCTTCAAATTAGTTTGAATTTAAGGTATTACAAACATCTCTAGTCCCTTAAGATTATAACAACTTTCCCTCTAAGCAAAATTTGATTGGATGTTCAAAGGTAATATTTTTTTATTAGCCTTATACATAACCTGCAAAATATTGTAGTCAACCAACTCATATATTTTAATAATTTCAATTGATAAAATAAATGTATTTGATGGATAGCAATGTTTTCTGGTGATAATTCTTACAGCTCCATTTTTTTTTGTAAAAAAAAAAATAAAAAATAGGATTTGTAATTGTTTTACATCCCTCAGACTTCAATACAATATATCAAGTGTGGAACAATTATTGATTTATATAATATAAACAGTGCTTTATCATTAAATAACTCCTTTACTTTATACAGTACTGCAATGGATTTGGCAATTTTTGTTCTTAAATAATTTATGGGGTTTGCATGTCAGCTTTTCATCAATGATGAAACTTCACCTCACTGACTCTACAAATATCAATACCATCAACTCTAAATGAAACATTGACAGTTCTGTTCTATTACTAAATATCATAGTTATTTTTATCCAAATTTAATGATAAATTAAGTTAAAACCAAGTTTGTATTTTTAGAAATTCTGTTTGCATCATTTCCAACAACCGTTCTATATTTTACAGTTGTGATTTTTATAAATAACTGTGTAATGTTAAAATTATAACTCAGTAAGTACTCGTTTCGGTACTCCGTATCAGCAAGTACCCAATCTAAAGTACTTGTACTCTTACTCGGTTTGAGAAAAACTGGTATCGGTGCATACCTAACACAAATAATTCATTAGTCTCTATGGATAATTTTTAGACATTTATTCTTTTGCTCATATAAACAGAAAAGGTATGCATTAACATTTTAGAGAAACGAAATACCGGGGAATAAAGCAGGAGAACATTAATGATTCTTCTAAATATGGAATGAAAACCTGACAAACTCAAGGCTTAAAGTAAGAAAAAAAATCCTAAGACTGAAGCTTTTTGTGGTGATGATAGGAATGAAATCATAACATATTTTTACTCTTGCCAATGTGTGAGAATCTGTGCAGAAATCCACACTTTAGGTTGGGTCTTCATTTTGTGATTAACTTATATTTTAAATTCAACACAAAGTAGCTGTGAAATTATCAACATTCTCTCTGTAATAAATATGGTTTTCCTGCAGCCAGGAGGTATAACATCATCACCTCATTTTATTTAGCTGAAATACTGTGTTAACCTAAAAATTCCAGATTTTCACATTAACTATGAATTTATAAAAAAATAATCCCTAGGAGAAAACTTTCATTTTTGAGGGAGGAAGCAAACATGGACATAAAAGCAGACACACCTTGGCTATAGTCTTGGTCACACAAGTTTACAGCTTTCTGTGTTAATAGTTATATTCAAAAAACTAAAGTAACCAAGACATACAGGCTGTGCACGCTACCGCGGTGGCTAAACAGCTGTTAGCACAACACTAGTTTATCTTTACCCAAGTTGACTGGTTAGGCTCTTTTTTCCCCCCCCTAAAAACCACAAAATCCTCCACCTCCCTCACCATCATGAGGCTGGAGCCAGGCCACAGTTTCTTTGTTTTCCAGCACTTTAGCTCTAGTTTACATTTATCCATATTGGTGTGACGCATCCCATGATTATCACCAACCGGCCAGAAACAATTAAAGCCACTCCGGATTGCTCCCAACCGAAGTGCAAACTGGTCAGGGGATCAAATCAATTCAGATAATTTTCTGAATGGATATTGAGTTGCAAATAATAAATGTTAGCTAATAAATGTTAAAACAGACACTTTTACAAAATCCATTGCAACACAGAGTGGGACAGCTGCTGATAAAGATATTCTGGGGAAAACTAGTACTTAAGGAGCAGCGATCAAAATTGTGACCAGAACTGGCCAATTATAAGCTTAAATATCTGGACCGGTGACCGGATGATCAAATGTTTAATCTTTTTCCAGAGAGTGAATTCACCACTGCTGAGCAGCTAATTTGCTCCTGTAAGAGCATGTTTTAATGTAGATGGTTTTACTGAAAGAAATCAAAACTTTGGTAGGACGCCCCGGAGAAGACCCAGGACCTCTCTGGCCTGGGATCACCTCAGGGTCCCCCAGGACGAGCTGGAAAATGTCGTTGGTGCCGGGGATTATTTCCTGAACTTGTTGCCTCTCTGACCCGACTATGGATAAGCAGCAGAAAATGGAGATTGAGATGGAGAAATCAAAATTTCAAAATAAAGTAATTACTATAATTACTATTCTATTTACTGTCCAATGGGAGTCTCTTAATATTTGCTTAGTTAAATCCAGGTGATGACTTTTGTTTTTTTTGGCTGGGAAGTATATTGATGTTGATCAAGTACAATATACTACATGGCAAACTTTTCTGTTTCTGAGAAGGTGAACAAGGTGCTACAAGGAAACAAATCATGGCTCTAGATTGATCTAAATTTAAAGAGGAAGTAGTGGCTTGTCTGTATCTGCTTCTCACTGCCTTTTACTTTAACTCTCTGCAGTCAAGTCATGGTCTAAAGTCCACATTAACAGGCAGTTAAAAGGACAAGCATCCACATGTGTGTTTCGTAAACAGTACGTGCTGCTTTTCACCTGCGATCATTAAAATTCTGGAGTTTAACCCCAAAATTCCCACGCATAATGCAACTAACCCCTGTAATCTTCTCTTAATCATCTTCCCTTTGAAGATGTTTCTACCTTAGATATCATCACGCACAAACTCCAGCAGAGATGCCCAACTAAATCAAAAGACTTCTAAATTTAGGCAAGTTTCTGAAATAATAACAGCCAACATGTGTTAGTGTGTAATACTGACAGTGGTTATGAACACCTGCGATCACTTCTAGGCAATAGTTCAGGCCAACCAGATCTAATTTTAAAAGAATGCATTCAGTTTTAACAAAAAAAGAAAAAAACATTTAGACTACAACAGATACTTTGGAAGTTTATGAGTTTCATCAATTTTCATTTTCACTGACTGGCTGGAGTAATTTTCCAAAAGTGGTATTGATTTCTGACACAAATAGGGCTTGCATGGAAAGACTCTCAAATAAAAAAAGTTAGTTCAATGGCCAAACACAAAAACACATTTTCATAATATGAGTTTCCTTTTTCAAATGTATGTTCACAGTTCCTTTTGCTGCTTTGAACACCAGTCAGGATTTAAAACCACAACGTTGGTGTTTATAAGCAAAGTATGAGGAAAGAGAGAGAGAAAACAAAAAGGCTTCTTTCTTAAGGACAGCATCTACAAAAAGTAACAAGACAGATTTTTTAAAAACAAAAATCACCTTTGTGCATCTGTGCATATGAGAGAGAAAACTGCCTACCTACTTGTCCGCACTCACAAACCTAAACTACCACACAGCTCCTGGTAAGAACACATGCTGGTGTGATTAGATCAGAGGTTCTCAAACTGGAGTCCCTGGACCCCCAGGGGTTCTGCAAGCCATATCTTGGGGGTCCTCAAAAATTTTCAAAAAAATAGTTAATTTGATTTTTATTTTTTAAAAATGCATATGGGGAACAGTGCACTAGTAAAACAAACACACTAAACCAAACAAAAGATAATGTTCCCATTGCATTTAGGAGGTAAAACAACTATAAATTACTTTTAAAAGAGCATGGGGTTTATAAGGGGGTCCCAGACCCAAAAACGTTTGAGAACCCTGGGATTAGATGGTGACCATTCTAATTATATTTTAAATAGCTTTTTCTTTTATCTTAATTTTACGTCGCATTTAGGAGGGACTGATCAAACACCTCAGTGGGATTCTAATAAGAAAATGTATCAAGTAATTTAATCTGAATTTTCACACAGACTGCTCTTACTGCTGAGAAATGCTGAACAATCAATAAGTACAAATAAAAGTTCAGCTTCACTTATCCTGTAAAATGAATTCTCCCTTCTTTTCAAGCAAGCATATTTTTTATTCTGATAAATTGTCTTTATGGGGACCACTGGAAAATAAACACCACTTGCCCTGGAATAATATATATTTATTATCATGAATTATGATATTTCACCTTTTTAAAGAGACATTGATAAAATATATATTTGTGAAAAAGCTTGTAGTGGCACAAAAAAACAAAAAACAAAGAGGTATCATTACTCAGTTAGGGTCACTGGGTTAGCTTAGGCCACAACTCAAATTGGAACTAACTGGAATGTACAAACAATGAAGACAAGCAAGCTGGAAAGCAAATAAATAAATAAATAAATATATATATCTCATGTAAAATCAACTATTTTAAGTTTTATATAATGTTACAACTTTGTCCCCTCATCAAAGACATACTCAGAGTCTTGCTTTGACTCATTCATGCACCTGCTGAGTTCCTAATACTATTTCTCAGAACACTCTGGCCCAGTACTTTCGAATTAAAAAAATGCCTTTGAGGAAATGTATTTTCGGATGCCAAGGATGACAGTTTATAAGAAATGGTTTAATTTAATTTATTTTGTAACCCTGCAATGAAAAAAATAAATTCTATATTTGTGTAAGCCACTTTACAAATGATATTATTCTGAACAAAAGAGAATTTAACAGTGGACTAGAAACAAGATCACTAAAAGACTATGCAATTCCAACACTCTTAAGTACACAAACACTGTTGTCATCCGCCCAGGTAAGCTAGAAAACAACTCACGTTGTTTTGTTCATTTTTCAGTCTATGATTAAAGGTTATAATTCATAAATTATCTTAAGATCTGTGTTCTTTAGCTGGCTTACACCACATTTTAGTAATAAATAAATTAACATTGACGTGTAGGGCTAGGTATAATGGCCACTTCTCCAAATCGATTCGATTTTGATTCATAAGGTTGTGAATCGATTAATCACAATTCGATTTGATTCAATTCGATCTGCTCTTAAATAATGAAAATGATTCAACTTCGTTGCAAAATACAATATCACTTTATTTTTTTCTCTTTACCATAAACAACATGTTTTGAAGAAAAACTTTTTAATTAAACAGTTTAATATTGAAATAAAACTGTCACATTTCAAAGGTTTTAAATTAAAAAGGAATTGCAGGTGACTGTCGTTGGATATATTCATTTTTAAGAAATTAATAATTTTCTTGATCACTAAGTGATGGAATTAGGTTGCAGGAGAAGAGGTGGGCTAATATAAATATACTTCTGCCCACTCCTTTTGAGTGTATGAAAATCGTATATTTGTAATGTTTCTGTTACCTAATGTTGTCATGTTCAATAAAATTTATTAAAACTCATTATTTATATTAAATCGATTTTTTTACCCAGCCCTATTGACGTGTGTGTATAAGACGATTACCGGGAGATTTTATACATATAAATAGCATTTTCATAAGAACTGAAGGTGACAGTTACTTGATTATGTTATAGAATTGAACCATATGCCTGAGAAACACAAAATATAGGCCCTTTAAAATGGTATCCAAACAATAATGTTTATCGCAATAATTTATGAGACACTTTATCATCCAGCAAAATTTTATGATGACAGACCTACTTAGTGATAATCACAAACATAGCGCGACACATGCACAATAATTGCGTTATTTAAACACTTATGGTGTGGTCACATAGGTCAAACGTCATCACTCCTTCACAACATTGAGAAGCAGAGCTGGTTTTATTTGTCTCTGTTACTACTTTACTTGTGGCCAGCCATTTAGCTAGAGGGGCGCTAGGGCGTATTTTTGACACCCTGGATCGATTTGGGACGCCTTGTTGCTACGTGAGGATGCCCTGGCCCGGGACCAGGGTGTCCTCACGTAGCAACAAGTGGTCTGCTTTACGGCACGGTCGGCACCTTGTGGACGCGCCTATAGAAATACGTGAGGCTGCGCGCGTCCATTGATTTTGCTCAAACGAGCTGCTCCAACAGGAAAAGGACCGAGAACAACTTCTGTATTATCAAAGTAAATAACTAAAAACAGACCAGTTTTGTCGAAACC
>JARVJO010000061.1:15757349-15781778 GCA_031762555.1 Cynodonichthys magdalenae | reverse complement strand
CCAGGCTGACACAGATAGTAAAAATAACTAGAGTGACTTTGACTTATTTTACACTTTAAAAGTACAATTTGTTTTTTAATTATCTTCTAATTTATATTTAATATATTTTATTGAATTGTAGAATATTCTTCAGTTTAAAATTTATGTGACCCGTTGGTTAAAAATAAATGGTTCAGTTTTTCCTCATACCTACTCTTGTTCATTGTTTGATTTGATCAAGACTTTTCCAAGATACCACACTACAACATGGGCAAAAGTGTGTGATTCTTACTGATATGGTATCGAGTCAATCAGTATCGATCAACTCTCAAAGCTGCAATATCAGTATCATATCGGAAGTGAAAAAGTTGTATCGGGACACGCCTAAACTCCAGGGGATTAATCATCACATTAATCATTATTGGCTAAATACTCCAATTAATAGTGATTAAGTTTTTTGCCAATATCGCACAACCCTACTTGTGACACGGCTATTTACCATTACCATACTATTTACCAAGTGCTATAGCAGGGTCGTCAAATGGTGAATCACAGCCCAGATCTAATTTGGACTCAGATTGGTTGAGTTTACGTATAAAAGATACAGTGAAGACGAACCGAGGAAGTAAAATGCAGGTGTATTAAGTGATATTAAATTATAGTATTGCACATTACCAATTTTGTGCAAACCTATCTGCTTGGCAAACAGTAAACGGGCCCAATTTTCCCTCTGCTTAATGAAGTCTGCAGAGACAACTCGACCCACGAGCACAAAAAGGCAAAGGTTAAAAGTAAACTAAAGTTATTTATCCAAACTGAATCAACGGATATGTGTCAGTTATTCTTGCGTAGTGAATAAAACCTGTTTGTTTAATAATTTCAGAGAAGATAGTTATTAATAAAGTCTATAAAGTAAAGTGTTAATACAAAATTCATAACAGGCACAATCAGATCCACCAAAGTCCCAATAGTCACCTGAATAACCTTTGAAAGAGCTTTGAAAATATGTCAAAACACAAAAAATGTATCTCTCTCTCTCTCATTGTGCATGTGCATAATAAAACGACTCTCCAATTCTGCATTCGTTTTAGGTTAAAAATAACTTATTTCACAATTGCCTAACCAAAAAAAACGACCACTGTGCTATAGTACACCAGTTTTAAATTGGAAACAGGACGCAGAGCGGACAGTGGAGACTGAAGCAGAAACCCCAAATTAGATCAGAACGATGATGGAGAAACTGCTCAGCTGACAGGCCGAGCATTGGTCGTGTGGCTCTATCTACGAGTCCACCATGCCTTCACAAAACAGGATACCCTGGGTCAGGTCGTCCGACATGACTAATAATCCCGACATCCAGGACAGAGACAGCGACGGGGCGCACCTTCCGCTTTTGACGCTTGCGTAACAGGCCGGCGCTGTCGCTTTAACTCTTGCTAAGCATGTGATTGGGTAGTAATGCCGCTTTGAGATCCAATCTAAAGTCAGTTACACAATAATTATACCAAATTCTGCAGTAATAGAAGAGGGCATAGGTTTTTGACCAGGACAGGTGCCAACATATCCCCCACCACCACCTCCCTTTTCTTCCCCACCCCTCTCCCAGTGGCCAGGCACGGCCCTGCCCTGCCCTGCTCCGGCGCGGCCGGCCTCCCTCCCTGTCTGACCACACCGGCCCGGGGAACTGGAGCACAATGATCCAATGACTCTATGACAGACCTGGCACTACAGCTAGCTTGACACATTCTCCGGCTGTGTTAAAGAGGAGCTAGCCCACATCGGATATGGTGCATGCAGTAGGGGTGGAAAATAGGAGAACTAGAGGTGTACTCACGGCTGACTTTCATGCTGCCGAAAGCAGATGGCTGCGGCACTGGTTTGCAGCTCTCTGCGAAAGATGTGGTCCTGGGCCGACCCGACATGATGATCCAATCCCGTTGATTCACTGCGACTTGCTAAACGGCAGGGCTGATCGATTCGCTGAACCTTCTCATCCAAAACGGATGTCAGTAAATTAATGTCGCTGATTCTCGGGAACTTTATGAGATTCCCTTGTATTATTATCCACTTTTTATATCGCATACAAAAGTACCCTTTCTTCTTTCTCACCGATGGGTCAATCAGAGCATCATTTCCTCCTGAAACTCCAGGTTTCTTTCAACGGGCCTCTGAAGACACGTCTCCGACTAAAATAGTCATGAATCTGGCCTCTCCCCGTGGCCCCCTGTTCAAAGCCGAATGCAAATTGTGTCTGTGTGGACTCCAAAAATATAAGAATTGAAGAGTTCGGGTGTTAATCTCATATAAATCTGGTGCTTTCTTGTCGATTCCGGACACATGCAGATCCTCCTCATATCCCGATTTGGAGTCTCAATGATCCGACTGCCATGGCGGCTCCCTCGCTATACCCGAACCTACAGACCGTCCAACGGAAAAACTGCCTGGCGCCACGGTCTCCTTTACGAATTAGCCCAGTTTACGCTAACGCCAAATCCAGTCTCGTCGTCGTCAAATTTCGGCGTGTGTACCGAGGCCCAGGGGTGGCGAGCTTCTCAGAAAATAACGGTCTTAAGGTACAGAGAGCGACGATACCGACCGTCTTTCTTTTTATTCCTTCCCCATAGGTTTCGGGCTCGCAGTCTTTGTCGCTGCGCATAATACGTACGTAGTTTCTGTATAGGGTTACAGAAGTCGCACCACCGTCGAGGAATAAAGTTCACGCTGCTGACGTAACTCGTGATAAAGAATAGAAAAACCGTGAACGCATTTACGCTAAATCTGGGGTGGTGGATCGAACCAATCAGAGATGGTATCCTTCAGAAATGGGCGTTCACCAGTGTGCCTGTCGTCCAACGAGACCGCATATCTTGAGCACCACATGGCATAATTTGCTCTGCGCCGCCCTCACGACTTCAAAGGCTTTTCCCGTGCCATGACGGGGACAAGAGGCGGAGTTTCTCTCCAGATTGACGTTTTTTCCGACCAATGGAGCTCCAGAATCTAGCTGTCAGTTGAATATGCCCCAGCTGCCACAGAGCGCCGGTGGTCATGCAGCACTGTTGCTATGTTAGTCACAAAAGCCTACCCCTTTACCTTTCATGGAGACGTTTTTTTCCAGGATATGTGCCTTCTGGTGCATCCTGTTAATTTGTGTCATATTGCTCAGTAATTTTAATGTTTTGCCATTAATCAGTATTGCTCCTTTAGCAGCTTTGCTTCACATCCTTCACAATCTTAAACAGTGTAAATCTGAATCATTTTTCAACACTTTGGGTGTAGATCTAGTAATTTAAGTTTAGAAATTGTTTTTTATGTAAACACTCAAATTAAACATATGGTTACTAAGCTAATATTTTAGTTTTGTTGCACCTTTAGCAATTTGTATTCTTACGTGCACAATATTTCACCTTCTGTTGTATTTCTAGCACATGCATCTAGTCTCATGCTGCTCCCAAGCCTGGGTAAATGGTGAGGGTAACATCAGGAAGGGAATCCAGTGTCAAACACTTTTGATATCACAAACTTGTTCAGTTAGTAGAGCTGTTGTCTGTCAGTAAAGGTTGCAGGTTTGAATCTAGCTCCTTTATGGGTAGAGTTTGCATGTTCTCTCTGTGCATGCGTGGATTTTCTCCGGGTACTCTGGCTTTCTCCTGCAAACCGAAAACATAAATGTTAGGCTAAGTGATAACTCCAAATTGACCCTAGGTGTGAGTCAAACAGTGAATGGTTGTCTCTGTGTGGTCCTGTGATGGACTTGCAACATGCCCAGGATGTACCCTGCATAGTGACTGTTGGATATGGACACCAGTGACCACCATGACCCTGAAATGAAGCTGTTGGTAAAAGATAACAGATGGATTGAATGCAACTTCTATTCTGAAGAGGTTTCGCTTCTCACAGAGGAAAATTTCTCAATTTAAATGGGGTTTCTCTCTTTCTAGACATGCATCAGAGGCTTTATGATTAGTGATAAGATTCACATGAAGATTAACCTGGAACTACTTGCTCCTCAGAATGGAGATTATTTAGGCTTTTTGTTTACCTGACTCACAGGAGAAATGTCTTGATCACATGTTTGAAAGTGTGAATTGGGGTGAAACTGAATAGGAATCAAACCTGTTGATGTATTGTATATGTTTTTGAAAGTTGAAACCTGAAATTCCTCCTCTGCTCAAAGTTGTTTTTTTTCACGTTTGACATGAATGGCTTCCTTCATTCCCCCCCTCAACACATCTGTTTTCTCTGTCAGCAGATATGAAGATGAGGTTGTTGTTGGGTGTGACTATGATGGATAAAAACTAGGAATAAGATCATCAGAGGTACAGGACAGGCTGAACATCTGGGAGACAAAGTTAGAGGGACAAGAGTATGATGGTTTAGGGCGTTTCCAGAGGATAGAAAGTGGGTATGTTGGGACAATGTTAGAGATGCAGCTGCCAACACAAAGAGGAAACATTTGTATGGAGACAACATGGATAGTTGGAATGAGGAGAGAGGATGCAGAGAACAGGGTGAGATAGAGGATGATGACTTGCTGTGGCGATCCCTAAAGAGGGAACAGCAGAAAGAAGTATCTGCTTGGACATTTAGGTCTGAGTAGTAACTTTTAGAGTTTGCATTTACCACATTTCAGGACCTGGAAGTGTTAGATTTGTTTTTTAAATATGTCTTGGTACAGTTGATTATAAAATAAACACTACCTATAGTAATTCATTAAACACATATTTCACTCAAATGCATTACTCATGTCAAGCAGAATGAAAGTCACTTACCTTAACAAGAGGCCTACCCTTCCTCACAGTGATGTGTTTTTTTTTTTTGCAAGATCTATTTATACTTTGTTGTGCTTCACATCAATAGGAATTTCTCTGAGGCTGTCCTTCAATGCTTCGCGTGCAGAATGGAGCTCAGCAGCATTTTAAAAACAGGCAGCAGAGTAGAAGTAACCTTTCTTTTTACCTTTAATAGCAACACCTCCCCCAATAAAAACAGATTTTCCCATAAGAATAAAAGAAAAATGCAAAAAAGAGAGATTATACTGAATGAGAGTCAAAATGATGGAGAGTCAGGAAAGAGGAAACTGAAAGTAAAGCAAGGAGAATCTTTGACTCAGTTGCAGAAATAATGCAAAAATGTCATTCTGTCTACAAAATTGCTCCTGAAATGAGTTATAACTCAGCATATAATAGTTGGTGTGAATTACAATTTTTAGAATAAAAAATATGCAAATTGTCTATTATTTTATGTTAACGTGTCAAAAAATGAGTACTCCACTAAAACCAGTAGAGGGCGATATGTATATAAAACTGAAAAACTGCACATCTAGCTTGATTTATTTAGCCAGTCAAACGTTTCTTAATAAGCTTATAATCCTTCAAATATAATTTAACACAGAGTATGGCTTATTTAATAAAAAAAAAGGTTAATTTAAAAACAAATTCATAAAAAAACAAGATATGCCACATGGATCAGTCATCTTGTGTTCATCAAAGTTTATACATCTCAATCAGATTCAAGGTTCATGTAGTTTTAAACAAAGTAAAGTGACAGCAGAAATGCTATACTCAGGGCTACAGAACAGCAGTACACAAAACAAATGCTAACATCACAAGAAATCTAGATGTTTTTATGGTGTTCGTATTCAAATCAGGATCACACACTGGGCAAAACATCTCAGTTGAATAGAGGAGACTTAATTGCATGTATCAGTTTTATACACATGAGCTGAATATGCATTTAAGGATGAAAAGGTATACTTATACTATAAGTCTTATAGTCAGGGTCAGAGCTAGACTTTTTTGCAAGTGTGGCACTGTGATGGTCAAGGTGTAAATATATATACCATATTGAATTCTAGTCACAATTTATTTAGTTATTAGGACATTTTTCAGACAAATACCAAGCTGAAAATTTGTGTGGAAGTACCTGAAAACAATTTTTACCAAATTCTAAATGCTAATCAATAAAACAAGATGGCCAGCGCAGATAACTTTAAAATATTATAATTCAACTATTTTTAATCCCATTGGAATTAAATTAGTTGTGGCGGATTAAAAAAGGAGGTCCTCTGGATGGGTTCTTTTTTAATGAAACGTGCAGAGGACAGGGTGAGATAGATCACCTGCTGGTGAGAGACAAAACATTATAAGGCTGCCATCACCCACTGGAACACAAGTTATCAGGACTCACAGAGCAGACAGTGTCCCCACAAACCCAGGAGCCGGGGAGAAGGACAAATCACACACAAGACCTTGGAGCAGTGTGGTTATTCTAACTGGGCCTTCCTCAAAGCAGACAAGAAACTCAAACAGGACTTCAATCAACCACCAGGTGAAAATGAAGACCCCAAACCCAGACCCAGACCAGTGGTCATTCTATATATTGCTGGAGTTTCAGATAAACTGAGATGTTTATTCTGTAAACATGATGTTCCAGTGGCTTTCAAACCCTAAAACACATTACGGCAAAGATCTGGTCCCTCAGCACCAACAGAGTAGTGTTGTGTATGCTGTTAAGTGCCAGGTGGACTGTGATCAGTTATACGTCGGGGAAACAAAACAGCCGCTGTTCAAAAGAATGGACCAGCATAGAAGAGATGTTCTCTTCCTTGATAGAGAGGAACTTTGGTTTGAGAGAGGAGTAAAGGAACCAATTTTTGTAAAGACAAAACGTCCATCATTAAACAGACATGGAGGCCTCCTATCCCACTCTTACATGCTGTTATTGCAAGTATGACTCTGCACCAATAGGTGATAATCAGGGCCCGATCATAGTCAGGTGATAGTGCACATTATCCTCTATGAACAACAGGTAATGATCAGGGCACTAACGATCTATCGTTAGGCTGATGGTCCTCTTTGCGTGTGAACAGACAGCATTGATGTTTATTAAACCTGTTTGTCCACCATGTGGAGGCAATGCTTATAAGGCTGAGATTACCTGAAACATCTCAGACTGAAGAAGTCCCTTGGAGGAGAGACGAAATGTTTCATTAAAGGAAGAACTCGTCCAGAGGACCTACACAATTATTATTTTTTTTCTAGCTGGATTACTGAGATGCATCAGGACCGTTGTGGAGTAGCTAAGAATGACCATATGCAGATTGCTGATGCTAATCCCAAACTAAGCTAACCAATAAGGCTAATTCTAATTTGACAAAGGGCTATAATTCAGTAATTTTTAAACATACACAGATGAAATTTATATAGTTCAGTAGTATCAGAAAACAATATTTAACAAAGTCTAAATGCAGAAAGAAAATCCAAGTTCCCCACCCACATCCGCACACCAATCAGCCAATCAGGGTGACACTTGCCACCCTGGTCAGCCCTCTGGCTCCACCCATGCTTATAGTTTTTCAAGTCAGTAGAGTTTAAGGAAATAAAACCGGACATATCAATTGGGTCTTGCTTAAGAGCCCTTAAACAATTTATCAAGCAATGTTTGCTGCCTGTAGGATAATACATATTGTAATTGAATGTTTCTGTATGGACTTAAACTCTAAATTGCCCTAAGGTGTGTGTGAGAATGTGATTAGTTGTTTGTCTTGTTCATCTTTATGTGGATCTATGATGAACTTGTAACCAGTCTAGGTTGTACTTCACTTCTTGCAACAGCGACTGCTGGTGAAAAACATCCCCGACCATGTGACCAGGAAAGTAAAAGTGGATGGTGAAAGATGATGGATGAATGGATGGATGGAAAACATTATAAAGCCCTATGCTTAGTAGGTACCTGGGTATTTATTTTGTAAATTTGTAACAAACCCAGTACTTGACCTATATGTACATTGTACATACCTGATACTTACCAGGTACAGACCTTCTTCTTACCCAGTACTTTTATGATTATCCTTGACTTATTGGGGCTTCTTCTCTGTTTGTCCTGTCTTTGACCTCACATTATAAATCCACTTTGGCATATTTACTCAGAAGCACTCATAAAGTAAAGTATTTAATACCAAAACATGCACAAATAAATATTAAATAAATACACCTTTTGCACATTAGTTAGAATGCACATTTTGCCACAGTTTCTTTTGTAGCTGTGTTTGTCATCTATACTCATTTTGATAAAATTGTTAAAGTTGACTAATGTTAAAAAAATCCTTTCAGCATTTGAGTTATAAATATTGCAAGTTTAAAAGTTGCAAAAACAAATAAATAAAATAATATTCAGTCCATTGTTGAAAGATTCAAGAAAATCACTCCACTCTTAAAAAAAAAATGCATCCCTATTAAAATAAGTGGTTCAAACTATCTCCCAGAATCTTTGTGTTTGCCTGTCAAATGTAAATTCAAGTTGTAAAAATGTGTAGTACAGTACAAAGTTATACACTACATCTAGTAAACATTTCATCATACTAAAGTGGGTTTGATGTCGTCTTTGAACACCACGGGGCGTGATGAGGGGTAAAGGTTGGTGCAGTCGTCATATTCACTGTCGGAGGAGTCCGAGGAGCTGTCTGAGCACAGCAGTGAGCCTCGCTGCAGGCAAGAGTCACAGAAAGGACGATGATAGTAGCAATAATCTGTGGAGCTGCTTGAGTCTGAGTCCCAGTACCCACTGGAGTCTCGTATGTGGTGACTGCGCCGCTCGCCTTCGCCACTCACATTCATCTCAGGCCCGGCGCAATGCCACATCGAGCATTTTTGAGACCTCGAAATGCGTCTTTGACAAGTTTCAGTTTCCTCCTGTTTGTCTTCAGCTTCCACTTTTTCCTCATTTTCCTTTTCTACCTCCTGGTTGGTATCATGAAGGAGTGTTTCATTCACAGTATGGCTCCCTGGGTTTTGGTGACCCCAGTTGACATGTGTCTTTCTGCAGTTTGGGACCTCTGAGACTGTGTAGAAGCAAGAAGGGGGCAAACATCTTCTGGTGGCGTTAAAAGGTGGCCGCCGTTTTCTCATTGCATAGGGGGATATGACGGGGTATTCACAGGGGATGGGAGGATGAGGGGAGCAGGGTGACAGAGGGGTTGGTTTTAGCTGTGGGGGTGTCCTTAAGGCTTGACCAGGAGATCGAAGGGTGGTCTCTGAGACTGCGTCCATGCTCAGCTCCTGGAGGATCTCCTGCAGCTGTTCGCTGCTGACAAAACCAGTCAGTTTGGCATTTGGTCCCACCTGCAAGGTTAGGTCACTATTTTTGAGAAACATCCCCACTTGGGAGTTCAGTCGTCTACGGTTTTGGAGAGAGGTGACAAAGTGAACTGTTTCCTCTGCTGTCCTACAAGGAAATGTGAGGGGACGCTTGAGATCCTTGTCCTCTCTGGACAGAGATGTGTCTCCGTCTGCATGTCCAGAAACTGAAACGTCTCTCTGGGTTTCACTTGTGTGAGTATCCTCTGCGATGGAGGGTGAAACAGAAAGAGGGAGGGAAGGGTTTTGGATAGAAGCAGAATCACAGGATGGTATAACCATATTTGATGAAACATGGGGAAAAGGGAGATTATGCGACAGATGATGTTCTGAAAGTCTTGATTTAGTTTCCCTCTGAGATAAAAAGGAAGAAGAGGGGCTTTCAGACTGAAGTTCAGTGGTCTTGGTGGAGAAGGAGTTGAGCTGAGTGGGCAAAGAATCCATGTCCTCATCCTCAAGGGGTTGGCTCGCTGTCATAAGTCTCAGGAGTTTTCCCTTGGCATTGTTTACCTGTTCCTGAAGGCTGTCAATGGCAGCATTCTTCTGAAAAAGTGAAGAAAAAACAGTGTAAACAATTGGAAACAAAATATGTCAGATATTTGTGTATGTAGCACACAAATACATCAAAAACTGAAAAAACTGGTCTGTGTAAAATGTATTCTTAACTCTAAACTACAATTATTTAAATTGTTTTAATTCATGCTTAACATCTTTTAAAACCTTTAACCTCAGTGCTTAAAATCCAAATGATTTATATGATTTTTCTAAACAACTGCAAAATTAAAAAGATTAGGATTTTTCTTTAGATTTTCGCTGACTCATGTTTAGATGAGAAGCTATCTTGACAAAAATAAAGCATCTCTGTTAACTTCCATTGTCCAAAATTGAAACCCAAATGTCCGATATACAGTACATTTTTAAACCCGTATTTAACTAACTGAAATTAAATATGCAGTAAAAAAAATGCATATTTGAACATACAGCAGCAACATAAGAGCTACGTGAATTATGAATGTCAATACCTGTAAAAAAAGTGCTGCGTAATTTTATTTTTTTTGTTTAAATGGAGGAGCAGAACATAAAAATTGTGCTACACCCAGCCCACCAGAGGGAGTGCTCATTCTGTGTGGCTTCAACTTCTTCATTCCAGTCATGTGTTTTAACATGTATCTACAGTACGACAACAGATGTGCTTCTCTTTTAATTGGTTTACTGTGCTCAGGTGTGAACAATACCATTTATGTAAAAAAGGCGATCGATCAACTTAAGTCTACCCCCAAAAAATTTAGCTTTACAAATCATCATGACGTCATTGGCCAGATTTACAGTAAAGGTAAAACAAGTTCAAATATCACTCTCCAGTGTCTTCCCTTTGCCTAAATCATTCACTGCCCCAGAAAACTAAACAGTGATGCACGACAACCAAACACAAACCAACCAGTATTATCATGAGTTATATGGTGGTTTTATAAACTGTCTTGGACATCAACAGTTCACTTTAGGCAGCAATAATTCTGTCAACAAGTCAATAAAGAAGATCTATCTGCCCCCACATCCAAAACGAACTAATAAAATGCAGATGTCACCAATGACAGCAGTAGATTACCTCACTCAGGAGTTTTTTCATGGAGCTGTTCTCTCCCAGCAGGTAGTAGATCTCATCCTGGCTGTACATGGACGCCTGGCTCTTACTGGGGCTGCTGAAGTACTTGGCCAACTGACTCTGGTTGTTCTGGTCCTCCTCAAACTGCCTCCACTGGGTCAGCTGCACACAGACAAGTTGGAAAATCTCAAATCTGCATGTTGTACTGGTTTTAAACAACATACTGTACAAATTGCTGATTGTAAATCTTTTGTTGGAAAATCTGAGCTGGCATTTAGAGAAGGTTGGGTTTGGGCACACGGGTTATTGCTTTAACATTTCCTTCCCTTTCACAGGTGATGCATTCCTTTACGTTAAGATAAACTCTCAACAGTCTCTTGGAGAGTCATAAAGCTGTTTGCAGCAGTTTATGACAAACTGACTCCTAGACAGCTCCTGTGTGAGTCATCCTCTGCTGACATGCACCGAAACTTCAGCTGTGAGCACAACGGTCACCTTTAAAATTTATTAGTTTTCCTCCCCTGAGAAACGTGTTTGCTCACACAGCTGTAGTAATTCTTTTGTCTGCTGGTTACTATTACTGTTTGATTGGTTCCTTGACGACAGCTCTGACTAAAATAGGGTTCTTTTCAAATACTGAAAGGGTCATGCTTTCTACATTAAGTATGCGTTTGTGAAACATTATTTTGTCATTAACGCCTCATATCTGTTGGGGTTTGTTTCTAACCTGCGGCACAAACAGCATGCAGTTGGTGGCCAGTGTGCAGATGAAGATGGCTCCAGCCACGGTGCTGTAGACCAGGTTGGGCCAGGCCTGCAGAAAGACGGACACGGGGATGGCCACAGCGGAGAAGAAGGTCACCAGGGTAACAAATGTAATGATGGTGGGAGACTGGTTGACTGGAGGATGGCTGACATTGCTGGTCAGTCCGGCCAGGTAGGTGCCGTAAAGGAGAAGACAACCCTGGATGAAGAAGTGTGGAAAAATGTAAGAAAAATACAAATAACTATGACATTAACATGTTAAAATGAGTTTTGCTATTGTTGATTATTATTGTTTCTACTGACACATGTTAATGCTTGTGCTAAAAGTAAAAAAATATTAAGGGTTTTATGTTTAATAGCTCAGAATTCCTCATTTAGACAGACAGAAACAACTTTCTAGAAAACATTTTAGGTACTCATTTAGATACTTACTTATTTACTGCATTTTCTACGCTAAAACATATGATGATACATGAAAATATAATCATAATTTAAAAAAATATGCTGGTTATGAGTCTTCCAAATTTTATTTTAACCTACAAGAGTTTTACATACACTCATTGCATTTTTTTTATTAAATAACCTTAGTGTAATTCAAAGACTTGTGTAAATCTGTGCAAATATACATTACAAGGTTTATTTTCTACAAGTTGTAATACATGTCAGTGCATTTGGAAAACAAGTATTTAACGTGAATGAATGAAATGTCATTGTGACAAAAATAAATTTGAATAAAATGTGTAGTTATTAAAAACTGAACACATTATGCTTACTTTCTGGAAGGCAATCATGATGAGCCAAATACTTGGGTGTTCAGAGGAACAAGAGTCAAGCTGAGACAAAGAGGAGAAAACGTCTCTCTCCACCACCTGCAGCAATGAAAACCACCAGCAAAAAACACTCAATAATTTAACATAGAAGAATTAGCTTGCTATTTTGCTTCCATGCAGTCTAATGTTATATTAATTAGTTAACAGCAAAAAGTAATCAAATAAAAAGCTGCTTCATTAGTGAGTTTTAAATTCTACCTTGACAACAGCTCTGACAGATCGAGAGCACCTGATGGGGTCTGAGAGGTTCCAGGCTGTGAGAACCAGGATGTCCACAAGGATGAGCAGAACCACCAGACCGATCAGCTGGATGTCCCGGATGATCTGAGACAAAACAAAGACAAGAAGACACAATGAAATCAAAATCTGTTCACCCAGAAGCAGGAGTGTTGTTGTTTGAGATGACTTTGAATTAATTTATGTCAATTATGTTTTGTAATTTGTCACAGTCAAACACAATAATGCTTTTCTAGCAAACTTAATTATCATTAAAAAGCAAAATCTCTCAAACATGCAACACATCACATTACTTTTATTGTTTTATCTAAATAATACACATTTCTTAATCTCATTATAAAAAATGTTTATTTTTTTCATGCAAATAGACTTTCTTATGTCTTCATTGTGCTTATAAGAACTTCCTCTGAATGCTTGCTAAAACATTATACATTATTGTACAATGTTATAAATTTGTTACATTATTGAAAATTACGAAAGTTTTGCATTAACTTCATTGCTGTTTTATTTTGAAATGCGGGCTGTTTGTTGCTAGTCCAAGTACAACTTTAGTGAATTAAAATTTAGGTTACACGTTATTTAGGATCAGGTTCCTCAGGTTATTCAGAAGTAATACAAAGTATTGAAGACCCAGGATGTTGATTTTTATCAATTTATCATGAAGGATATTAAGTCAATGTATTTAGCTTTCATGAGCTCAAAGTGTGATCAATCACATTGCTGCTTAAACACACTGAGCTAAATTTAGTTTGCTCTGTGAAAAACTGATGTTGTTGCATCTGCAAGGAGTAACAAATATGAAATGTTCCAAATCCTACTTCATTGCTTAGAAATAACAACCAGGCTTCAAAAGAGCTGTGAGCAATACAATGACCACAGCTATACGTGTTGGACATGAAACTCCATAAATCTGCCTGCTTCATTTCTGCCTCTAAAGCAGCTATTATAATAGTAAATGATTTAAAATCAGGGTGGGAAACCAGACAAACATGAATGCCTACCACTCTCTTATCAGGCACTCGCTGTGTGAACACTCTGTAGAGCCTCCATGTCTTCCCCAAAATTGGTCCAAACACCAGGGTACTTCCAAGACACAATGTCCATGTCCGAGCCTGTGGGACACGTTATTGTAATTAGCATTATCACTGTCATACTTCACCATATTATATGTCCAGCAAAGAAGCATAATTGGATACCTACTTGCAGCACATCTATAGATGATCCAGTTTGTGCAAAAGCTTGTTCATCGATGGCAAAAAGATAACCACTGATGTAAGTGAGGACGCTTCCAAAGAGAGTCAAAACATTCAAGTTGGGACTGGACATCTTCACTATCCTGACGAATTGACACAAACATCAAACTGTAAGTAACATGTAGTTGCTGATCGCTATAATGACTCTATGTATTCAAACTTGAATGCTGCTCTATGCTTCTTGCTCTACCTGTTGTTTTTGAAGCGAAGGGTGAAAATCAGAAAGCAGAATGCCGACAGGACGCCACAGGACAGGAGTGTCCAGACGACTGCTCTTAGCACTGCAGATAATGATCGTCTCGGGAGCTCCGCTGCCAGCTGCACACACAGACACAAGTTTTTCAAAGCTCTTATAAAATCACAGCTTTATGCAGCTTATTTGTGTGACTACTGATATATGTGTTCAGAAGTCACGCTTTCCTTGAAGACAGACGCAATAACAAGAATATACATCGGCACAGGTTCATCTCGAAAAAGCTTTTATTTAGGTAAGTACAGAAACAAACATATCAAAACAGGCTTGCAACTTTTTTTCAGAAATTTTCTGACATCAGTAAAGCAACAGAAAGAGATCAAATGTTCTGGTATTTTAGATGTTGACGGGCAAAATGACAAGAGGTGCCGAGTTGACCCCACCATGATTCCGTCTTGGGTTGAAGTAAGGAAAGAGTCTTTCACCGAACGTGTATCCGATGAATGTGTAGACATGAGAACGAGTATCGGTGTTATAGAAGGACACTTGTCCCCCCTCTGTATCCACATACACCCCGACTCTCTGGGGCTTTTCCACCAGTGGTACGTGCACAGGAGGGCTGTTGAGTGCCCAGTAGCTCCCGTCCTTCCTCATCCCCAGTGTCCAATAGCCTCTCTCAGGGTTCAGCATGTTCCCTCCTTTCCTGTTGACGGATTCAAGTGCCACTCCAATATCCCACTCTGTCTTCCCTTTCACCTGGACCTCATAGAAGAACCTGCCAAAGGCGAAACCTTCCTTGGCCAAAACACTAACACAGGGGTAAAATCTCTTTGGGGTATCATGGCAGCTGACAGCCACGTCGCCGTGATGGACCTGCTTTTTGTTTTCGGACAGCACCAGTTTGGGATGAGCTGTGTCAAGATCCAAAGTCAGGTCCACAGCACAGGACTTTGCCCTCTTAAATTCAGCCTCACATAGCCTCTTCACCTCGGCTTTTACTGTTTCCTCAACCTGACACGCAATTGTCCTGATCGCTCTTCTCACCGTTCCCACGTATTCCATGCTTTGTCCACGAGTTTTGCACCAGTAAGTGATGGCTGGCACTGTTGAAAAAGCTGGAAAGCTCTGGAGAAGGTAGAGATCATCACTGGTGCTTGAAAGCAGATCCAACTCAGCGCTTATGTGCCTCAGCTGATCAATATCTTGCTCCAGCTCCATTATAATCCCACTGTCTCTGTCTTCGACTTGCCTTTGCCTTGCTTTGATCACCTCAGCCACCTCGGCATGGCCTTGCTGAACAATTTGGAGCAGTTTGTTGAAAATCTGTAAACTCTCCTCAATCTCTTTTTCCATGTTTTTCTTACTAAGCTGAATGTTTTGTTTGATGTCACAGATTTTCTGCATGAGATCTTGGATCATTCCCTGCACTTCCACGTTTAAGTTTCCAATTTGAGCTCTTCTGTTCTGGCTTTCATTATCTATGCGGACTGTGGGGTGGGCCTTGTGGTCTTTCAGGCTGCAGACTTGGCACACGTACATCTGATCAGTGTGACAAAACAGCTCCAGAAGGCTCTCGTGCTTCTTACACACTCTGTCCTGCATGCTCATCTTGGCTGCAATCAGCCGGTGGTTCTGGAGCGTGGCAAGAACATGATGGGGCTCCAGATGAGTCTCGCAGAATGAAGCCAAACAATCCAGACAGGATTTAAATGCTTTCACCTTTTTCCCAGTGCACACATCACAAGAAACTTCACCTTTACTGCACACTGGCAGGTCCATCATGTCGCCTCCTTCTTTGTATTTATTTTCCCAGAACTTCTTAAACTGAGAGGCCACTTCAGATATGAAGGTGTTAACTTTCAGGTCAGGCTTTTTGTACAACTTTTGTTTACACATGGGGCACTGTGGCAGATTGGCGCTCTGCCAGTATCCCTGAATGCAGTCCTTGCAGAAGTTGTGCCCGCACGGAGTGGAGACGGGCTGGTTGAACACGTCCAAACAGATGGGGCAAAGAAGCTGCTCCTTAGACAGGATGGTGGCAGCAGTGGCCATATCTGGGATGGAAAAAACAGGTGGCATTTTATGGAATGGGTTGGCTCAGCTCGTTGTATTTTTGTCCAACTCTGTTGGGTTTTGAAACACTTGTGGGTCATCCACATCCACAAATAGCAGCAACCACACAGTGTTGGATTTCATTAGAATGATTCATTTTAGCTGCAGTTTTTGCTAACCTAAGATTTTGATGAAGCAAATAACATTTTTAAAATGCTGACTTTTCATATTAAACATTGCAACAACTTCTTTTTGGAAGTAGCTGTTGTTACATTCTGAGGTCAATGCATGCATGAATTACCACCAAAAAGGGAAAAAAAAGCAAACTCACCTCATGTCTTTGTGTTGTAGTGAAAGGAGAAATAGGCTTCTTTGTGTTTACTAATGCTGTGTCTCCACTGCTCAGGTTTTTTATGTTAGAATGTCACTTTATCTCCTCTCGCCTTCTTCTGGTGTTAAACGCTGCTCCCTTTTCTCTTAAAGGCATCTGTGTCAGAAGGGATGCTAAACATAGCTTCAGCAGTCCACTCCCTTTACCTTACCTGACCTCTTCTAGTCAGCTGTCCAGTCCAGTGGAATAATAAACAAGGAAACAGACATGGATGCAAATACAGTGCATACTGCATTAAGCACAAGCAGGAAATCTTTGTGGACTTTGTGTCGATAAGTTAAAAATATATGAACAAAAATGAGACATAAAGGTTAAAAATCAATTAGAAGTAGAGGGATGTCAAATCAAGCAGTGCACTGGGCTGCATTGGTGGAAACTGGTATCTATCCTAGTGTTGTATAAAGTACCTCAAAGTGAAAGAACAAGTATCTTATCACAAAATTTCTTTGGTTAAAGTCTCCTCTAAGAATATTACTAGAGTAAAGTATCTGACATTTACTGTACATAAGTGGAAAAAGTAAATTTCTGACATAAAATATAAGTATTAAAAGAATAGAAGTGAGCAGTTTAAAATGACATTTTTTGGGAGGTGACCTCCAAAAAAAAACATCTTTTTAAAGTCATAATGACAAGAATGTTAAATTAAAATGTTAATGTTGAAAAATGTAAATTACATTAGTCTACCTGTTTCAACTGAATATGTCATCCAGGTGTGATTAATCATCAGAATGGTTTTAATTTATACTTTTCATTCATCAAAAATTAAATTCACTTCATCTGAGAGCTGCCATTTATCTGGATATGTTTTTCTTCTTTTTTTAACATTAAGCTGGAATGAAAACAAGCCAAAATGAAATAAGAGTAACGACTTTCTACTCCTTACATTTTTGTTTTTATTATGTAAGAGAAAGTACAGATAACTGCACGAAAATGCAATGAGTTTAACTAAAAAAGTTGGCTGAAAAAAAATAATTACTCAAGTAAAGTAAATATAACCAAATGTCTACCTAAGTAAAGTAACAAACTGATTCTACTTTGTTACTTTACAACTCGGCCAACATAAACATAAGCTACCTGTGAGCATGTAAGAACTAATGGACAAAAGAGGGATGATCTCATGAACAAATTTTTGAAATTAATTGAACTTCAAGCATGAATGTGTGTTATTTACATGGGAAGAAATGATCAAGCTAACTTTCTGATTGATGTTCTGAGTTTTCTTCAAGTTCAAATTTTGTAATTTCTAACCATTGTAGAAAATATTTGTAACTTTGTGAATGAATAGAAAGAAAATCTTTAGTTGTGAGCTTGAGTTGGTAGTCTGTGGTTTGTTAAGTGTGAAATTTCCACCTTCTGCTGATTCAGTTCTCTCATGAGACATCAAAAATCAAGCAGTGATGACTGCTGCTGCACACGTCTTCATCCCAACCAGAAGCAATCCAAAATGTTCTGTTCTGTCTTATTATCATTTTTAGTGTCTACAGATTTTGCTGCACATAATCAACTAGGCGTTTCTTCAATCTGTAATCATATAGTCTGACATGAGTTACTATCAGAGCTATAATCTTTCATGAGTTTTTTAAAATAGCACAGCGTAAGACAGCTTTTAAACCTTCTATTTAAAACAGTTTATGACAACAGTGTTTCCTTACAAGGTTCTCTTTCAGCACAGTGCAACCTCCTGAAAGCCTCCAGAAAATTAGTCAGCTGAACTCAAAGGAACATGACATGAAGTTCCAGCTGACTTAATCTCCAAATGTTCCAGACTGGAATCCTTGACCAGATCTGTAGAAGATAACCTCTTATCTTACACCCCAGCTTTCAGCACTATATGAAAGTGTAAAATGCATGTTCACTTGTGAGTATAAAAAGTACTTCACAAATACCTCAAATAACATACGTGTAGCATATCAGTGTGTCTGCTGTGATAAAATGTGTAGTGATGCAAGTGTGCAAGCGTTTGAGAAAAAGCTTACAAAGTTTAGCCCGCATAGTTTTTGCAGAATGTCCACGCTGTCCTGCCCGCTGACTCCAGACTGGATGAAGCACAGTGGAGATTCACAGAGGGAGCTGCAGTTCAGCTCATGCTCCATGACTTCCACCGTCACAAACACGACCTGAAGGGACCAAAAGATACAACAGCTGTGGTCACATTTGTAAAATAAACACAAGAATGCAGGAGAGGAATTCAGGTAAAACTTGTGTTTGAAATAAAACTTTTGATTAACTCTTATTCACACTTGAGATCATATATTATTTCTATCAAAATGGCAGTTTTGTAAAGTTATGTAAAATGTGGTGTTTTTAGGAGACCTTTCAGAAATGCTACAAAAGCAAAACAAAGTCTTAATAAAACTGCAGAAACATTACAGTATCTAAAACAGGATCTTAATGCATTCTGAGAATACGTCACCAAACTTCCTAACAAATATTCCACCATAAAAACTAATTAACAGTAATATTATGAGATATTTTGCTGACAGGGTTGGCTATATATGTTATTGGATTACTTGTTGCAGACAACTGTGAGCTACTACCACATAACATTTTTGTTCAGTATATACAGCAATGATTGCGTTTATAATTATTTTTTGTTTGTTGTTAATTAGCTGTTGTGACTCTGAAATTCAATAAGTTGTAGATGTACATTCAATTTCAATGGTTACCGTATAAAAGTTTATAAAAGTTGTCTAGTGGTTTATTAGACATTTTGCTAACAAATGTATAGGTTTATTATGTATTAATTTTTCAAATGTTCATTAATAATAGAGGGTATTTGGGTATATTATGAAAGTAAGACAGTGTCAATACCAACATTTTATGACAAATTCTGTTTCTAAATTCCGTTTTAAAATAGTTTAAATAGTTGTAAGGCCCATGTGTACCACAGAGTGGTGCTCCAAACAAAACTGTGAGAAGTGATGGAGACGGTGACACAACCTCAGCTCTGTTTGTCCTCACTTTTAGCTCAACAAACACTGAATCACAGTCTGCTGCAGTACAGCCAAATACAGACATCAGCTTTTATTCCCAGTTTTACTGATGGCCACCTCATCTGAAGCCAGCTCACTCATTCAGAGCGACTCAGACCGAGGAGCTAAACAGGAGTTCATCTGTGCTGCCGCAGGTATTTTTATGAGACTACCCCAAGCTGCACCAACATGCTGGAGAAGTGACGAGGGCCCACCTGATACTCGGAGCTGAAACCAGACTTCGAGTCTGATTGTTGTAATTGCTGCTCTGACTCAGCTTCATGATGCCAAGATGAGAAAAGAACAGTTTTTATTGAAATAAGTTGGCAGACAGGTGAGTGTTTATGTGATTTTAGACGTTACACGTGCCGTCGCTGTCTGTAGAATGATTAAGAAGGCCTAATATCTGCTGAGTTGTGTGTCAAAAAAAAAAAAGTTGCTAGTATTAGACGACAAAAAGATTCAAAGAGTAAGTAGTCAAATTGCTCAAATCAAAGCTTCAAAGATGTTAACAAGACAAAGAAACCCCGAGGGCGGCATATCTGGGAAATGTCTAGGCTTCCTGCTCTTGTCCTGTCGTCATTTTCCCACTTTAGATCACAGTTCAGCTTCTTCCTGCAGGAAAAGCCGACAGAGAGAGGCATTTCCTTCACTTTTGTCAAACCCAAACATCCAGTTTTACAGTTTTTTATTATTATTTTTTTTTTATTATTTAGGTCTTGGGGTCACAGTGATAGCACCCAGAACATCACGCGACTTCAAACTGTCTTCAGTTTTTCTGGACATGTTTTGACAGTTCAGTACAGTCATGAGGAGTGTCTTCGACAGTCCTGAAGGCTAAACCACAAGTAATACCTGAGCTACCTGTGTATGTGTGGGACGGGCCTTCACTGCCTTTAACTGTTTCACTTGTTTACTTACAAACACCTTTTTTAAATTTAAAAACCATTTGGGAAAGTTTCTCAAACTTTCTCAGAAAGACTTACAGGGACTTGAAAAAAAAAACGGTTGAAGTAAAGCCACTCATTGTCCTGTCAGTCAGAGCAGTTTTGAAGATTAGAACGGCAACATGGAGGTTATAAAGCTCAGATCAGGAGCAAATATTGAAACATTCTTTCAGTCAATAATCCTTTTATAACTTTATTCTTTAATCTGAAGTAGAATGCAATAAGACTGGCAATGAGAGGATGCCTTTTAGATTTGCAGTGATTAGGATAAATGTTCTGAACTAAATAAAATCATTACAGCATTTCACCTCTGAAGATGTTTGGTTGAGCATAAAACTATAAAAGTAGAAAACGGAGAACACATACTTTTAGGAATATTTAGGCACCGGGACAGAACAACATTGAGGAAAGTCAAATTCATAAAACGTTTCAGGATGCAAACCTTGATCTTCAACGAAGCATCCCATTGCGTCGTCCCGTGTGAAAGTCCATCTCTCAGCACCCAGAATAGTCAGAAAAAACATTAAAAATAAATGAAAAAATAGGGTTTCCTGCATCGCTACATGGTTCTCATGACTTTACACAGAAAAAAAGTAATCCCACAGCTTTAATTTCAACATCAAACTGTCAGCTGGAGAGAATCCTGTCACTCAGGAAATGCTCAGTAGACTGCAGGAGTTTCCTTTTGAGCATGAAGGGAAGGAGGGAGGTGTTTGTGTCAGGAGAGGAGGTGACTGTGAACCCCCTCCACCTCCGATCACTCCTAAACTTTCCAACTCTGCTGTGATGCAGGAGAGTTGTAGCCTCCAGGGACTTTGGGGTGGCAGATGGGACCAACAGGGCGGGACATTATCTGTCCACTGATCAAACAAACAAGCTGAAAACAGCTGGAAAGAGAAAGTTTGTTTTTTAAATAGATGCTTATGAAGAATTATGGCAGATCTTTGACTAAATCTTATTTTTACAGTTTGACAAATCGGAAGCAGTTTCTATTTGACTAGATAAATTTGTTTCGGCAGATGAGAGGCATAAAGGTGTTATTAGAACGGCACAAAGATTTACTGTGGGAGCCTGCAAACATGAGTCATTCTTCATGTGGGAGTGTCACTAATGACAGATGGAAAAGAGGAAACAGAGGACATGTAGAGATTAAAAGATAAAAATATCCTGAATTTTTAATCTAACACTCATTAATAAGCTATTTTTTTATTCTTGGAAGATTCACAAGTAGTGCTGTTTTCCAGTTTAAACCCCTTATATGTTGTTTTGCATGATCAGTTTGTCAGTGTTCATTTTAAAATGAAAGTACATTTCTTCAGGCACTGAGACAGCCTGATGAACCTGATTTTCAAAATTAGCAACACTTGCAATATCGCAACTTAAACAAATGTGTCAGTAACATGAACTCCACTCAGTAAGATAAAAACCAGAAATAAATTGAAAATGAAAATGAAAAAAAAGCTCATTTGTGACCCTGTTGTTTCTTGGAGTAAACCTTAACAAACTGGTAAATTAATTTTTACAATAACACACACATACATACGCACTCATTAGGAAAAGTGAAATGGTTTCATACACAATCACCAAATAAACCAGCAAAGACAGAAAAAAAAACAAAAAACAAAATAAAATAAAATAAAAAATCAAACAATCTATATAAATGCATAAACTCCTTTTCCAGCAACTATTTGCATGCATTTAAAATAACTAACTTTATATTGGACTCTTGTGACCAATTAACGTTTTAAATGGTTTCTCTTTTTTGTCTCTGTATTTATTTCTTTTCATGACAGCTGAAAAAAAAGGAAGTTTGGATGTTTTAGGAATCTTTGCTTTTGGTGTGGAAAGACCAACAGAGAATCAATTTTAATTATTTTTGTATTCTCTTTTCAATTTTCCAAATAATTACATTTTTAATTAGAGCTTTCTTTATTGTTTGCTGGAGTGTGATAAAAAAATGTATCCTTAAGAAATTAAAAAATGCAAAAAATTGTTGATAGAAAGTGAAGAAATGAAGAAATGAATGCTAATAATGAGTAATTTTAAATTTAATATTTTTTTATTCATGTCATGTATATTCGAAATGTTATTTGTAACCAAATTTAGAAAAAGGTCATTTGTAGTTCTATGAGAAATATCATTTTTTTAAATATAAATATTGACAGAAATTAACCCTTCGCTTTCACCAAGTTTTGAATTTTGTCTGTTATCAGCTTATTTTATGTTGTTCCTTTATATCTTTAATTTTTTGTATCAGAAAGTTATTTACATAGTTATAGATGATCTCGATGCGGTTGTCACCACTCAGAAGTAACTGGAGCAGAAGTTTGGACAGAAGTCAGTAAGTATTTTCAGTCTTTTTCATTTGGGAGTTTAAAGGACGTCACATTAAAGACAGGAACAGTGTTGCCAGTTCTGTTACACCCAAAACAAAACAATCACTCTCACATTTCCTTGAAGATCAGGTTCAGTTATAATCCAACAGCTGCAGGTGGACGGGTCCCACTCGGGTTACAAGGATCTTAAATATTTTATCCCGGGACACGAGGCTGGTCCTCAGGCAGCAGAAGTCATAACATAAAAGCTGGCTGTCAGGGTGAGCAGGGTGAAACAGGACACATACTGTTCTACTGAGCGTACAGGGATCGATCAAACATTTAGACTTCATAATTACCAAAAACAGGTGGGGGTGACAGACTGAGCTTTTTTACGCGTGGCAGCTGGAGACTGACCAAGCAAAACAAACAAGAACAAAGTTTTTCATGCTGATTTCCTGCTGAGCCACTCCTGACAGGCTGTACCTCTGTTTCCTGACAGGGAAGCATCTGTGGTTCAAAATCGAACCAGAGGGCCAGGAGTCCCAGTTTTCTGCAGTGTTGGACTTTATCAGGGTGAAAACATATTTTTCTGTGTGAATCATTGCTAGCCCAGTCGTATCTTTAAGTTCAGACCCTGCAGCTCAGATCCACGATTGTTCAAAAACCCTTCAGGCAGCTCTTAATGCAGTGTTGCTATTGATGTGACGGAGAAAGACTTGATTAAAAGTCTGTAACAACTTCCTCTCTAATGTCCACCTATTTCACTTTATTTCAAAAATAGCTTCATGATATAAAAAATCCAGGTAGGTTATTCTATTGCAAAAACTGCTGGATGAGTGTTATGCAGTAAAATCTGTAATCATTTCAAGTTAAAGCAATTAAAACGTGGGATTTTGAGAAAAGGAAGGTGGCACAGTGGCTCGGTTGGTAGAGCTGTTGCCTCTCAGCAAGAAGGTTGCCGGATCAAATCCTGGGACCTTTAGAGTTTGCTTGTTCACTCTGTGCATGCGTGGGTTTTCTTCGAGTACTCAGGTTACCTCCTACAGACCAAAAACATGGCCATTAGGCTAACTCTGGATAGGGTAACTCTAAATTATCTCTAGGTGTAAGTGAGAGGGTGAATGGTTGTTTGTCTCTATGTGTCCCTGTGATGGACTTACAACCTGTCCAGGATGTCCCTTGCCCCTTGCACAGTGACTGCTGGATATGAGCACCAGTGACCCCTGGGACCCTGAAAGAAAGAAGCAGGTAAAAGATGAATGGATAGATTTTGAAAAAAGTTTATTATGAGCAAGAAGTACAGTACAGACCAAAGGTTTGGACATACCTTCTCATTCAAAGAGTTTTCTTTATTTTCATGAATATAAAAATTGTAGATTCACACTGAAGGCATCAAAACTATGAATTAACACGTGTTGAATTATATACTTAACAAAAAAGTGAAACAACTAAAAACAACTAAAAATGTGTCTTTTATTCTAGGTTCTTCAAAGTAGCCACCTCTTGCTTTGATTACTGCTTCACACACTCTTGGCATTCTCTTGATGAGCTTCAACAGGTAGTCACCTGAAATGGTCTTGAAGGAGTTCCCAGAGATGTTTAGCACTTGTTGGTCGTGTTGCCTTCACTCTGTGGTCCAGCTCACCCCAAACCATCTGGATTGGGTTCAGGTCCGGTGACTGTGGAGGCCAGGTCATCTGGCGCAGCCCCCCATCACTCTCCTTCTTGGTCAAATAGCCCTTACACAGCCTG
>JARVJO010000061.1:15742668-15755897 GCA_031762555.1 Cynodonichthys magdalenae | reverse complement strand
TCAAAGCAAAAGGTGGCTACTTTGAAGAACCTAGAATATAAGACATATTTTCAGTTGTTTCACACTTTTTTGTTAAGCATATAATTCCATGTGTTAATTCATGGTTTTGATGCCTTCAGTGTGAATCTACAATTTTCATAGTCATGAAAATAAAGAAACCTCTATGAATGAGAATATGTGTCCAAACATTTGGTCTGTACTGTATCTTACATGTTATAGATAAAAACACCCTTAGTTTGGAGAACTATACTTAGAAGTAAATTAGCTAAAAGAAATTAATATCTGGAATAAAAGATGAATAATTTTGTAATTGCTTGTGTACAGGTTAAATAATAATATCTTATGAACCGTCTATTTTAATAGAACTGTCAGGAAGCAATCATTGGGTATCTACATCTAATTCAGTTGTTGAAGTCAGCCTGATATAAGATGATTAACATAGCCATTGTAAACACAAAAATAGTCGTGATTTATCAGTTTTATTGATATTGAACTACAATTTGAGATGGTAGTAGCTGAGAGTCATCTCCATCACACACTCAAAGCACTACCAGTCTAAACTCATTCTTTCAAAAAATGATATTTTATTATTTTGTGTGCTGCAGTCTTTGTAAATATCACACTTGGCCAAATACACTTAAATTAAATAATAAATGTTTTTTGTTGCTTTGTATTATGGGTAAATTGAAGACAAAACACAAAACATCTGTAAGGAAATAGAACCCATGAAAACATAAAAGACAGATGGAGAAAAAAAGTGTGGAAGGAACTTGTGTTCACTTCATCCTCACCACCTCCTCCCAGCTTTGGGCTGAATCCGGACTTTCTTCTTGCGGGATTAGCAGTGACTTTAACGACAAGGCCTGATTGTTGTCAGGGGGGGTTCTGCAGTGTGCTGCCTGTCAAACGCAGTGAGAGCAAATTTAAAAACGAGTCATGTGTCAAGTCAGGCGTGCACGCTCAGTATGCGAGCTAATAGGAGCTGGTATGCCTCTGAATGAGAGGATTACAGTATCAGTACAAGAAAGTGACCCCTAAACCACCACCCCCCCACCCCCCATTCCATCATACAAAAAAGAAAAACACTTTGTTCTGCTGATCACCTGCAATCCGCAGACATAAATCTTCACATAGAAACATTTACCTTCTGAAGGTGCAGAAACTAAAACAGATCTTCCTTCTTCTGAAACCAGCCCCACTTCTGAGTGATCGTTCCTGCAGGTGGATTAATTTTTAATTATCTGTGACTCTGGGTAACTTTAACAGCAGGTGATTTGACTCCTGGATGCTGCAGCGACTCTCCTCATCTACAAGCCACTGCGCTTCATCTAACTCTAACATCTCAGGTTGCATTTGTAACAACAGCTTCCTATTTAACACAAATACTTGTGTACTCTGGGTTTACACTCCAGCACTCTGTGGAGGGCTGTTTTTACTTGGTGCTCTAATCAGATATACAAGAATATAAGCACCCAGCTTTGACTTGGTAAAAGACAAGTAAAATGTGTGAATGTTAGAACTTCCTTTGTGTCGGCACACTGAAAAAAATATACACAAAAATTAATTTACAGAAGGGATTTATAACCAGGATTTATCAGTGAAATGTTTCCTGAACCACTTGCTGCTATTAATAGTCAAAAACACAATCACTCAAAGGGATCAACTGCATTTCTTATTTATTTGTGCAAAACTTTAGCTATTTTAGCAAAAAAAAAAAAACTTAAATTACATTTAGGAATAATAGTGTGACTGCTGATTTAGCAGGATTTTTCTGTTTATTCTATTTTCTAGTCTAATTACACACTTTCTATTTTAGCCATTATCAAATCATTCAACTCGTTCAAAAGATGGGTGCCTTAAGTGTAGTATTTTTTATTTTATACTTTTCTAAACACAATTACTTTCCTTTTAGAGAAACATTGAGGAAATTTTGCAATTGTTTCAAGAAAGTTTGTTCTTTTGGAAAAATGTTTCCGCGTTCCTTTATTTTTGTCTTTTTAGTATTTCATTTACCCACAAACTAGTGTGGCTTTTTTTAGCTTGAAAGCTAGTAAGTTTTTTTTTGGGGGGGGGCAATCACATTTTTTTTCCTTTAGCTTTACCGACTTAATTTCAGCTTCTTTATCATATTTCAGCAGTGATTCAGTATTTAACATTCACACTGTTTTTACAGAGAAGGCTGTTTCCCTACTTTTATTGATGTAGCAAAGAGATTAGAATTGGATGAGATTAGGATTTTTAACTTTTAGAGAAGTTTCAATCTCATAAATTCATAAAGGGTTTGTGAAATGTTCATACCATTGAAGTTACTGAAATATAAATATTTCCATATTGTTTCATGATAGATATCTTTTCTGATAAAAAATCAAATGCAATCAAAAAGCATTGCTATTCTTTATTAGCGTTTACATACATGATCTTCAAGGAGTAAACACACACACATTAATAGATTTACTGTAAGTGCCATCTATTCTAAAAGGATACTTAAAACGTAGATTGACACAAAAAACGTTGGTATAAAAGCTAATTTTGTCACAAAAAGTTACTATTTCTATTTTCTGTGACTAACCCTAAAGCACAAATTCATACAAAAATGAATTTATAACAATTATCATTATGTGCATCACATTTCAGGGTGCATATATCACATTTCTTTATACTTAAAACACTTGGTTTACTTGTTAAAACTCTCCATTAGTAGGGCACGTAGAAGTTGCTAAAAAGATCTGTGCTGCTGTAACACTGAAGATGTTTCAAAACATTAGCTGGGGTCAATCTGACTTCCTCACTTAAAGGTGAAACCTGTGTGGAAAGCTATAAAATCTCCCAGTTCTCCAAAAAAAAGATGATGTAACCAGAAGGCAAACATTTCCTGTTTGAAATGACATTTTTAATTAAAATAAGAATTGAAACAAAAGCGGTTTCTGACTGAAGTTTCTCTGTATGCTAAAGCTCAGAGAACTCACTGCCTTGTTTTAATGCACAAAGGCTGCAAATGTGTTCAACAGCTATTCCTGTGCAAAGAGAGGATGGTGTCCCCGGCCCACCCAACATCCACTTCCTGTAAGTAAGTGTCTGCAGACTTCCACATAAGTAAGACTACCCTAATATAGCTGGTGTAAAGAGTTACAGTATTAAACAATCATAATACTAACAAAATAAGTGATAAAATGTCACCACGTTGCTTGCTTTCATCATAAAGTTTAATAAGACTTTCTCCCACAATATTAGTTCCATAATTTGAAATGTTTTCCACATTTTAAAGACACTTGGTCATGGAAATTACCACAGTATCTAAACACATTTAATCCCATTTAAAATGTAGAATTGTGTTGCATTAAAGAGGAAATGTATTGCCCTAAAAACAAAAGCAATCCTGCTGCTCCTTCACAGAAACTTGGGTTTTACTGCCCTCCTGTGTTTGACCATCTGATGAACAGGTAGAGATGCATAAAAACTTAAACCCTTCTTTTAATCATGGACTGATATGTGGTAAGATAAAACAAACTAAAGAAAATGTACACTCCCAATGCCACAGATCGTCACGCATTTTGTGCGTTTTAAGTTGGTGAATGTAAAAGTACGCGGCTGAACACGGAAGTCAGTTGTGCGTGAATACACAAACGTGTCGAGTAAAGTCCGTAGCGAGCGCCACTCTTTCAGATTTCTGCAGTTTCAGCCCAGAAGAACCCTCTGAAGGCGATCGGCCGGCACGCTGTTCTCCTCCTCGGACTCGGCGTCGCTCTGAGGGTTGGAGCTGCAGGGGGAGGTGCATTCAGGGGAGCACAGGTAGTGCATGAGGGGCAGCCGGTACTTCCCGCAGAAGTCAACAAATTTAATCTGCCGGACACACGAGTCGAAGTACACACCTGAGGAGAAACAACAACAACAGAGTTAAATATATAAACAACATGTATAAGGGATGTTGAACACTGCGATGATTTGTCTCCTTTCCTCCTGTCAAGCATCTTGGCCGCTATGACCTAAACCAGCTGTGGGCATTTAGGGCAGTGAGAACGCATCAGATTACCAGAAATAATAATAATAATAATAATAACAAGAACAATAATAATAATAATAATAATGGCGTGCTATTTGTCTCTTAGAATATTTGCAACAGTTAGTGAAACTGATGTTGCACCCATTGACACTGCAATTATAATAAATTTTCAGATTATTGTGCTCTACTATATGTAATTGAAGAGGCTCCCAAATTTAACATTGTGATCATAAAACGAAATTAATGACTAGATCACTTTAATTATAAAAAAAACATATTTTCAAATTATGAGCAGCTTGTAAATGAACTAATGTAAATAATAAAAAAAAGTTAAATAATTTTTAATATAATTATAAAGTTTTACATTTTAATATAATCTAAAATAATAAAAATAATGTAGTCTGACTCAGTCGGGATCGAACATTTTCTGAAATCCTGTATTTGTAGCTGCAAACATGTTGCTGTGAAGGTTGATGCAACATTTTCACTTTCATCTAGTCGAAGACATTGTTTCCCAAGTTTTGTGGATATTTATTTATTTTATTTTATTTTTTTACACAAACTTGCTATGTTGTGCATTTTTATTTCCAAAGAAAAAGGGAATTTCTCTTGGCAAATCTTCTGAAGACTTTTTCTGTATTTTTCTTAACAGCCCAGCCTCAACTTGAGGAAACTTGCTGTGACGTTCTTTCCTGAGAATTCTGGCAACAGTCGTGAATGTTTTCCAGTTGTGAATAATTATTTTTCAGTATATAATTATGACCTTCAAACTTTGTGAAAATATCTTGTAATGGAAAGTTTTGTACTTTGCTTCATACATGTTAAACCTTTGACCTGATGAACAGTCTGACACTTGTCCCTGTTTTTAACGGACATATGCATAAAAACAAGACATATGGGTCGATTTAAGGTTAAGTCAAAAAGGTGATAACTGTGGTTTATCTATCTATGACAAGATTGTTCGAGCATAAACGCCTACAGATGTTCCCCTTCCTTGATTCTGTGTATAAGCACGATGTGCCATCAGTGTGTGCTGTTCACACCTATGTGCTGCTCATGCAGACTGCTCGTCACGCTGTTTGACCTTCGCTCATTTTATTGCAATAAAACAAACTCAAAGACCATTTCTGTTAAGAATACTTATTGATCACGTATTTCTGTGTAATTATTAGGTAATAAGATAATGTTTCCACAACAATCTCTTTAACCCTTCAGAGCACGACTGGCAGGAAAACTGCTTCTCTACGATCATGATGTCTTACTTTAAGGAATCTGTGTGAACACACCTGAACTCCCCACAAACTTCTGCTTTTATAATTATTCACGTCTGCTGATGCTCCATTAATTAAGTGCATTTGTTACTTAAAGCTTATAACTTCTGTTACAGAGGTAAGAATGGCTTTTCATACACTGCCACTGAATTATTGATTAGTAATTGTTCAAGGTGTTTTATGGCATGTATTGTTTATTTAAAGTGGTTTCTTTTATTTACAACCTGATAAGGACCAGATTATTTTTATTATGCCTTGTTAATTATGCCCATAGCCTGATAAAGTGGTGTGCACACAGACTTTATGATACTTTTTGTCACTCGTGATAATAAAAAATAAAAAAGACAGCATGCTGCAAGAAAGAAGCTATAAAATTTTACACTATAGAACTAAAATAAACTCGACATTATTCTATGCATTTCCCTCAAACACAGAGAAAAGTGAAGCCTCACCTGCACATTTGGGGTTAGGACACTTGCTAGCCAGGTCCAGGTAGCGCAGCAGATTTGAGGGCAGGTCACAAGGAAAGTAAGGAATATTCCGGCTTTTTACGGTTCGTCCTGCCAGCTCCAGCAGCGAGGGAGGGTCGTAGGTCATCTCTTTGACGAAGCGCACCACCAGCGGGTTGCCTCTGAGGCTGAGCTCCTGCAGGTGGACCAGACTCAGGATCTCCCTCGGCAGGTAAGTGAGCAAGTTGTTGTGGAGACTTAAAGATCGCAGAGAGTGGAGTCTAACACAACACAGGGAGGAAGGAGATCTCAACTACAGACATCAACTACTTGGAACGTGTCACAGGAAATGGACACACAGCAGGCTGAGTGCTGGTTTTACCTGGTCAGCTGTGGAGGCACACTTTGGATACGGTTGTCACATAGCACCAGGTAAGTGAGGCAGGGCAGGTTCGCCACTTCTGGAGGAATAGCTGTAATAAGGTTTCCACCTAAATACAACATCTCCAAACTGAAAAGAAGAAGACAAAAACAAAGCACTTTTGTTATTTTAAGATGCCCAGCTTAAAAAAAAAGCAATTTGTATCAAAAAATGTAAACGATTTCCCACAAGGGGGCGCTAAAGCTGCACTGATTCATCATTTAAAGTCACATCGATGAGGTTGGGTTTGTCTGTGAGGTGTTTTAAAAATATTTTTGTACACATTTTATTATGATGTAATAAACCTGTGCTTGTGCAACCTATTCTCCTTTGTGCTTTACTTCCATGACTAACGCAGCGTCCATCACATCTTATGTGAAAACATCTTAAGTCTGCAAATATTTAATTCAATATCTGAAAACAACAAAACACCCCGTTAACAAAATTGATCCATGGATCATAGAGAACAAAGGAGGACATTTAGAAATCAAAGATAAACTGGGTGAGAACTATGGATGACTGGTCAGCAAAAGTAAGCTGCCAGACCATCTGCCTGCTGGAACTGATGACACAGCAAGTAGTGAGGAGGGCATTATGCTGTTTCAGTGGCAGAGCCCTCTTCTGTGACGGGCACTGAGACATTTAGGGCCTGTTTAGTGTCCACAATAATAATAAAGCAGTGGTGGGGGAAGTGAGAAACAGTCACTAATTAGATCTAAGAGAAGCCATAAATCCTGCTTAAAATTTCAGAAATACCAACACATTCCCTCAAAATATAGCCAGTTATAGTATAACTGCTATAAGGAGATGAAGTGTTCTTTATGCTGCTCAACACAAAGGGAGAAGTGTACCCAACATTGTGCAAGAGTTAATTTTATTTTTGCAAACCAAACCTATTTAAAGCCCACCGTTTACCAAAGGTTTGGTAACAATCCCCAGCAGCAGCCAAGCTTGAATCAGCGTGGGTCTGATGATGACAGTTAGTGCTTCATGAAGATGACAGGTAAACAGCAAAGATAAACCAATGGAGCTAATAAAGTTAACGATGTGATTAGGTGTCAACCTGTCCTCGCTCTGTAGGTTTGATAAAACAGTTTGGTGGTTTGACCTTCAGTCTAGTTTGGGTCACTGTGACTTGATACTATTACACTCAACACAGGATAAGATAGAAAAGGTCTCATGACTGTCCAATATCAGCATCTTCCACGTTCACAGAAGATACACCCGGATGCTAAATGACGCTTTGATACCTGTACTTTTGTATTTATTTATTACATTTTTCACATTTTTACGTTGCTATTTCACAGCATCTATACGACTGTTGGTTTATTTTGCTCCACAATGATTCTAGAACGATTGCTCAAAGAATACACACCTAATTTTTTTAGGTTTGGCTAATGTTTAATAGGGAAAACATTAATCAGTACATTGGCTTTAATGGGTAAAGTTTACCTGATATGCTCCCAGTTTGAATAATTAGGTCAACTAGGATTGGGCATGACGGAAGTGTTTTTAAAACACTATTAAAAGACACACCTTATTAAAAGGAGACTCATGCAGTCAACTCCAGTATATAAAAGCTGACTTTGGTAAGCACATCTGGTTTCTGTACTTTTGCCTCGTACAGAACATAGTTGCTGGAGAGAGAACAGTAAACAAGCATGTGTTCAGGACAGAAAGTTCAGTTGTTAAGTCAATATACTCACACAGATCAGGAAGATATTTAGTTATTTATTTTATTACAAGACTAAAACAGCTTGGCTTTCCCAGAGTACACAGAAACAGGGGAGCACATTCATACAGCTGTTTGTTTGCTTATTCAGCTTTCCTGAACAAGTCAGGAGGTCATTACTGAACACTGCAAAAATTTTACATGATACTTAGTAAGGAAGATGTGTCCTAATTTTTAACTTTAAGTTTAAAGAATATTTTATTCTAACATAAAGCATATTTAGTAAAGCATTGCAATTGGTATCATCAATATCCTGTTTTAAAAAAATGTAACCACAGTTTTTAGATTTGTGACAAACTGCTACAAATATGTGATTGTTTTCTAAAAATGTGCTTTATAAACAAACCACGTGGGCAGAAATATTAACAAATCCGCAAACATCGCCTGATATGTTCTCAACCCCAGCTGAGTTAAATAAATACCTAAATTTCGATAATGTTTGTGCTTTCCTGTGCAAAAGACAAGGTTATGTGTCGTGTTACTTACCAGGGTAAATTTTCTATCTCTGAAGGAATACTTTTTAATCTGTTTCCGCCGACAGAAAGCGACTGTAGATGAACCAGTTTAGTGCACTGCAGAGGGATCTCCTCAAAACGATTCCCACTAAAGTTCAACACTTCCAGCTGCATAGAGCCGAACTCCTTGGGCAGCGAAAACTCGTCCAGGCGGTTGTTTTTGGCTAAAAGTGTTCTAAGCTTCGCTAGTCGCGTAATGTCCTCACAGATGACCGTCAGTCCATTGTTGCTGATGTCCAAAAACTCCAGGTTGTAGAAAAGACTCACCGACGAGGGAAGTGAGGTTAGTCGGTTGTAGTTCAGGTAGAGTTGTTTGGTGTCCTTTTTCCTCTCGTCGCTGACACTGTCCACGTTAAAACTGTTCAAATTCAGACGCGAAAAATCGAGCACACAGTCTCTTGCTGACGCTGCTCCATGGTGACTCTCCATTTTGGCTATTTTCGAGTTAATTTCAAGTCTGTTCGAGGCTTCGGAAGTTCCTCCGTCCTCGTAAATTGCAAGTTAGCTCCAGGAATTGTATTGGAAGACGGAGAGCATTATTCCTGCTAAAACATGAATCCGTAATTCTGCACTTTTTTTTTTTTTTTTTCTAAAGTAGCTTCATTTAACTACTCTGAAAACCTATGTCGCCCTTTTACACAGCAGCCATTCTTTGACTGGGGTGGGATTTGCTTCCGTGTAATTCGATTGGCTAATTGTGTACAAGCCCCGCCTACTAAGGCATTGATTGGTTACTCTTTTCATCTTTCATAATAAAGGCATAACTTGACACGTTCTCTAGCTGCAACAAGTCTGTTGCTTATTTAAATATGATTTAAAACTTCACTGCACCCCATGGCACCCAAAAGTACAAAGCAAGGAAAGCGGATTTATTTATTTCAGCAAAAGTAAACATCACAAGAGGAATTTACGTCTTTTTTGTTTATATTAAAATTTGTGACGTTGAGGTTCACTTGGATGAAGTAATTTAGATTTACTTGTGCGCGCTCTTGAAACAGGGGTTACAAATTCCATTGCGGATAATTACCTTGGCACAACACCTGTCGTCTGCTTTCAGTCATTACAATTACATTATCTAATCCTCCGTAGACTAAAGTACACAGAATAAAAAGTTGGTACTGAATAGAGTGATAGTGTTTTTGTTCTTATTGTAAATAAATTATGGTTGTTTTTATGAATTAAATAAATGAGAAAAAAGCATAAGAAATAAATGGTAATGAGTCTTTTTAATTATAATCTTTTTTCTGTATTTGACCAATTGTGCATGTTCTAAATGCTATAAAACATAATTTGTAAAATGTCATTTGTAAAAATAATCTGTTATATAACATTACTTCAATTAAATATTGACAGAGACTGGGCCTGGGCCTGGCTTGGACCAAGTTTTGAATTTTGACCCCCTTGTGTAACTGAGTTTGAACCTGCCCCCCCTGCTGTAAAGCGAATCTTTGTACCCCAAAAATGAAAACACTAAAGATCCTTTTAAATCACTTTATCTGTGGAAAGAGTTCACTATTGGCAGTTACTGGCTGCATGTGAAGACATTACTTTAATTTTGAATGCAGCTGAAAGCATCCATACAGGTGCTACCATATTTGCAACAGGTCATCAAATATTTTTTATACATTTTTTACAGCAAGCATTAGTTACTGACCATGTAAATGAAAATATCCCATTTAAATTATAAACATTTATGGGCAAAGACAGCAAATAAGTTGTACTTTGAACCCATGCAGTTGTTAGGGATTTGCCAGTTTGAGCAACCTTGATTATACAACAAACATTTGATCACAATACAAAATGTTCTGTGCTTTGACTGATGCCTGATAAGTCAACTTCCATACTTAGATTTAGTTTTAACGCTCAGTTCTACATCATCTTAATGCACTCCCTGCACTTTGTTAAATAACATTTGGAAATTAATGTTTGGTTTTCTAATTCAAGCTGTTATTTTCCCAGTATGTTAAAATCAATTTTTACCAGAAACAAATGAATAAAAACAAGAAAGACCACTCAGAAACAAAATGAGAAATCGTTTTTGTGTTGTAGGGGCTTTAATGGCAGACATTCCTTACACACTGCACTTTTAGTGGCACAAAGAAGAAAAAAAATGTAGCTCACACTGAGTAAAGGCAACTTTCATACAAATGTTTTCAGGAGACAGATTTAAAAGCACTAACTATTTTTCTGATAAACGTCAGCAAAGCACGCTCATTCTTGCAACAACCTATGTGGAGGCAAAGGTAGATGAGTCTTTTTGTAGGTCTAAGGCACTGATTTTTCTCATCATACATCCCAAATTTAGATACAAATAAACACTTAAAAAATCTACTTTCAGATTCACAATAAAAGCACAAACACACATTTTATTTGCACCCAGTTACTGGTGCATCTATGCTACTTCAGCTGACTGCGAGGCTAGTCCTTCTGTTAGTGATTTTGAAAGCACAGGTATAGTTTTGTTGCTGGGTCCAGAGTAATGTTTTACCTGGATTAAACATTTTACATCATTCAAACACTTCATTAAGACTTTGGTTTCAGTTTTCACCATGTTATACTCGGATCAGGTCTCAGTCTGGTGAACTCAGAGTGACTTTAACCCAGAAAAACAAGACAGAAATCTTTAGTAAAAAAAACAAATCACCAGAGAGACTTGTCAAAGCATAACACGGTAACAAGGTAAGCTCCAACTCTATACATAGAAACACCTTTTTTGCTTTAAAATAACTACTTAAGCAGTAAAATACAAATAAAGAATTAGTGTTGTGAGAGCGACAAAAATAGATGACGGAGAAGAAGTGCAATGGTTGTAGTAGTGGCCTACAGTGGCATTTCTAAATGGCAACAAAATTCAAAAAGCACAAGTAGTTTTACCTTCTTGTTTCACTTTGTTTAAATGGAGAAACATCATTTTAACAAATGAAATCCTCAAGGCTCCTAACTTTAAAATCCTCTAAATCACCTGACTTCTAGTCTAAAACAGTGACAACTTTTATGTTAACTAAAACAAAAAAAATATATAAAAACTGTAGTAAAAACTACCCCTCAGAGTTTGAGTAGGGGTACAGTAATACAATCAACCATAACAGTACTGAACACAAGGCGATCCAGTTACATTCTGATTGCCTTAGATTCAAACACAGCAAACACTTAAACACTATAAAATGGATGATGATAACAATAATAATAATAATAATATAGCAAATAAAAAAAAAAGTCAGTTTAATAAAACTGAAAGTAAATCAAGTATGAAAGAAGAGAGACGGCACTATCCTCTTCTTTTGTGGGATCTTTATTCAGACCTCTTTTGTGCTGGCCTTCATCTTCTCTGCTGTCTCCTGCATTGGAAAACATTAAAATGATAATAAAAACAAGAAATGTAAAATGTTAATTGAATACAGGGCAAATAACAAGGTAAGTATGTATTTGATTAAACACCCACAGTCACATTCAAATCATTATTTTTAACTAAATGAACATTTTAGCTCTTTTTGATAGGGGTTCTATAGAAAGATTGTGAACAATTATTATCTTATCTGTTGCAGATGTGTATTTGAAAGATCACAGACTAATTAAAGACTGCAAATATCTAGACCTCTGACAGGAGCTGGTTTCAGTTTAAGTTTTACAAACATGTTTGAGACTGAGAGACAGTAATCCAAATTATTTTTCCAAACTGGGGTTGTTCAAGTAAGTATGTACAACAGGTGAAATATTGCTAGTTCAAAATATCTCTACAAAACCTGACATCTTAACGTCTTAATTAAACTATGTTTCTGTAAACATAGATCATTGCATGGACTTGGGAACTTTTTTAAAAACAAATTTTATTGATTAAAGTTGGTCACCGAATCTTTAAATCCTAGAAAACTTTACAAAGAAAACAAAAAGATGCAGAAGTGCTGCTGTCTTCTTTTTCCTTACACTCTTCTGAATGATTATGGACTTGGAGAAAATGGAAAAACTGTCATGTGGTCTGATGAACTAAAATTGCATTTTAAAAGAATCTTGTCCACTGCTGCCTACAGAGCTGCATATATCCCAACCCACAGTTCAAATGTTTGCAAATGTGCAAAAGTACAATATTTTTTTAAAACCAATGGGGCTCCTTTAAAAACAGAATTTATGAATTAAACTGTGGGTTTTATTCGGCGTCTTTAGTTTTTATGTAACCGGGTTGTATTTTGAAAGTGACTTTAGAGCACACCTGCCAAAGTTCCTACACACAGTGACATTTGTTTGCTCTGACATTAAAGCTGCCTCTCTGTGGATTACAGAGAATACAACATTGCTGACTCAGCTATGGCCTGAAGCCACATCCCTTAAGTTAACTTGCATGGATCATGAGCTCATTCACAAAATACACTCCCTCATAGCAAAAAAAAAGCTGGGCAATGAGTTTATATTTTATTATTTCAGATTATGCATCTGTTTTGTGCTGATCAAAGCTTGATTTCTGCAGATTTAGTAATATTTAGTAATATTTTATTGAAATATGTTATTCTAATTTTTAAAAAAGGGTGAAAGATCATTTTTATTAGTTGTCTGTCTATTGTTTCAAATCTTGCCTTAACTTTATTGTTATAATTTCAGTAACATCTCATTGTTTCTCAGCTTTAAAGTTAATGCTCGACTCGATATGCACGAAGTAATAAAGCTGCTGATAATGGGAATTGGTTGTGTTGCAAACGCTCTTTGACACACGCTGCAAGCAATCATGTCAGACACTGAGTTCACGGTGTATAGAGGTGATACTTCTTGGACTTTCAGCCCGGTTATGTTAGCAGAAGCCCAGAAATATACAGTCAAAAATGGGATTAACAGAAGAAACAATTTGATTA
>JARVJO010000061.1:15707892-15739351 GCA_031762555.1 Cynodonichthys magdalenae | reverse complement strand
AACAATTTTCTTCCCCCCCCCCCCCCCCCAACGCACACAGATTGATCTTTCTGTACAAATACAGACCTGATGTTTGTTGAGCTCAGCCACACGAAGGTTCCACTCCTCCTCCGTCATCTCTGCTCCATCATCTGCTGACTCATCCACAGCCGCCTGTTTGTCTGGAAAGTTAACGACATAAAAAGGGCAAAGGGCATGTGTTTAGCCAAAAAATTCCCCCCAAAATTATTCTTAGGAGCACAAACTGGACAAAGACCTTTACCGCTGCAGGTCATGGCGGTGCAGACCCAGTTGCCACAAGCACAGACACAGCGGTTACACTCCACCTGGGTCTCGGCTCCGTCCTCGTATGATTCATCCTCCAAAGCACACTCTGTGGAAAGAAACACGAGCTAAATCACCAGATAGTAAAGTGCATCAGTAGTGATAAGAGGGGCAGCCAGATATCAGCTTCCATGACTAAGATTTGTCAGCATTTCAATCTGACTGCTTGTCAAAATGCCCTCAGGTAATATTAGCTTAGTCATGGTGAATTGTCTGTGAATTTTCTAGAAAAAATAAACACACATCTCAAATAATGCCCCAATAATCTTCAGGTTTGAATATCTTAATTTCGTTCACTAAAAGAATTTTGTTTGTGTTCTAAAAGCTGCAGGGAAAAAACAGCCTGCTTGCCAAATGTGTGTGTTCACCCTTAAATCAGTTGCAGCTAGAGGTTTCAGCACTCCACAGTGATTGGCTGACAGAGTTATTCCTCCACTTCCTGTGAACTTTATCCCAGATATATCCACACCAGACGGCTGGCTGACGGCGAAAGGAAGAGGTGGATGATAATGTTTGTCTGTCTGTTTCCAAAATCTGTCATGAGCACCTGGATGAATTTTGATAAAACTTTCTTAAAGTAATCCTTGAAAGAACAGCTGCAACTGATTAACTTTTTGAATCAGTGTGATTCAAGACGGCAGCTGCAGGCAACTGACCTCAGTAAACAGAACTCAAAACACTTTACATTTATTGACCTAGTGAAGACTGAGCCCCAACATATATTTTGAGTGCTAATAGATTGCATAAAATCTTAGTTGAAAAAGTTTACTTTTAACCATTTGGAGTCAACTCTGTCTGTTAGTAAAATATTTCATAAACCGCTGGACGGATATTAATGAAAATGAATACCTTGATGTACATCTACATCTGATTGCCTTTTCATATACAGTATTATAAGAGGTGCTTTAGCTATTGTTTTTAGCATTTGCTAAATTTAGAGAGTAAGTTTAGAAGCACTAACTGAGGTCTTTAAATGTTATTGATCAGTATTATTGTTAACAGCTGAGGGTGAAAGCTAAGTGACACAATATTCTGCATACAGTAAATATTGTCTCATGACAGCAAACCTACATGAGTTGGAAGTACATTTTGTTTTTCTCAGCTGTATACTCTAAATGACTGCACTCCTGACTCACAGTCTTAGTTTAGAGCCAATAAGAGAAAATTCCCACAATTCTTTGCGCTCACATGGCGGCAAGGCATTAGAGCTACATCACTGTTCATACTTCAAATTTGTAAGTATGGATTATTGAAGCGATTCCATTGAATATTTCCATTTCCTGTACTGTTTCCCCATCATTTCAGTTCTCAATAAAATAGTTTAAAATTGTTTATATCCTACATTCTTTCTGATTGAAGCTCTTCCATAAACATAGGAAAATGACCAATGAGGAAGAAAGCTAGCTCCTCAGCAACTGTTTAATTACCACCTTGAGTGAAAGGTTTGTTGCAGTGAATTACCTCCCTAAACTGCGTGAGACTGTGGAACGTCACTGATGAGGCTCAAGAGCAACGTAGTTATGTGGGACTCATGTTGTTAGTGCTTTAGGACTAGCTTTCGTGGAATTTGTCAGTGTGTTAGTGCTTTAAAATTAGGGGGACCTAAATATTTGAGTTAGTGCTTTAGGGTTAGTCCAACCAATTTTAAGATTAGTGCTGGTCACTACTGAGTATTAGACTCCCTTTAATCTAATTCAAGATGGCTGCCACAGCTAATGAATATGAGCCAACACAAAAATGCCTACAACTCAGTCAATTTAACAGATGAGCTAAAACTTGTAGTAGCAGAGAGTCATCTGACCAAAACAACTTGTCATTTCTCAACAAAGATCATAGCTTAAAAAGGCTGACATAACAGGCAGTAGGTGTTTCTTTAAATAATTCTAGGCCTTTACTGTGTTCATATATTTGAGTCTGCAGATCTATGGTGTACCTTCACATGAACTTATTCCAGAGTATCTCTTTATACTTACTTTTCTCTGGTGGGTTGAAACCAGGCCTCAGACAGTTGAGGAACTCATCAAAGCTCAGCTTCCAGTCGGCGTTCTCGTCGGAGAGCTCAATGAGGGCGTCAACACACAGACTCCTGGGAAACACAAGCAAAAGCAGAGTAAAATTAGCATTTGCTTACAACAAGCGACAGCCGAGCAGCAGAGAAACCTGAAGCATTAAGGATAATTAGTTGAGAGTGTTTTATTTCGCAGGTGTTTGTGTCACTGCAGGCTCCCACAGGAGGCCTTCAGTCCTGTTTGTTCTGGTCCTGACAGGTTTTTATCAACCTACACTATGTGACTTAGCAAACACGATCTATGTTTTATCACATGAGCAAACATTTAAAAGTGCGTGGAAAGAAATGCAAACAGCGTTTGTTCTTACACCCAGACTTCCTCGTACACACGGACGTAAGCACATGGATCGTGGAACACACTGACCTGAGCAGCTTGTTGCTCTCCTGGTCTGCGTAGGACTGCAGCTGCACGACCGAATCGTTGTGCTGGATGAAGCGGAGCAGCTCCGAGGAGTCCAGCTGAGCGTCACCATTGTCATAAGACTGCAGAGACATCAGCAAACATAATGAACCTCAATGTGTGATAGAAAATGTGACTCAAAACATGCAATTGTGCAAAAGTCTTGAGTCATGTCTCATTGTATATCTAGTTCTTCAAAAAAGGTCAGATTTTTTTGAAATAGTTAAGGTGATTTTGATTATTGTTTTTTTTAGCCTTTCTGAAGGTCTTGCTTTCAAAGTTTTTCTTTGGCCTTTTTAGACAAAATGATTATTTTCTTTTGATAAACCACCTAACTTTGAGAACAACATATTCAGCCACAAAAAGCCTCCAAAATTCAAGGGATGAACCAGAGTTGTGTTCCAATAGTTTTAAACAGGACTTTTAACAACTATCTGACATAAAATCTAATCTTGGTCCCATTTTTTTCAGTTAAATTACAAAAAATGACCTAAAATAATATTTAAGCATCAGCAAAGTCATTTTCAAAGAGCTGTTAGTTAAGCAGTTCTACTTCATTTCAAGCTCAAGAGCTTCAGGGTTCTGTACAGCATCTTGGCAGGACTGTGTTCTTGTTTCTTAGGAAACATGACCTTCTGATACTGTTCATCTGCTGTGTAGTTTTTAGACCTGGGACCTTTTTCTTTGACTTCTTTTTTCACTTTCTTCATTCTTTAAGAAAAAGCTACAAAAAATCCTGACATTGACAGACATTTTGAGATAAAACAGCCTAAGTTTAATGAAAGGTCACAGAAAAACTGAAGAACTGACCACTTTAAAATAATACAAGAAAGTCAGACTGCTTGGAAACAAAAGATAAAAATTAAAAAAGAGTGCTTTCGCACAGTTCTTCTGGGTTAACATTTGATTGTCAGTAACGTGTTATATATGTTTATGAATATTGAATTTTCATGTTGCAATAATTCCAGGGAAAGAGGCCCACCTTAAAGTATTTCAGCAGGGTTTCAGAGAAGTTGGAGCCCTTTACAAACCAGCCGTCCGGGACGACCTCAGTCTGCAGCCACTGGATGACCTGACTTCTCAACTCGTTGCGATCAGCGGCGAAACACACCACTGTAGCAGTAAAAAGATTTCCACAGGTTTAAAAACAGCTTTAAATAAGTTGGCTCCCTTTTTTTGTTAAACCATGAAGTGAATAAGCCCTTTTTAAACAACTTATGAAATCTAATCACAAACAGGATGACAGTCTTGTACTGTTAAGAGATACTGATGTAATTTCAGAAAAACTTCAAATTGCAACAATTTATATTGAACACATTCTCACCTGGATTGGCGGCTGCCTGCTTGGTTTTCTTTTCTAAAAAAAATAAAGAAATAAAATGTACATATGAGGCGAAATTAATCGATAAGCCTTACAGGTGATGACACAGGTCAGTGTGACATAAAGATTTCACTCTTTGATTCATGTGCCGCAGATCAACGTTCAGCCCGGGCAGTAAAACAATGACTTTCTGTCGTGTGAGGAGGTGAGGAGTTCACCTCAGATAAGGCGCTGCTGTCAGACGTGTGAACAGAAGCGCTGAGGTCAGAGGAGCGAGCGTGGCGTCAGTCGCGGCGCTGCGAACCCAATCACCCCAGGTTATCATCTCCGTGAAAATATGCCAGTTCAGAGATCACATGCTAATCAGTTTATCAACTGAGTGCAATATCATCAGCATCTGTACCACAAACTGATTAGACTGAAAGCATTTCTTACAACAATGGCCACTTATGAGGCAACCCATATTTCATATCAGTCCAATTTATTCCTACAGCACCAATTCACTGCAAAATTATGTCATGGTGCATTCAAAGAACATTTACATGCATTATAAATAAAAGAAAGACACTGACATGTGAGAAGATATACAAATAACACAATATAAATGTTATATAAAAAGCATGGTGATGTATTTCTTTCTATGCCAGCTAATAAAACTGTGCTGTTTTCACTGTCATTACTATAAATTAAAACTAGAAAGCAGTAAATTTAAAAAAGCTAAATATCTGTTTTAAATTGCAGTTATTTGTGCCAAATGCAGAAAATGGTCATATTATACAAAGGCTGAATACGCCCAGATGAACATGCAATAAACAAAATAACCAGTGTTGAGAATTTCTATATTTAAAACTAAGATTTTTGCATCCTTTTATCAGTCAAATGTATCACATCTACCAGTTTTCTGACTCATCAGAGCTGAGAAACAGGAGGGATGTTTATTTTAATTTCAGCAACACTTTATAAGCAAAACCAATGAGGAAAAAGGTGTTGGAGCAGATTTTAATATTTATAGAACTGCACCCAAAAAAAACAGGTAGAGCTGCCCCTGGGTCATTTAAGTGGATGAAGAAATTACCCTCACTGGGAAGAAAAACAACTCTTGACATGATGTTTTTAGTTTACGGGTTAGATTTTTGGGGCTTGCTGCAAAAATTGAGATTAAATCTTAGCATGGTAGGGAATTTTAAAACCATTTTGAAAACAGGAACTGTTCCGATGAGATTTTTGGTGTTATGTGCTGTCGCTCGTACCCCGGCAGTGTCCATCATGGGCCACTTGGATCTTCAGTCCGGTGAGACAAGCATCTCTGTGGAGCTCACAGTGGTTTCTGTAGGTCTTACCATTGCTGCCACACACTGACCTCTTGTGGGGCTTACAGCTCTGCAAAGTGAGCGACAAGATGTTCAGAAAACCAAACATCTCCTGATTGCATGCTGAAGGATAACACCCAATCAGAACTCACCTCTATGCACAGGCAGCTCGGCTCCCCCTTCTCGTTGACGGCACACTCTCTGCCGGCCCCACAGAACACGTTGGCACACACTTTGCTCTTGCTCTGTACCTCCTGAATGACACAAAACAATTGCTGCCACGTTACTGGCTGCTTTCACACACTGGGTGGTGCTGTTAAACTCACAGGATGCTCATGTGGGTACAGGCTGGCTTACATAGACACCAGCACAAACAGTTTATTTTGACATTTACGGGTAAAACGTGACTTAAAGGTTAGAAGAGGCTGTTGGGCTATAAAAATAAAACAGCCTAAAATAAATCAATAAAAATAACTACATTTATAAAGCTTGAGGTAAGTGAATAAACAAAGTATTTGTGCTTTTTTACCTGCTTCCTGCTTTAATTTAGTTCAATTCAAAAATTTTGGACTAAAATAAACCTTTTTTTAATATGTATATGTGGGCTATTGAGCTGGAAGGACCCAAATGAAATGAAGGCTTTAAAGTACAAAACCAATATATATAAATCTCACTATAGGTGTAAACCTTATTAAATCAAAAGGCAAAATTCCTACAAGTGTTGGTTTTAATTCATTTCATTTTGAGATATAAATAAATTATCAGCATATTTTAAACTGAAAAATATGAAAAAGAAATCTGCAAGTTTTTATCCTTTTTTTTTTTAAACAAAACTTGTAAAAAAAAACACCTCAGCATCAAATGTTTACTTCTGTTATACAAGCAAACTAAAACAGGCCTTTCTCTGTATATTTTAAAAGATTATAGGATTTTACTGGAAAAAGGTGGAAAGCTCCATCAATCTGAGAGCAATGAGAATATTGATTGATAAAAAATTACAATCACACTGATAATCTGAATCAAAGCAGGTCATTTCAACGTGTTTCTTAAGTTTTTCTTTTCAGCTACATGTAGTCGCTCTAATTTGCTCCTGTTGATACTTTTCATTTGTGATTTCAGATTTTTTCTTTGTTTCCAAAAATTTCCAGCAAGCCAAAACACACACAAAAAAAGATTTGACAAAATGAGGTCACTTGTGCTGAACCAATCAGGAGACGCCATGCGGAGCTTGGAGAGCTGTTTGTTGACCCTCGTTACCTCCTCCTCTCTCTCTCTGTGGGTCTTTGTGTACTTGTGTGTGTGTTTGAGTTTGAATGTAGGGTGTTTCCACATCTGGAGCCTGGGCTGTGTTTTCCTGTTGGGTCGGCTCCCATACTCTGAAATCTTTTCTCCTCTGTTTCTCCAGACTGCACTCCCTCCATCCTTCTCCTCTCTAAGCGCCTGTTTCCTGAACGAGCGAGCCAAAAAGTCCCCAGCACGTGAGCCAGATCCCAACTTTCCATGTGTGTGTTTATGACTGCACCAACTGGTATGTAGGCTTGGAAGAAGGTAGATTATTGTCACTAAACCACAGGGCGGTCACACGCGAGCTTAACACAATTTTAACTCAGAACTGGCAGGAGGAGAAGGATTTCAGAGATGGTTTTTTTTTCGCTTCTATGCACGGTTTACACACACTCGTGCTTCTAAGTTGAGGTCATGGAAAATCTTCAAAGCGGACCGTGTGGCCCTGAGCACATTGGCCAATTCAGTCGGTTCGACACAGATGGGCTGCAGGCCCGTCTGAACCTGTGGAAACATTCAGACGGACATGAATAATGGATGAGCTCCTTAAATAAATCTGCTACAACGATGGAAGTCTGTCAGTCCACGTCTCTATGAGCAGAAGATTCCTGACATTTAGCTAATGAACGTGGAGCCTGTTGTTTTCAAGTGGCCTGTTGCCATAGTGAGCACATTCACGGGCTGCTGCTGTTTTCGAGAGTCGTCCATCAGGCAACACCAATCACACAGCCAAAACGCTTTGTGTTGTTTGTGTGTAAGAAACAATGGAAAGAAATGACTATAAAGTAACCAACCCTCACTAAATGAGAAGTAGCCTGATGTGGTCGTTCTGACCGTGAGGCTTTGAGGATACAAGCATCAGTTTCTCTTTTTGAACCCATCACATGTACTTATCCACACTTGTGATGGTTTTAGCCTTGAAATTGAGTTGAAATTTTACATTTACATGAAACATTATAAAAACAGTATCTGGGTTTAGTTCAAATATCATCACTTTCATCTGACCTCTCTCTTTAGCTTCCCACTTATTCCAAGAGTGGTAGTTGGTGATAGTAAACTGCAGCTACAGAATTGTTTAATGCAAATTTAAAGGGGACATATCATGCAAAATGTATGTTTTGTAGTATTTCAATGCATTTTGTTGTGTATGTGGAGTCTTCCCTTGTTGACATTTAATTAATTTTTAAATAAAACCTTTTTGCACTGCTATATAGTCATAAATTCCTCTATCAAACTAGAAAGAACCACTCTGGAAGCTGGAGGGGGGCAGGTAGTGAAGCGCCTTGTTTGCATTTAAAAAGACAGCCTCAAAATGAGTTGATCTGAAAAAGCTGCTTGTGGAGTTACAATTAGGAGGAATTCAGACCAAAGTATTACAGTTCCACTTTATTCCACTTTATAGACCCCCAATTGAATGATTTAAATGTAAAAAAGGAGGATTTGAAAGCATCATATGTCTCCTTTAAGGTCAATTAAAAAAATTATTCTCCAGATATAATGGACAGATGATTTCATGAATATTTCCCTTACTATAGCAGATTGCTGGGGTTGAGTCCTGTAGCAGTTTTACATAACTGCCTAATTTTACATTATCATTATATTAACCTTTGCACAAAACAGCTGAATGAAGGAAGCTGAAAGGTTACATTTCCATAACTTTTACTGTTTGATGTTTGACCCAAGATAATTTAATGACATTGCTGTTTGTTTTCAAACACATTAATGTTATTGGACCATTACTGGAAAGGGACATTTGCTAAACAACCCTGGACCTCAAGATGGTAGAAATTTGAAAATGTAGTTCTATTCAAAAATGAGTCAATAAGCTCCTAAAAGAATTACTATAGTGTGCTTTCTCTTTAAGCAGCATATAGACATACATATGTTTTATCAGGAGTTGGAGAAAATAAACAAACTGTAGGTTATTAATAGGCTGGTGCTACTGGACCCCCGACATCTAAGGGCATCGTAGACCTGTTAATGCTCAATTAGCATAGCTAAAATACTACTCTCATCATTTTTTCCCACTTTGTAGTGGCTGTGTATGGTTCTTCCACATGCTACAATAAGTCTTGATTTATCACACTTCAGTCGTTCGATCCAGTAAACCACCACCAAACAAGAGTCAGCAGCAGAATAAGTTGTTTGGAATTGGCAGAGGGGATTTGATAAGTTTTTCGTGGGTGAAACTCACACAATCAGCTCCTACAAATGCATTCTCCTCACATACAGACTTTCCAGTGCTATAAGATCGATTACCAAGAAGCATTGTTACCAAAAAAATAAATAAATAAAAACGTTCAAACTCAAATTTTGTTGCTTTTTCTACTAAGTTTGCAATAATTCAAACATAAAAAGTAAAAAAAATCTATTTTGTGCATATAGTGATCCCTGTGTGTTCAATAAAAAAAACAACCAAAGGCACAAAAAAGGCTTTCCCTCACTGTTTATTCACAAACTATTTTTCTGATTCTTTAATTCTCTGCAGACGGTTTTCAACTACTTCAAAACTCACAACTTTGATATTTAAGGAATCTAATCTAACAGAAATACAGAACTATTTATTCTATAAATGAATAGCATATCAAACATTTGTCCAATTATTGTTTTTAATTAATCCAAAGGAGCTGTGCTGATGGTTTATATTTAATATCACTAAGGTTCACATACAGACACACATTTATCCTTATTTGCACCAAAAATAAACTTTATTTATTTTGTAAAACTGCTGCTGCACATTATGAATCTTTAAAAGTTATCCATAAAAAACAAAGTAGAATTAATATCCAACTCTTTACAAAAAAAATCTTTTTATCTGTCAAAGGATTTTGTTCATTTTGTGTCTTGAAACACTATTTTACACACAAGTCATTAACCCAATCATTAGCAGTGAAGACATTGAAAACAAAGCACAAACAAAAACAAAGTATCGACAGTGGGGTTCTACTTCAGTGCCCAATTTTTTACTCAGAGTAAATTATGCTTTTTCCCCCATTTTAAACTAATTATGACTCATTACTCAGAGGATAAGAACGGAATAAAACGGGTCCTTCATAGAACAAGCTGCTTCATGCATCATTTCACTACTTATTTTCCTCATTTCCAGCCACTTGTTTAAATGCCAGCCTTTTTGTCTGGATAACGAAATCATTTGAAAGTTTTAGGATGATTAAAACTGAAGTTTAGTGTTCAGAGACAAGGCAAGCAGCCTCACAGATGAGAGAAATAAGTGAGCAGAAAGGGGAAGCTGTGAAGGGAATTTTAATGTCTGGATTCAGAGACAAGGTGAAGATATTGGAGGATTTCTGCTCCTCAGTTTGCTCAAGCTGAAGCTTAGGCAGGCACCAGTTAAAGGGCAATGCTTTCTTGCTTCAATAAACAAAGCTATTTTTTTTACTGCTGATGAGGATGTAGAGGCAGACCAAAAACAGTACGTCAAAATCTAAAAAAGTGCTTCGTGTCGTACGTCTGCAAGCCTTTATCACAATGTTCTTATTGACACAAATGTCTGATTTACAAAGCTGATCCATCTGTGCGTCAGTGTTTTCTTATATGTGTGTGTGTGTGTGTGTGTGTGGGTGTAGAAGATGCTCAATTGATCTAGCATGCCAATCAATGCTTCTTCTCTGTCTCCTTACAGCCACCATGATTTCATACCCACAATGCACTCTGCCCTTCATTAACAGAGCAAACATTGATTTGTAGATTGTAAACAACATTCAGCTGCAGCAAACATAATAAGCATCTTGGAAAATAAATAAAAAAAGGAATTAGAAGCTCAAAATATTCTTTGCATTGATCAAATAGTTTAGTATTTAATGAATTTGATCAGTTTATATGACATCAAATTTAAATTAATGCCATAAAACAATGTCAAAGGTGTGCAGTCTGTTCTCTTTTCACAAATTATTTTTTCTACTTTAGAGCTGTGTTGGGGACATTTTATGGTTCTGTGTTTGTCAATTTGTTGGCAAAATATCTCAACTCACTACGTATAGTTTCAAAAGAATTTTCAGCAAGTTATCATTGAATGTATGTCTACAATTGAGCTAATCAACCTTAGCAAATGACCATTAAACAAACCTTTTTACAGATACTGAGTAAAACTTTGGTGTTATAGTAGCTAAAAATCATTCCTAACTCTGTTAGCAGATTGTGCAGGATCTTTCATAAAAATGTTGACATGCAATGTGTGAGGTGATATGCATTCATCAGACTATTTAGCCACATAGTTGTAATAAGTGCAGAATAACTATATAAGTACAAACTGTAAGAGCTGAAACATTGTTTGCTTTATTTGAAACCAGCAACAATGGTGACATTTCTAAACTCTATGTTAAGATTGTTGAGCTGTGATTTTAAAAGTCTGTAAAGAAAATTGATGTTTTATGATAAATGGGAGGGAACTATAAGGGGAAAAAAAGCATTGTTATTAAAAAAACCTCGTGGATGTTGTAATATTTCACTTCAAGAAATCATATTTTCCTCTGACATGAATGGATGAGTCTGTCAGGTCTGTGCAGACATTACGTCTTCCACCTGAAGCCTGAAGCATCAGTGTGTCAATTCTGAGCCGGTGATTTATGATCAACAAAATGTAAACATATTGTTTTACAGGATCATTGTGATGAACTTTTTTTTGTTTTTCCATCTGCTGGAAGATTCAGAATATGAGAAAGGTGTCAAATAAGAAATTTTATAATGAAAGTTGTATTTGTATGATCTAATATATCAATAAACCTCTTGTATTAAAGTGTTTTATTGTTATGAATCTCAATACTTTTTAATACTAAGTAATTTTTATTTGATCATTAAATTTTAACTCCTCAACAGTTTTTGTTCCACTAGTGGGCAAAAACGATTTGGTTTCTGCCTTTAAACATTTCCTGACATTTGTCAGACGACTTCCACTGGTTTTTAATGGAGCTTGATACCCTTACAAAAATAAATGTTCAGGGGCAACTGCTAAAGAGTTGACATATTTCAGAAGCCAGTTTTCAAAATGACAGAATCAACTTGAATGAAATCGAGGTAAAACAAAACAAAAGAATTGAGGATAGAAGAAACAGAAGAAGAGAGTCAGGAGAACGTTGGGAGGAGGGGTTGCATTCCTGGGCCATGTTGTGCCTCAGCTGATGTCCGACAGTTCGTCTTGACTCAAAAACCTCCTCGGTATGTGGGTCAGAGAGGTGCCTCTCTAAAGCTTTGTCTTTCATCATCACTCGGGCCTTCTCTCCTCTAATTGTTCCAATGCGTCTCGGCTTCTGGAGACATGGACTCAAGCTAGGAGTAAACAGGACCGACAGGACTTCAAACTGAGAAACATGTTTCCTTCAGTCCTTGAAGGCCTCCCGCTCACTTCTCTCTCAGACGAAACTACCAGAAGAGAAGTGGAGCAGAGCCAAAACAGAACAAGAACCTCTCTCGCTCCAAACACACACACACACACACACACACACACACACACTGAGCAGTGTTCTACTTTCCTCCTTTAAGGAATTTATGCGAGCTCACTTCTTAATCCATCACACGAGGGAGAGACATGACAAGACTATCATCGGCTCCGGTTTTCAGTCATTACATAAATATGTAGCATTTGGCCTCAATAATTTACATTCCTGAAGGCCCATGTGCTCCAGACCTGAATCTAATCAGCTGTATCTTGATTCACATCAAACCACTTTTGCTCTCACGCCTTCAGTTCTCGAGGGCCTCTTGAGAAAACGACATACAGTAAAAAAGTCTTTAATCAGCTCCCAAAATGATACAATCGACTGGCAGGTCTCCCCTGAGCTCAGACGCCTGGTGAGTGTTTCCTGGAATAAAGGACAGCTGATTGACAGCTGAGGGAGGAAAAGGCAGGGTGTGCCCTTGGAATAATGGGTCTAAAGGAGGACTGATGTCCTCCACTTTGAAAGAACTCTACAGGTTAAATTTTCTCTGGGGGATCAGGTTTAATAAACCAGTCGAGACAAAGGAACTCTAGGCAACAACTAGTGGACAACGCTCCCCTTTCTCCTGTTTCTTGTTTTGTTTTAATGTGAAAGGAATGCAGCAACGAAATGGATGAGGTCACCTCAATCTGCAGCCTGTTCTTTTACACCCACCAGACTCCGTGTTTCAGAGCTGAAATGTGAGAATTACAGCGCGGGCAGAACCAGAAAGTCAAATACGATAAATGGAGCCTGAGTAAGAAAGGAGAATTAAAAGAAAAAGGTAAAAACAACAAATGTAAAGCAGCTAAAGTAAGCAGGAAATTAGTCACAGTCCGGGCAGAGCGACATCTGTTAACAGTTAAAACATCACTCAAGACATAAAACAGTAAATCTGCACCACTCTCAGTCCTTTTCATCCTGTTGTCGTATTGTCCCTCTGCTGGGACGAGTGTCCCCTTTCTACCACCTCAGCTCTTACAACCAAAAAAAAATCTCTCTTTAACTCACTTCTAATTCGTCAGCTTTTCCAAATCTCTTACAGCCTTCAAACCTTCACAATTTTTTGACACACCCCAACTCAAATCTACTTTTTTGCCAACAGGAAGGTGAAGTGACTGTAGCAGGGAGAGAGAGGGAGGGTGGGACTAGACTCAGACTCCAGCTGGGGGACTGAGTACAGTCTGCCCTCCTCTCAGAGGCCAGTATTGGGGCAAAATGGCTGAAACATGTTTGTTAAAGGAAAAGATCTGTTTTACCAGCATGCTTCACTATGATGATTCTGTAATGGAAGGCACACGTTGCACAAGCTCATAAAGCCTAACAGGCAATTTTATGTTGGTGCTGAAGCCTCCAATTCTAAAAAGTAATGTCTTAAAACCAACATCACAAAGATTACATCAATCTTTTCCAGACTATGAACACTACATCTATTAATAGGTTCATTTAAATCAGCTAAAGTGAGGTTAAACAATTAGCATCTTAAATGTTGTAAATAGCTCCTTGGATAGATTTGGTTTGGAAAAATATACTTAGATAGGCAAGTTAACAAGTACAAGCAGACCAAAGATGATTTCTAACCATGTGAGAATGTCACAATAACCTCCAGAGACCATTTAAAGAGTTATCAACTACAGGTTAGACATCAACTTTTCACAACCTTTTTTAACTAAACAAACTTCAAAAGGTTTGAAGAGTCATTAAGTATTAAACAGAACACAGCAGCAAACTATAAACTAAGCATTGCTTATAATGATCTGTCATAAATACTTCTATCTCTGCATTTATATGAATGTCAGTATGACTGTTGTCATCTGTCTATAGTTGTTTGCTGAACAATTGGCAAGAAGCCACCCTCAACCTCCTGTAGAAATAATGTGTTCAAAATGGTATGTCTGAATAAATGCAGGAATCCACTGGATTTCTTTTAAAAATTTTATCTTCTTCTGACTCCAATCAGGTACAGCAGTACAGGCCTCGGTGTAAGACCTTGAGTGAAAACCCAAACAAACAGCCCAGCAGACTGAATCTAACAGAGCATGCTAAACTCTAACAACTTCTAAACAACAATTTTAAACTTCAACATTAAAACCTCTTCAGTCTCTTCCTGTTTACACCCCTGTAGGCGTTACCTTTTATGTCAGACGTCAGAACGTAACTAACTTTTGTTTATACAGACAGAAAGAACACATTGATAACACACCAACTCTTTGTTTGTTTTAAACTTATGGCTGCAATGATAAAAAAGTGTAAAAATACAAAACTGCACCAAACATTCAGTTGATTAATTACAAAATTTCCTTCACCGCAGATGTGCATGTCTTAACTAATCCATGCTGTTATGGTGGCAAATAAAGGCTCTACTGTGTCCGTCAGAAGGCCGTAAGTCGTTTTCTGGTTGACTGGTTTATGTAGAGTGAAAGGCCATTAAAAGACGTGTCACTTTAACAACAGATAGTCACAGTCAACAAGGCCCGGAAGATGACAACACTGTGTATAAGCTTAATCAAATGTGAAATTAATGTTTCTATGCTGCTTTCAGGAAGTAAAATAACAAAGTTTAAAGATCTGTGATCATAAAAAAATCATTTTTTTAAATACTTAAACCATCCATTACTGAAACAAATTACCAGATTTATTTTAAACAAATGAAGTATGTTGTATATTTAAAGTCAGACATTTATTAGACTTTAAAACAGATTCATTGTGTTAAATGCAAAACTTGATCATGACCCTACAAACAACTGAGTGTATGGTCCTATCTTTAAATTGCTGACATGTCATATTATTAATTGGGCTGATTTACAATCATTTTCAAACAAATAAATGCTCAAAGCACAAACTCACAGCTCTAGGTTGAGTGCATTAAAATTCATTTAAAGACGAGTTTCCTCAATAAAAAGGGATCTATACAAATGCAACGGAAATGATGATGTGGAAATAAATGTATAGATAAACAGACTGACTAGTCGACAAACAACTGAGGACAGCTGCAGAGCAGCCTGGCCAGCCATGACTAATCTGGAAATCTATGTTTTGATGATAGTTTACTAGTTTCTACTTTATTTAAGCCTCTGGAAAAAATGAGGTTCTGCAATGTGCATAAATCCAAAAACATTTCATTAAACTAGATGTGAATACTATCCAATTAAAGTTGAGTATCTCATTTAATAACCAACCATGGGACTAACTATATGTCATGTGCATGTGACTACATTGTCTCTAAGAAACTCAGAGACTAAATAAAGCCTCCTCTGTTCTTTCAGTACACTAAATAAGAAGCGTAGGTTCTCTGATTGTATAATTCAGGTAATGATAAGACTTTACTCCTTTCAGGCCAAGTCAAGAGTGTCGAGAACATACATATACGGGACGTGACACAGAGCGCAGTCTGCCAAATCTCACCTCAATCCCATCCTCCCCTGCGATAATTGCACGACTCTCCTTCCTGTTTTACATCACGCAACCTCACCGCCCGACACAGAGTCCCTGCTCCGGGGATCCGTGACCGGCTGTTGAGCTCCAGTAATTAGAGCAGGCTGATAAAGACGGAGAGGACACAGTGTCCCCCTAATGCTCATGTTCCATCCACCTGGGCAGATATTTTTAGCCCACCTTGAATGAGCGAGAACAAGCATCAACATGTAGTGGGCGCCTGCTTAAGAGGGCCATGACTTAATTAGGCCCACTAAGAATCCAGAGCCACAACAAGAACAACAAGCGAGCTCCTATTTTTTCTTTATCCTCAAAACATGAAATGGGCTTCCTTCCTCTTGAACTTTATATTTTTTTGTTTTTCCGAGCACCGATAACTAAATTACCCACAGCGTCATTCCACCCTGTCCCATTCACAGTGCACTCCAAGGAAACAGCAATCTAAACAGTTCTCTACCTCTATTTTTCTGCAGGTTTGTGTGCACACATGTCCCCCGAGGCAGAAAAAAAAAACTCTTTATGACTTTCACTTTCCCTGCATCCGACCTCCTTTGCATATCAAGCTCCCGGTGTGCTTTAGTAAAACATCAACATTTTATCCATGAGATGCATATCTTTCTCCCAGCCTGCAAACATACACACACAAACACACACATACTTACAGCATTTTTTCTCTCCCTATAATTCCCAACCCTGGCCACCCAGCCGCACTACATTTCTGAGCCGCTTATCTTCAAACACAGCGATTTCCCACCTCCAGAAGCAAGCAGGCGTTTGCTGTGATAATAAATGAAGAGGTATAGCATCCTCATTTGAATAGCCTATACTCAAGCCAGAAAATAAAAACATCAGCACAAAGTATCACGCTTTTACCTGTCGTTCATTTAGACATCACCTGATCATCTAAACTAAAAGGCACCCCCTTCTCCTTTAAACTCATCAGACCCCTTTCTGAAAGGGCTTCGTTCCAACTTGCTGACCTCTTTTGGACAGCCCAGCGGCATGCCGGTTCAGGCTCTTCCCACGGCAGTCAACAGGCCATATATTATCGAGGTAATTACCTAAGGAGAATAGATGCCTTTCTAATGCCTCACGAGTTTACAACGTTCAGCGCTGCCTGCTGCGCGCTCCGTCTCCTGCATGCCATCCCTCACAGAACATGACCGTGGATTCAATGAAGGCACAACACAATGGCACATTTAGCAGCCAGCAGGAAAAGCAGTGGAAGGTCAGCAGGGAGGGCCTACATGCCGGGACTATGAGCGATGTTGTTGCAGCTGATGCACTAATGGCCATCTGCATTATGCTGCAAAAATAGACTCGGCAACTGGTCTATTTTGTATTTAGCGGAGAGTGAATCGACTTTCTAATTAGGTAAATGTTCTGTGTTTACGGCTTTGTCCTGTAATTGTGTGTGTCAACACAGCACAAAGCCAGGTGTTGAACAGCTGTGTTGTAAAGCCTGAGGCCATTGAATGCCAAGGATTTTTCTGCCTTTTCAAGGTATAATTTGGTAAACACAGTCACTCACTATCGAACCAAAAACTTGATGAAACATCACAGTTTGCCCTGTAATTGTAAAGCTACAATGACAAGATGGCTAGCTAAGCAGAAAGTCAACCCTTTTACAACTAAAATGTGCGAAGCGTTGTCTCAGCTGGAACTTGTTGCCTGGCAACCTGCATCAAGATGCTGATTTAGCTGTAGTAGAGCTTTAGGGGTCCTGATAATTTGAACTATTGTTGTTGAGGAAAACAAAGCAAAATAAAGTATCTCATGAGTTGAGCTAATTTGCTGATTATTGTGAAGCATTAGCTGTTTGCATATGTTCTTACAGAACCAGGTAAGGAAAATTTGTCCTTTTATCTCTGCAGAACACAAAAAAAATTTATTTGGTTTAAACATGTTGAGTGTTTTTTTTGGTGGGGAGGAGTTATTTGAAAAACAAACACTGAACTACAACGTTTGAAGAAAACAACTTACAAGTGAGGAAATTACACAACCAATAAAGGATGTTGACAGCTCCCAAATCATCCAGTTGGATGTTTGCAACCTTCCAGTTTCATGTCAATATGACAATAACTTCTTCAACACAGACTCATGGGTTCAGATCAAACTGGTTTTAAATAATCACAGAAACACATCTTGACATTACAGGAAATTTCTTGTTTACAAGATCTTAAATTTCGGACAGCAGAGTGAATTAGCGGTTTGCACTGTTGCCTCAGCAGGTCTTGGGTTCAAGGCCCCAAGTTGGACTGGAATCTGTTTGGCATGTTCTCTTTGTGTTTTTTTGGGTTTTTGCTTTGCCTCACTACAATTCAAAAGCAAACATGTCAGACTGACTTCATCCCCAGGCAGAAAGCGACCTGTGATTTCAGTAGGATATATCTAGTTGAATAAAAGTAAAAAAATAATTAATTAAATAGATCAGATTGGTTGGTCAAGATGATAACACACCTCAGTCTTATGTAGTTTTTGTCTCTACTGGATATGGCACATTTTCTGGGTGCTGGTTACCTTGTTCCTTTGCCAACTCTGTAGCAGTTTTGGTCACTTTGTACCCAGACTGTGGATACAAAAAGGAGCCCCTGCCACAGATCTCCAGCCAATGAGACAAAGAAATCTATATTGCAATAATCCACACATCTGGATAAAATTAGGTTGAGGGCTTTGATCACAGGATAAAAACAATGCATTTAAGAATAATAAAGAAATTAAGAGGAAATATTTGAGGAACCAATGTTATAGCAAACAGATTATTTTAATGTTGGAAAAGACTTGGAATTTGGTTATAAATTTAGGACTAATATTACAGAGTAAAGTAATATAAACAAATAAGCAATGTGCGGACATGGGTACAAAATGGCAATACATTATTATGATATGATGTATACAGTTACAGAAGCTGAAATATCTGGCTCCATTTGTTCTGAACCAGCCCTTTTTATAAAATGCATGAATTTATAAAACATCCAGTTTTAAGTCTGATAAATGTGTAAAGTTTTGTTGTCTAAGACTGAAACTTTACCAGTCCAGTGTGCCATCATGTTGCCTCTAACAACACATTATCTCTGTGTGTTTACTCAGAGGCTGGACCACTTAGCGCTGCAGTGTGAGACCCATATGGTGAGCATTCTCACAGCTCTTGAGAACATCCACGACCCGTTGAGCACGCAAACTCAAATCACCGCTGACCACCCGAACATGATGTGTGTGCCAGCAGAGCAGCAGCCGGTCGACAGGGCAATTTATAACGAAATATCCTACAGTACTGATGAAGAGGCCCATCAAAACCCCCAAAACAAGAAAAAGAGAGAGGGTTTTTAGACATGAACTCATAGGCCACCATTCTGTCTCTTTCACATTCATCTGTCACTAACTTTCTGCTCTTTTGGCAGCTTTGGTTCAGCTGCTGGCAATGAATTAAAAAAATACTTCGCGTTCAGTCATGCGTTTTATTCAGTTTTATCCAGAATGTCTAATGACAATAATCAATGTAAACTGTGAGACTGTTCCTTTAATGAGCAGATTTAGAAGAGGAAAAAAAGACCAAATGGTAAAAACTATATTGCAGTTTGTTCATGGCTCATTTGCACCACTGCTTCAGCACATTCCAATCCTTCCCAGATGTTTCTTCTCTTTGAACAAAGCAGCTGTTTTACTTCAGTCCAGTTTGTTAAAGAACCGTTTTAAAGTGGCAAATAGAGACATGGTGTTATCAGCTCTACACAGAATTGTATTTTTTTTATTTTTAATAAAAGTTGAATGAGTAAAACTTACCTCGGCGTTACAGAGAGCCACAGCCAGCAGAAGGAGCGGAGCGACACTTCGCAACATCTGGAAACAAAAAGAGAAAGTGAGCTTTTAGTGAAAGGAGGAAAAACAGCAGGAGGACGTCGTGTCTTGTAAAAAAAACTAGATTTTTTTTTGTACCGTTTTGTTAAAGTGGTTCCTTTGAGCTTTGAGGGGAAATGGGGCTGCTTGTCGGGATGTTTGCTCCGGATAGAGTCGAGCTGAAGGTCCGTGGATTGGAGAAATCTGAGGAGAGCTGAGGAATTCCTCAGTCCGTCAGGCTCCCCTCCTCCTCATTTTCCTCCTCCCTCCTTCTCCTCCTCCTTCTCCTCCTCCTCTCAGAGCCTCGGCCAATGAGAATGCCTGGAGTCCTCAGAGGAGAAACACGGAGGGGGAGCTGCTCAGTCTATTCTTTTCAATGTCTTTAAATGCTGAGATTTTACAAAACCTCATGGTCTGACAAATGAAGCCAATGTGGAATTAAAAAAAACAACTTCTATAAACAGCTAAATTCTGCTGAAAAGGATGTTCACTTGTTAGTTTATGTTTTGAACTGCCAACCTAATCGATACTGAGTTTAATTAATGGATAGTTCGGATCTTTTGAAGTGGGGTTCAGTGAAAAATATCTTAATGCTCTGAGACTTAGTGTACGCTATTCTGGAATTATCTTTCATTCATATTTAATTTCACATTTTCAACTAAAATTTCACACGACAATACTAACCTTTATTCAACTGGCAAATCGCACTGAGATCACAGGTTTCTTTTGCAACATACACATATTCTGTCTGCGGGAGGAAACCAGAGAGAGAAAACCAAGCACAAGGAAATCATTCAAATTCCTCATAGAAAGACCCCAGGTTGAGGGTCAAACCCAGGACCTGTTTGCTGCAGCATCAGTGCTAACAAGTTTAGTTTGTCTAAAAATTCTCCACAAACTGTTTTTTTTTAAATCGTCTAAAGTTTCCTCTTAAATATTGCCTATTTTCAGCACACAGAGTGAGTTTCAGTAGTCAGGTGAAAACAAGTCCAAAATGATGGAATGCTCCTTCGAGAGCAGGAATGAAGTGGCAGAGTCTTGTTGACAAGGGATGGGAGGAAGAAGCAGGAAATAAAGCAACAGATCAGGGTCTTGTCTGCGGTAACAAGGACATTGCTCCAGTCTGTTGCTGTGAAGAAAGCAAAGTTCTCATAGATAACGTGAGGAGCTGGAGAGGGTTACTGGGGAGAGGGATGTTCAGGTTCCCTCCTGGACATACAGCCTCTGTGTCCGGACCATGAAAAAGCAACAGAAAAAAGATTGATAGAATTAAAAAATAAGCAATGTGGAAAAATCAAAACAGAAAGAAACAGTAAGTCATGTCACTAAATTGTTCTGTACTGCATGTCCACACAGAACTATAAGCTTAAAAAAATCATCACTTTGGAAACAGTTTTTTTAAAACATCAATTGATCTCATGAAAAACTGTTTTCATGTTTTTCCCCTTAAAACTGCTGTGGCTGTTTCAAAGTACTGTCTGACACAATAAAACAGTTATCAATTGCCATTGTTTTCACCTGCATTTGACAGTTACAAGCCATTTTTCTGAAGATTGATTTCTTTTAGGAATACAAGGCAGAATTGCTAAGAACAAAATCACTCAGATTTCTGGTTTTACTTTTCCTTTAGTTCCCTCAGCTTTCCTAATAATTACAGTTGAATGTATGTTACAGCTTTTAATGAGCTGTCGCCTCACTGAACTTTGAATTCAAGCTACAACTTGTCCCTTTCAAACAGCATCCTTCAATTAGATCCCCTACATGCTCAGAAACCATCTGTTAAAAAGTATTTTTTGGGCCTCATGCACTGAAAGATTAATGTCGAAAGGTTGAAAGAAAGTATTTCAGCGTTTCAACTGGTGAGCGTGCATCACCAGTGAGTAATTAGAGTAATTAGGAAGGACGTCTAAGGCTCTGAACACAGCGGCACACTGAATTTTGAATATAAAGAGGAGAATAAATTATTTTTGAACTGCAAGCCATCAATTATAACATAACCTCATCTTCTGCTTTTTAAACATGTGCTGTTGTTTTACACCCTGGGGGCCTTTTTTTACATTTGTAACCTGTAAGCACACAGAGAGAAAAATGAGAAACCATTTTTTGTTTCTAATTCTAATGTTAGTTTAATTTAGCTTTTTTTTAGTAAGACTATGCTTGGCAGTCATTTAGAAAATGAGTCATTTTTCTGAGAAGCAAAGTTTGAGTCTGTTGAAGTAAAAAAAAAAGAACTTGCATATAAATAAGTAAACATATTGCACTTTTTTTGTTTGTTTCAAACTCACCAGGCCGATAAGATCTTGCTTGATCTCACCTGAGTGAGAGCCCAAAGGGTTTTATGAGCATAAGTCTGAAAATTTAAAATCCTTTTCCGTTGGCATGATGTTAAAAATAAATTAGTTTACCGTTGAGCTGGTGTCTTTTTCTCAATTCTCCTTGAGGCAAGGTGACTCAGGCCAGAGGCTGAAAGTCTAAGATCAAACTGTTACCAATCATCTCACTCTGTGAGAAGTTACAGATGTCAGTACATTACTTGATGTTCAGAAGTTTTACTTAGATTTGGTTTGAAAATAATAATCGTGAATAAGCTTTGCACCTTTCTTTTATTTGCTTCTCTCATAACACAAATGTAAGAGAGAAACTGGGCGTATCAAAGGATCAATGTATCAATACCAAGATGAGCATCTTATCGGATCAATAAAAGTGTGATATCGATGCTTTTGTTTGCACTTTATTCACACTACTGACTTTATTTTTCACAAAGTGAAAATAGAGTCAATAGTGTAGAGTCTCCAAATCGTTTGAAATTCAATATTCGCAAAAAACCCTCCAAGTTTATTATATTGTTATATTTTTTTCTTGTTATATTTCACTAATTAGTTTTTTTTAATGATGTGTAGTAGAAAGTAAAAGTGGATTATTTTTTGTTTGTATTGTTGTAGTTAGTTCATACAAAATATTTGTATTTGTCTAAGTTTTGTCATGTTGTTCTATAATAAATGAAGTATATAATATACTAAAGTAAAAACAAAAAATAAAAATGATCATGATATTTTCAGTAAAAGGTATCGGAATCAGCAATAGCCCTGTGTCAATACCAAAATTCCCATTATTGCACTCCTATTGATAATATATAGAATATTTAAATTATATTAGTATTAAATCCTTTTACACAGCTTTATGACTTCTGAGACAGATGTTATCAGTTGTTTTGTTTAACATTTATTTTATTGCCATAATTGCACACATGCATCTCTATTGATTCTCCTGTTGATGAATTGAGATTTTCTCCTATCTAATTTCATAACAACTACAGACGGTAAAACTGAAACTAAAGCAAAGACAAAAATGCTTTTCTTGGCAGATTAAAAAAAACAAGCTTCTGTGTGAGTTAGGTTTTACAGACGAGGAACTGTGGGTTAGAAAAATGAAGCAACTCAGCTGATCAGCTGTAAAATACAATGAAAACTATTTCTTTCTCTGGATCCCAAAAACAAAGTAACAAAGTGTTAAAATGTTTAAGTAAGCATTTCTAAAAAAAAATTGCTAAGTTTGATTTAGGTTACACTGGAGATAATTAGTTTTAGAATTGGCCCCGTTTGTCTCTGAGAAAATCTGAGTTTAAAAAAAATTCTGTGTTGTAAACTTTGGCATCACTGTCAAATTACCATTATATTTATCTAAATAGAATCTTGTGATGTTATTTGCAATTGCAAATAAGCTGTCATTTCACTCTCCCCTATTTTGTCATCATTCTCTTATTACTATATTTTACAATATAACATGATTTCCTTTCATAGTGTTGGTTGAATTTGGGTCCTCCACTTCACCACATCCTGTGTACCATTATATTTTATCATGAAACCGCTGCTCTTAGAGTGTTTTATTTGGTCTGACATAAAAATAACTTAGATTTGTTTTAGTCATTATTCATGTAAACGTACAAGGCAACGAAACGCATTTTGGCATTATTAAACAGCAAAAGCAGAGTACATTATATATACATGATTGAAGTCTTATGAGTCTCTAATACACCAATCTGTAAATCATGTAAACAACACATTCATATATCCTACCCACATATCTGTATTTAGCGAATAAATGTAAAATAAACAGAACAAAAAAGCAAATATAGTCACTTTGGTTAAACCATAAAATAACATTATGCATAATCTTGATAATCTTGTGCGATCACGGAGTATGTGTTGCGAATGACTCTCAGCTACTACCACTATAAATTATAGCTCAATATGTGTAAAACTTACTGAAGCATGGTCATTTCTTTGCATTTACCAAACTGGCAGCAATCATCTTAAATCAGGTTGACTCCAACAGTATGTCAGTCATAGATGGACATCCAATGATTACTTCCTGCAAGATTTGTTAAAATTGGATTATAAGATAATATGCTTAACGATAAAGACAAATAAATAGACTAAACCATTATTAAATAAAAGCATTTATGTTCTGTTTATGTGCTGTTGTTTGTTTTGCTAGAGGGCGCTGTGGTGACAGGGCAGGACAGAAGAAATTGTTTTAAAGGAAATAAAGTATGATTCCAAAGATTCGACCCACAACATCATGTTCTTTCCATTCACTCTAATAAAATAAGTTTAACCATCATCTCCTATTTCCTTCCACAACACCATCTGTACTCGATTGTTAAAAGACATGGAAACTTTTAACTTGTTTTTGCCCACAGTGACCCGGTGTTTCAAAATCCAATCCTAGCCCTCAGGTTAGGTACTGTAACCTAAAGGTTCAAACGAAAAACCCCTTGCTTGACATCTTACAGACAGGAAGCTCAGACCAATGTGTCTGCATGTCTTGCTTCTACGTGGGTTTGACATTCAAAGCATATTTCTTACAACTAATGAGCTTCCTGTAAAATAAAACGCTTGTATGTAGCAACATGCTAATTAATGCAACAGCATCTGTGTTGCGCCATCTGTGTTCTCGATCTAAACACACATTAGAGAGGTGGTGCCTGATGGGGGTTATCTCATTTATTTCAACCCTTTTAAAACAGATAAAACATATAATAATTAAAGTAGTTTTTTTCAGTAGCTTTACGATTGCTTGATCCAAAACCAGATATATGTTTCACCCAAAGTAGCACAGATACAATGTGTTTTTTGTATGAATAATGCAAACTCTGACACAGACAATAAACAAAATTATGGCATTTCTTTTACCATAATTGACAGTTAAACTGTGTCTCCTTTCCCCGAGCCATTATTCTACGTTCTTACTGGTTCAAATTTATGCAAAGAGGAAACGCACGAGAAAATTGTGCAGCGTTACTGACAGAGAACCGAGGTGCTCTGATGTCTCTTTCTGTGATCTGCCAGGGGCTTTCTAACAGGCATCTCAAATATTCACAAACATCCATCAATGCCTGTAAGGGTCAGAAACTCACTGCAAAAAACCTCTCTCCTTCACACACAAACATGTTTTTTTTAATCCTGGAGATTTTTAATCATTATTTTTGTTTTATATGTTTCTGTGAAAGTTTGCAGAAGTAGGTTTGTGAGGCAAAGTTGGTCAAAATTCAATGCATACCATAAGTTTTTGGGGTAAAAGTTGAGGCAAACTTAACGTAAGTCCGTGTTCTGTGGTCTGGAGGTGATGGAAACATGACTCTTTATGTTTGCTTGAGTGTGAGAAAATGTGTGGTTAGAAGTTGAGGCTTGAGGCTTCCACTGACAAGCTCACAAGTGTGGGCGGGCCCTGCAGTCTCACTTAATCGAATAACATGCACAACAATCATCTGCCTGCTTAAAAAACAAACGCAAATATCAAAGAGGGCTGAAGGAGGAGTAATAAACACAATAAAAACAGTTATTGAAGGATTCTACTTAATTTCCCAATAAATAACAACAAAAACAAAAAAATTGCTAACTCTAAGTATTCACATTTTGCTCCTCTTTTCTGTTTTTCAGCTCCTTTCTCTGATAAATGCGACCACGAGTGCCTCCTGAATGCGCCGACCAAAGAGCTCATTTATTAAGCTCGCGTTTGGAGGAACAAAAGGTCACAGCACTTGTGTATGCAAACTTGACAAACAGAAGGAAGAAAGCCCTGAGTGGGAAGAGGTTTGTGTGCAAGCAGAAGTGTGTGTTACATCAGACGGCTGCAGAGAGCTGAGGCTGCTTTGCACAAGTCCACGTTTAATGATGCACATTTGAAATGAGCTCCTCCGTCTGTCACATGCATTCATCATTAAGATGGCCGTGTTTCACACATTTAAGCGACATCCCTCTTTGAACGGATCTTCAACTCGCTAATATGGAAGCTTGTTTGGCAACAGGTATTTCTTATTTAAGCACAGTGGATTACAGTAGAAAAGTAAACATTTATTAGTTTACGTAACAACTAAAATATAGAAATTACTTCAGTCAAAAGATATATTGGTCTTTTTTTTCTAATTAAAACGTTAAATATATTAGAATAAAGCAAATCTCTCAAAAGGTAAAAGTTAAGGACTTGTTGCAGGACGTAAACTACTGTATGTTATAATAAATACTCAACTGTAAAATATGCTGTTTAGAAATAAGCATTAACATTTGTACAAACACTACAAAGGCTTAACCTTAGATTTTTCGTTGCAATGCGTAAGTAAGTGGTGCATTCGTGATATTTGAAAAAGTGATAAAAGTTAAGGTGAAGGAACATGATATTTAGCAGCATTGTTCAGAATGCAGAAGCCTCTGAAGTGGTCCCAATTTTGTGAACTTTGCTTTAGACATGTTTGTAATTGCACAGGTTTCCTTTTCCGTTTTAGACACATTAGTTGTTTGTGTGTGGGCTGAAATAAGAGAAATGAGAAACATGTGACATATAAGTCACCTATACCTATGTTAGTAGTGAGCATGTGTACAGACAAAATATTTTAAAAGATGTTAATTATGTTAATAAATAAAGGTCTCAATCATAAACATGTTATTTTCAATTTCCCTGGAGAAAGAATGCTCTGGGTAATATTAAGATGCTTTATTGGAGTCAAATCAACAATGTCCCAGATGTTGTATATCCTGTTTGAACCCAGAATGTTTGCTAATATCAAGAAAATATGCTTTTTTAGAGAAGACGGTGTCTGTTTATATGTGTGTTGACAGCAGTATGGTAATTAAATCCCAGTAAAATCAGAAAGATGTGGTAAAGAATCATTCAGAATAGTATAACTTTGACCCACAGGCTCAAGACGATACAGATGGGTACCTATTGCATTCTTAATGGATAATTTATTTTATCCGTTTTAGGTTTAACAGAGAATTAAATGTAAACAATCTTCTTAAAATGTGCAATTTTAAGTAAAATACAAGTCTTTTGGTTCTGTCACACAGTGATGTAACATGCTGTGGTTCACATGGCAAGATAACTGCAACATGTTTTTTAGATACACTCTATGTTGGGACTGTGTTTGCCGCTAAATACATTTTTTATAAACTCATACCATGTAGTTTTCAGTGAGGCTATAATTATTAATAAATAAACACATGTTGTGTGTTGCTGTGGTTTTTCTGTTTTGTTTTTTTTCTTTTTGCAGGTGTAGAGGCAGGCTTCAAAGGTGTTGTCTTGTGTTCTCTCTGTGCTTCTTTCTCTTCTCTTCTATCTCCTTTTTTCCCTTTTAATCTCTTTCGTCACCTTTCTCCTTTTCTTTTCTATTTTATTTTCCATCTCCGTGTCCATTATATTGAAATAATCCCAAAAGAATCTCAAAAAGTTTAAATATGTATCACGTGAAGCATCATGGTGAAAACCATAATGTTGCACTTGTGAAAGTAAAACTGTTGGGCCTCACCTTGGCACTCAGACTTTAATTCTGAGTTTCACACTGCCTGACAGAACACAGGAAAAAAAAAAAGATAACCGTAATTTTTGGCCCAATTTTGCGATATGTTCAAAAAAACTTATCGACCTGTCCAGAATATACTCCACCTTATCCACAGTGACTGCTGGATATGAGCAGCAGCCTCATGATCCAGAAATAAAAGATGTTGGATGGAAGGTTGAATGGATGGATGCTCAAAAGAGGCTTCCAGTTTATTTTCTTTTTCATCTTCAGCATATGACCTCCTGTTAGACATTTTTCTTACTTTGGAATAAGTTGTATAAAATATTAGAGTGTGACGGTGCCTTTAATAACCAGGTTTATTATTTTAATTCCAATTTAATGGTAAAAAAGGGCTATAAACCTTTACCCCTTTTGGGTAACTATTCCAAAAACCTGGCTAAATATAGTAAGCAGTTTCAAAGAAAGAAATGATGTTGACTTAATAACTGATAAAAATATATAGGAATAAAAATATATAGGACTTTGCTAAGGGGATATGGAGTGGCAGAATTTACATATCACCTGCACCAGAGTCCCTTCAAACCCTCTGTGAACCAGTTTCAGTGACTGACTGCCAGTTTGACACATTTTTGGTGCTTCAACCACCTTTGAAGGATGGAACACCTATGGGTTTGTGTGTACAGAAAACCTTTGAGAAAAACTCTAAGGTGAGATTCACACTGTGAGTCGACCGTCGAGCTACACGACCCCTTTTTAGTTACTGTTTCTGAAGAAAAGTGACTCAGAAAGGACTAAAATGTACTTTTCAAGAGCAATACAACAAACTAACCAAAACGAAAAAAATGTTGTTTTTTTTAACAAATAAAGATAAATGCTTGACAGGATGTTTTTCTGTTTTGCATCTACAACCGTTTAGAACTTCCTGTCCACCAAAACTAGTTATTCACTAAAATATCAGGACATGTTGAGAATATATTGGTGTTGACAATTTAAAATGAAAAAAAAAAAAGTCAAAACATCTTATTTTTGTGATCTGTGAATACTTTCAGACTAAAATGTTTAACAGAAACTTTTTATCAATGTCACATCAGTGATACAACAAACACAGACACACACACGCTCAGTCTAGTACTACTATCTTTATGTGGACTTTGCATTGATTGTTCATTATACAACCTAACCCTGACCCTAAACTTAAACTCAATTCACATCTTAGTCCTTAATCTAACCCCCAACCCACGGACAGCCATTTCCTCATGTGTGGCTTAGATTCCTATACGTTTCAGTTGGTCCCCACAAGTAGGGTTGAATGTCAAAAATTGTCCCCACATAGTAAGAACTACCCACCCGCGCACACACACACACACACACACACACAACAAGGCTTAGTTTTACAAAAGTTGAAGGTCTAATTTGGGATGGTTGAAGGAAATGAATCATGAACTTTATCTTCAGGGTGAAGTTTCAGTAACTAAATAAGCATTTAACTGTGGTAAACAAGTTGGCTACTTTACTGAAGTTTTGATGTTGGGAGATAAATACACAAACTGTTTTAACTTGAAACATTTTGGTAAAAAAAATTCAGGGGAGTGTACTGTATACAAATCTTTAAAAAAACTCTCAAAGATGTTGATAAATCTTAAAAATTAAGCATGAAGTGAACAGTTATATTGTCATTTCTGAGAAGTTTGACTACTGTGTGTGGACATGAGCTGCAAATCAAATAAAAGTGAGAAGATTTTAAAAGAGATTTAATTTTAAAACTGTTTAAAATATATTTAAAAAATTGACTTTTCTAAAGAAAATTATGTCAGAAATAAAAACAAATACAAAAATACCCTAAAAGTCCTATAAAAAGATCACAGTTACAAATGTTCTGCACAAAAAGGTTTATTATCACATTCTTATCTTGATTATTTATCTACCAAACCTGCACCCAGTCCTGTTTCAGTATCTAAATGACTAAACCATGTTGGTGCGTGCCACTCCTGCCACCACACTTATCTATACTCCACCCAGGACCCTATGGCACCACAATGAGAAACCACCTTGATCTTGATCTATAAGTCCTACACATTGCAAAACCCTCCACAACCCTTCATACTCTGTCATGTGTAATAAAGACCCACTGTGGGTTTTATGCACAGCTCAAGACCCCACAGACCCTGCAAAGACCAACTGTGTTTTGAAGATTCTCAATTTTGATATTTTCCTTCCGAGCTAGTAAAACGTTTGTTTCTGTCAAGCTGGGAAATTTGAATATTCAAAAATGTTTTGAGATTTCCTTTTTATAATAACATCAAAAATATAAAAATGAGATTAAAAATAGGATTCATATTAATTATTACTGTATTATTGTGATTAAAAAGTCAAATTAGGTCATATTTCTGGAACCACTCATGATATCAGGATGATCCAGGTTTCAAAATTTAACTTTTGAAGCCAGGAGTCTGAAAATGTGATTAGGTCATTTTGACCAAATTTGACTTAGTTTGATGTGATGGGTCACATTTCCAGAAATTAAGGTTGCTAGTTCCTTAATCTGTCTTGAATTGAATATTTGTGCACATGACTTTGTTTTATCCACAGGAGGTGTTCGTGTAACCTAAACTAAATCGTCACAAAACAGCTACTAACCACTTCCTGTTCTCAGAAGCTCCTCAGCAGCAGCAGCTCTTAGAGCTGATAGTAAGGTTCCAGTCTGTCTCTCGCTGTCTGGGGTCATCATGTTCAGCTCAAAGCAAGCAGCTCTGCTCTTCATTCAGCTGCTAAACATAAGGAGTGTCTGTGCAGGTATGGAGCAGATTGTTGTTTGGGATGTTCATGTTTACTGTATGTAGTTCATAAAATGTTTATTTTCTTTAATATTGCTTTGTTTTCTTCTGTCAGCGACTGACGTAGATGAGTACAGAGAGGTGCAGGTGACCAGAGGAGATACAGTCCTGCTCAACTGCAACATATCTGAGACAAATTTAACAATGATCAGATGGACTCATGGCAGATTTTTGTTTTCATATTCCATCAATCAGAACAAAACCTTTTCTAATTTTCCTTTGAGCCGTTTCATAATAGACAACGACACGCCAACCACTCTACGTATTTTAGATGTTCAGTATGATGATGCAGGACTGTATACATGTACACCAACTCATAACTCGGGCGTCAGCAATGAAACATGGAATTTAACAATAACAGAGAAACAACAACAAGGTATGTAGAGCAAACAGCTTGACTGATCATTTCTACAACTCATACAGTTCATTGTTGACTTTTACTTCTTTTTAGTTGCAGACATTAAATTACAGCACATTTTTTATGCATCTGTTATCATTGGATTGATTTCAGTCTTCATCCTATCAGCTGTTTGTTTCTACAGGTGAGTGAAATCTTTCAGCTTCAGATTTACGACTGCTACTGTCAATACTGATACACAGTACTGTACTAAAAATACAAACTTAAAATAATTGTCTTTTTATCACTGACCCCTCATGTCATAATGTTATTTAGTTTTGCTCATGGCGTCATTGCGATAAATGAACATCATTTATTTTCATTGTAACCTCAATGAAATCCAATCTCAAATCAAGTCTTAGCAAAGTTTCCGAACTCTGCAAGTTTTGGATTAAATACACACAGTGACAAAGTGTTCAGCAACACAGATTATTTCCCTTTTTGACTTTTCTAAATGTCCGGGGCCAGCAGGCGAAAAATTTAACACTCATACTACAAACCTACACAAACACAGAATATGCACTTTTTGAACAACCTATAATAAAAATCGCAGTAAAAAAAATCACTGTGTTCTGGTATCAGTCGATGTAATAAAGCTGGGTAATTTCATTTTTGGTAAACTCTTAAATAAATGGAAAACTGATGTAAAAATTAATTATTACTGTAATATTTATTTTGTAAAAGTTGTTGCCGGTGATTACAAAACATGATTTAGTTTATTATGAAAGAAGGAGCATCAGTAATGTACATAGAAGGGTTAATGGACTTTATTTTATTTCTGCAGAAAATGTGGGACCAGAAAAGCAAATTCAGATCCAAGCCAGAACCAGCCTCAGACTCAAGCAGATACAGAGGTCGGGTCACTTTTATCAACATTCACACGTTTTTATTTATTTATTTATTTATTTATTTATTTATTTATTTATTTATTTATTTATTTATTTTTCTCTTCCATCTCCTACTGCTGATTTAACTAATTTTTACCCTCATAACCCCTTATTCACTCTGTATGTTAATTC